>JACXIV010000020.1:5809149-6379394 GCA_014737475.1 Bombus confusus | reverse complement strand
AAAAAAAAAAGAAAAAAAAGAAGAAAAAAAAGAAAAAAATAGGGCTGCTCTCTCAAACGACCGAACACATATTTTTGACCCCCGACTAGCACCGGCGATAAGTCTCGTACAAGTGTATTTACGCGTTCATGAAATCACCTACGAGAATCACTTCACCCTTTCTCCCTTTCTTCTTCCTTGTCGAGAAGACGATCGTAAACGTATTCGTAGATACGGATCAGCCGCAACCACGAACGACCGTCTCATTGCCGAAGCTTGTGGGAGAACGCGAGCCGACAGGATGCAACGAAACAATTGTCCGCGGGAAGAATGGAAAAATTTTTTAGCACGTTCACGAACCGTGACCGGGCAGAGCCAAAATTCACGGCTCGAGGATCGGTCCTCCGTTTCATCGCGCGGCTCTCTCTCTCTCTCTCTCTCTCTCTCTCTCTTTCTTCTCCTTGTTTCCATCGCCAGATAGCTACGCAAAGTGTACGTACGGGTATTCGCAGATCAGTCAATAAGTAACGGTCATCTTCGTTTTCCTTCGAGCACGTCCTCAAATTAATTAATACAAATTAATATTAAAACGTCTTAATGCTGCACCCTTTGCTTCGATATCCGTATTGAAACGACTCCCAGTCACACATCCTTCTTCCTTCGTACATATACACGAAGATCGCACGGTAATAGGCGTGGACCGTAAGGTGGATGTTTCCATCGTTGAAATTTATGCAACAGAATTTCCTCGCAACAATTCCGTAACTGCGCATATCTCAAATTTGAATGCATGTATTACATAACACCGCATATTTAACATAGCATAATATGCGTTTGACTGATTTAATCGAGTTGACACACTTGCTACCTATACATGGACGATAATATCGTATCTACGTACGGCGTCTCGTAGCTGTAAAACTACCCTAGAATTGGCATTCTTTTCACGATGTAAGAACATCTTCGAATTAATTTTTTAGCCGCTGACCAAGACTTTTCGAAAGACTACGCGAACCTGCGTTTTCTCGTAACGCAAGTGTCCTATTTTTAACGGGGCTGGATGTAAACTTCGAATCAGAGCGGGCGGACGGGCGTAGCGCAAAGTTTTCTGCTGCAGCGGACCGCTCTATTAATACACTAGCGTGAGTGCAAGTAGCATCAGCCGGTAGCTACTATTTTTTTTTCCAACCATCGAAGATCAAGAACCCGTTAAATTCGGCGTAGTTTACAGGCTGAGCGTAAGGCTTTTCCCGGCCACGGGTCACGGCTATTTCTTTCTCAAATCAAACATTCTGGAAATAAAGTTTGGCCATTCTGCGGGACCGAGCCTGGTGCACACGCAACGCGCGTGTACCAGCACGCAAACTTCTCCGCTTTGTGGCGTGCACGTACACGTTTGTGCAGCCCGTGTTCGCTGTGCACGCACGTAGCACGCCTACACGCGCACGCAGTATAGTCACGCACGCTGCAGGGAGTTCGGCCCTAGAGAGATTAAGGCCGTTGCACCGGAACCCTCGAAACACTCGACTTGCACGACTGCGCTACCTACTGGCTACTGGTTATCTGCCCCACGGACCATTCGATGCCATTCAGCCGATTTTCTTCGACCGTTTCGATTCCTCGATTCTCATTCTACCTCGGCGATGACGATCGAAACCGAGAAGATTAGGAAGATTACCATTACGAGGTTCTCCGCTGTTACGTTTATCAAAATTCTAATACGAAATCCTGTTATTGGTAGAGCAGGCGAGAACGATACAGTGAAATAGATAAATTTTCTTTAGCCATACGAAGACCCGAACCATTGGTCGTTATTAAGATCCGAATATTTTTGGAAGAGGAAGGAGAAAATAGTTCCACCGAGTTGATATAAAGAAACTCGTAGAAGAGACTCGAGGTCCTTGCTTCTCTAAAAATGCCTGCAATTATATTTCTCGGCTGATTTTATTACCACTGGATCGTGGATATTCATATAAATTCGTATTTTTATGAACTCTCTTTTCATAATTAAGAAGACGAAACGTAGATAGAAAATTGTTCCACTTACTATATATCGTTACGAGTAACGCGTGTTGGCACGTTTTCCCTTCTTGTCGAGCAATCTCTGAACTTCCTGTCCATGCAACGATCGTTATATCGTCTCCATTTGCAACACGTCGAATCCGCGTCTATCTTGCGATTAGAGTCGGACTATTGCGAGCCATTGCTTCGATCTATCGGGAGTCGTAACGAAGCGATTAAGGGTAAGTAGAGAAAGTCGTGGGATAGATGGTCGTGCGGCGACTGGCAGAGTTGAAAGGATTAACCTTTGAGGTGGAAGGACGATGCATCACGGCCGGCGAAAGGGCGAGCTGCGTGATTTCGATTGTCTCCTAACGTTGCTACTTGCTAGATCGCGCGTCTTGCCAGCGTCCTTGTTTCTAAGTGGCTAAGTCAAGTGAAGTAAAGTGAACATCGAAGGACGAGGGCAATGCACCAGAGTCGATGCACGCAGGGCGGGTCTTTCGCGGGCAGGTGGTCCCCGGCTCAAAGAACTTTTGTCGGGGCGTTGATCTTCCCGAGCACGGGCTACGAGGAGCAGAGTCCCTCTCGGTAAGTAAAGACACCTCTACGCGAGGACGTTAGCGCGAACACGATTTCTTTGCAGATCCGATCTCACGTTGCACGAGCAAGGATCTTGGAACGGTGTTCGAAAGAATGCCATTGAAAAGCAGCGAACAATAATCGTTATTTAACGAGCTTCGTTTACACGCGTGTGGTTTTAAAGACGGATCGTTGTTTAGCAAATCACGCGTCCTTCTATTTTTCTCGTAACTCTGTCCTGGCCGTCGCTGCTGTTTCGAGTATTCCTGCTGTTTTATTATTATCCAGGTTATTAGATTCCAGAGACAGCCACGTCTTCCCGAGACGTTATTGACTTTGGATCTTCGTTCCTCCACCGGTTTCCCTTTTAGTCGCCTTTTACGACACGCAGGGATTACGTTGAGTCTATTCTTCTCCCGGACTCACAGGGAGTCGATAAACGTTGGAAAAATCATTCTCGTCGACTTGATCGTTCGTAAAATTTCGTAGACTCGAATTAACGAAAATGAATTCGTCGCCTATACGCCCTTCGTATATCTAAAATGCGACGATTGGTTCGAGTTATCAAGGAAATGATCGATCGGCCACGACTTTGCATTCGTGCATGATAGCGATACAACAAGTTTTGTACGACGTAGATACGGAACTCGGGGAACCTAAAGTCTCAATTGAAACGTGGAATTGATCGAGAACAAATACGATAGAAAGCTCTCTAGCCCGTGTACTAACCACAACGTGATTCGATCGATTGCACGATTCGGAGCTAGCTTTCGGTAATTTGCAATATCACGTCCTGATTGAGTTGTTTTTTTGTTTCGCAGATCTCTAATACCGCGTCGCGTATTTCGTTGGAAAATCTTGACCAAGAGAGAAGTAGTGGATGAAGAGTGGGCTCACTTTCGAATATTCCTACGCCGCCCTGTTAAAAATCGGCCGATTCTCGCGTGAAATTCGAAAGCGTATAGCAGACAGGCCCCGGAAGGTTCTATGTTCCCCGAGGGGGCGTTTTATCGAACGAAAGTTGCACAGTGAGCATGGGAAGGGGGACGAGGCATCTTGCAGGAACGTCTTGTGTAACGACGTTACGCCTTCTCCTCTCGAGGCACCATAGAGCGAGCTCTGCTGCCTTCCGTCCTCGAATCCGATGAAATAAATCCCTTCGACCGGTTGTGCACTTACGTCAACGTAACTGCGCCTTGCTATCGCTCAACGCTAAATATTTATCGATATCAGTTTATTCTCGATCAGTGTCCGACTATATACTACGTGGAAGAGGAAGAGCATGAAAGAGAACCGGCGATTTATGAAACTTCCAACTACGTGCATAGACTTAGACAAGCTTCTGTCTATCAAGCAGTCTATTGGTTGCGATTGCATAAAGCTGGGGAGGACGTTTCATCTGCCAAGTGGTCTATCGATCGTGAATTGAATAGAGCTAACGAAGTTTTAATTGTCAGAAGATCTATCGATTCAAATTGCAGGAGAAATTCTGTCTGTCAAGCGGTCTATTAACCCGGACATCTTCAAAGATTTACGCTCGTGCCTTCTCGCATCGTCTCGATGCACGCGTGTCGCTAAATCTATGTGATCGCAACGCGCGATCCGACCAACCGTCGTTCCAACGAGAACGTCGAAGCGATCACGAGTGTGTACGCGGTTGGGCGTTGGGAAGTTTCGTTGGGCAGAGAGACAGCTCGTCAAAGCACGCGTGCAACGTAACATAGCATAGCGCAAGCTAGCGGTGGATTCGCGAATTCGTCGGGTCATTTAAATTCCGTGGTCTCGCCAATGGCGAGCCGTTGCGTTGATCTGCGAGAAGAATGCGAAGTCGGTTGAAAAGCTCTCTCGGTTCTCAGGAGGAATCGAGGACGGGCCCGGCGTTCGAAGCCGAGGAAGGCGAAGAGGACGGCGGCAAGGGCTTCGTGCTAGCCGTAGTACACGAGGGCATCGTATTGCATGCACGACTCGCTGCTAGTAAGCCGAGACGATTGCACGGAATGGAAGAAAAAGAAGGGCGAGGAGAGCCGAACGAGGGAAAGAGAGAAAGAACGGATGGAAGCGGAACGCAGCGTGGCTCGGCTGGACGCGGCTGGACGCGGCTCGACGCGGCGCGGCGCGGCGCGGCCTCAAGCGAACCGAGGAGCCAACCGAGGAGCCAACCGAGGAGCCAGCCGAGGGGCCAGGGGGACGGGTAACGTTGCCGAAAACCGACTAGCGATTGCATTAAATAGAAGAAGCACGATGATTCCTCCAGCGGTTGCTCGAACTACGTCTGAACTCCTCGTGGACGAGTAGAGCGAGCGCGGAGGGGCTAGAGGGTAACGAAGAACCCACGATAGGGAAGAGGAGCACGGGGGTATCCAGAGGATGAAAACGGAGGCGGTGGAGGAGGAGGAGGAGCGGAGGAGGAGGCCAACCAAAACGGCCGGCCGAGGGGAGAGAGGAGCCTCTAGAAATTAGGTTGTTGCACCGGGCCATGGGTGGGAGAAGCCCAAGGCCCTTGTTACCTTCCCCTACGTGAATTTAGGCCGTTGCACTTTTCGGCCCGGTATGGTGGGGGGCCCAAATAGGAGGAATGCGTTTGGTGGGGCACCGAAGCGCAACGACGAGCCACGGAGGGATAGCGCATTTAGGTGCAGCCTCGATTCGGAGAGGGGACTCTAGCAAAGAGACAGGGCCGCATCTGGCTTGCAATTTTTTCTTGCGTCGATTTCTTGCCGAGCCTCGGTCTCCTTTCTTCCCGGCGTGCCGGTTTTCCGTCCAATCTCGTTGTATTTTACGCACAAAACTATAATATTCACCGCGTATTCTATTCCATCGAGTTTGCTTCGTAAGAACGATTCGAAAATATCGGTCGAACGATCGACGGGTCGTGTCATTCGGCCAATAAAGAAATATAGGAGGATGCTTCTGGTTTTTCTAGTTTTTTCCGAGAAGCGGAGAAAGGTATGTAGCAACAAAGCGTCTAAACAGAACGTTATCTCGTTTTCAAAGGCTCGTACTTGACACGTTTCTAAACGGAACCATGACCCGTTTAAATGGCCCACATAGCAGGCCGTCTGGAAGTTTTCATGCAACGAGTGGCCAAGGCGTGGCTTCGCGTCGATTTCTTGCACTCGCAGCGTCTGCTGTGTTTGATTAGATTCGTCGCTCCAAACAGAGAGAACGCAGTCACGAGTGTCGTAAGAGAAGTCCCACGCGCTCTAACGGACTCGGTCGACTTTATCGTCGAAAATTTACCAAAGCGCAAGGAAATTTCAATAACACGGCTAATCGTTATCTAGTATGCAGCGTGATGCCCCGCGTCGCTCCAAATACATAGATACCAACAATCTTCAGACACCACGAAATTGGGATACGTATCTTGCATTGTCCAGAAATAGCTGGATCTTCGTACCAAATGCGTACTCGAACCTTGCCTTGAAAACTATCTTTTTCCCGGAACTATTACTCTTCTAACGTCGAATTTCTCGTCTACGAAACCTGCCTGATACGTACAACTTGGCAAATTGAAAAATCGTTAGCAAAATGTGGCAAACGTTGTTGGTGCGAACGAGAATACGGTAGAAAGGTTCTAGAAAGATCGTAGAATCTAAGAGGAGGATTTGGGAAAGGAGGAAGGTTGGAACGGCAGCAAGGTAGCAAGAAGCAGCGAACAGGGTCCGGGCCAGAGAAACGTAGCCCCGGGAACAACTTGCATTTAGGCCGTTGCACCTAAGGTGGGGTTTGCCCACGCTGGTTCTCCGATACCAGCGATCGTGCAAGTGGGTATAAGTTATATACCTACATGCCTATTTGCGAAGAAAGCGGGCAAGTGGACCTAGCAACTAGAGGGGAGTGCTCGGTGAACTGGCTTTGGGAACTGCATATACGAAGAGAAGGGAGCAAGGGGAAAGAGGGCCAAGCAGAAGCAGCAGCGCAAAAGTTAAAGCAGTAGAAGAAGGTGATCGCGATGGTCGATCGTAGTGGTAGTGGTTGGCTACGAGTACCGTAGCGTGGTGTAGAAGTTCGGAGCCGTTGCACTTGGGCCCCTCCGTCTCGGTCTCTCGCATCGGTGCGGGCGGTTAGAGGGACGAGGAACGGGGCACCGATGCATTTTGGGACTATTTGGCAGCGAGAGAGACCAATGGTACGCTTTGCAGCACGGGGGGACAGGGGTTGGTTACGGGGTAGGGATAGCGATGGCCGTTCAATTCTCTTTCTACGCCTCTCTCTCTCTCTCTCTCTCTCTCTCTCTCTCTCTCTCGCGCGCGCGCGAGTTTTCAAGCAACTTGCTCGTGAGAAGACTCGTGTCGCTACGAATGTCGGATGAATTTTAAAACGCTGCAGACACGTGGAAATCTCGGGGCACTGGTTTCGGTTAACAGCCTTCGATATCGCTCGACGTCTACGAATCGAAGTTGCGTCGTGTTTAGATTATTTCGTTCCGTGTTACACGGCCGTACAAGCGCGTAGTCTCGTCTTTGACGCGATCAACGTCTTTCGGATTTAGTTGGCTGGAGAATGGAAAGAAGTTAGGAACGAAACATTTTCGTGGTAACTTTCGATGCAACGGGAAAGCTCCCATGGTGCGTTCGAATCGCGTTGAGCCCATCGCTAGGTAGGGGACCGATCGTCAAAGGGAAAGGAGGTTCGAGTACGCGGGGCCGTGGCAACCAGGAGAAGATGCCTAGCAACGCTTTGGTGGGGAGAATTTTTGGTGGGCGGGGGCGCGAGCCCGAGGGGAAAGCCTAGCATGCATTTTAGGTGCACGCTCGGGCCCGACCATCGAGGAGTGGGCCCAACGAAACGAAAGAAAGGAGCCTGCACCGATGGTGGGGGGTACGTAGGGTTCACGGGAGGTTTTCGACTTCTTTGGCCGCAAGAACGCCAACTAGTTTTTACAGTGGTTCGCAAATTTTCGTCTTGGTCACGGTACTTTGCGTCTTCGCTACACCGACCCTATTCCCCTTTCTTTCGTATCGTTCTCGATCGCGATTCTTTCGATCGAGTATCAAGTTGATTTATCAGAATTCCCTTAACGACGTTCGGCATCGAGCAACGCGACGAAAATGTACGACATTTTATGAATCGCGCGCGAGACCAATCTCACGCCGGCGATTAAAGACGATGGTCTTTTGATGGTAAACGATAGATCGCCGTAAAATATGACGGGATCCAGGGTGCTGCTGTCGGACAAGGTGTTTCGATTTTCGTGACACTCGATATCCACAACCCCTGCTTCGTAGGTACGCGATAAACCGGCGACGGTTACGCGATTTTCGTGAAGCTGTTGGCGCAGCTGTCGCGTCACGCTTTGAGAACGCGTCTCGAGGAAGGAGGAGAAAAAGGAGTAGAGGAAGAAGAAGAAGAAGAGAAAGCACGAGAGATACGTCATAGGCGTACGAATTTTATGTAGCCCATAAAATCCGAGAACAACAGGCGTTCGTTTCACGCGGCATTCTTTCCTCCAGAGATTTGATCGCGGCCATAGATTTCTATCGAAGCGATCGCTTACGTCCAAACTTCCCCGCCGCCATGTTATCGGGCGAAAAAATGGCGAATTTCGATCGCATCGCCGCCGCGTCTACATAAAATATGTAACTATTCGCGAATTCGACGCGTAATACTTTCAGCGTGAATTTAAAATCGTGTCGCCACCGGGTGAATATCAAGCGAAAATTCTAAAGCGACGGCTTGAAAAGTGCGCGTCGAATATTTCCGTTTCCGACAAAGGATTTATTGGTTTGCGGGGCGGAGAAAAGGACCGATAAAACGTCGACGCTGAGCATCCAAGACTCGGTGGTGTTGACCACTGGTACACGCTAATTGCCGCACACACGCCACCAAGAACGCGCGTGTACCAGTAGAAAAGCAACCTCTACACGCGAGTCGGGCGTTATCCGAGATTCGACCGCGGATATAAAGCCCGATAAGCGGTCGTCGTAAGCTTATGGAAACGAGTCGGTTGCTCGAACCTGTCGCACCTCGAATATAGCCGACAGTTGGTGCGCGAAATTGTACAGGGAAATCGATAGACGGGGCTAGACCCTGGACTTCGAGTATAGGCAAACATCGTGCAAGAGTTTATAGGCAAAAAAAAGCATTCTTCGTAGAAACTCTGATAGAATGGAACGTCGGCACTGGTAGAGTCGCGAGCGTAGCTTTGATACCGAAGAGAATCGTTCTCTTCGACGAGTGCACTGAACGCGAACGATAACGTCTGTGCAATTACACTTGCCACTCGGTATCGAGTAAGTGCAGGAAGAGCACTCTTTTCGAGAGCCGGTAAGTAAAGCGCACCCTTAACTTTTTCAAAATCCTTTCGAGTTTCGATGACAACGCGCGCAAGGATCGATCCCGGGCAAGAAATCCAGTTGTTCGATAAATATCCGCGCTGAGTGACGGACAAACTCCTCTCTCCCCTGGCTTTTTCCTTTTGTCTGGCCTTCGAAAGGGCGGGTTTCTCATTTCCTCTGTCCGGTATCCCCGGCATTCGCGCTGCTCTTACACTCGTCTCCTCGTTCTATCGACCAACTCGTTCGATTGTACGTTGCTACTCGAGCTCGTTGTATCGTCGAGCAACCTACCCCAGCCTTAGACCCACCCCGTTCGCTCGGCTTTGCTCGGGGAACCGATACTGACGTAGGTGTTTCGTTTGCCGCTCGAGCCACAAGTGGTGCACCTTGTTGCTCGCAATCGGAATAATAGCGGCTTGCCTTTGCCGCTGCCAACGGGACGCCAGAGACCGTTGTCTACCCTCGAACAATACTAGCCTAGATATTTCTCTGGAATAATAAAGCGTGACTCAACCACCGCGCACGTTCCTCTCTCTGCGAGATCAAACGAAATTCCGATATACGTGTGTCTCGTCTTATTCGACCAGAAGGAGAAACACGTTTGCAAAAAACAACCGGTAGAACAGATTTTTCGAGACTCCACTTTCGAAATCGTATAATCTAACAGCGAATTAGTTCGTAGGAGAGATCGTGTTAGAGCGTAACCAAGATATTCGTTTAAAGTTCGTTTCCTTGGTCTTCTTCTCCCCCCTCACTCTTTCTCTCTCTCTCTCTCTCTCTCTCTGTCTCTCTCTCTCTCTCTCTCCCTCTCCCGTTTCTCATCGTGCCTGATATTCGTCTTCTTCTCTCGGCATACTCTGTTCCCTGTATCCCCTCGCAGCCGCTCCCTAGCCCAGGAGAGCGAGTACAGACTCCTTCGTAAGGAGGCCATATTTCATAAGACTCACTGCTTTCCTCCGGCTGCTTTCCTTTCCTCCTCCTTCTGCGCCGCCGCCTCCTCCCGCCCGGTGAAGCCGCTGCCGCGGCGGCTGCTGCTGCTGCTGTTCCAACTCCTCCGGTTCTTCTTTCCCTTTCCTTTTTCCTCTTTCGATGGTCGAACGGTCGAGCCAGTGGAGCCCCGTGCCGCTGTCAGAGTTTCTAGCAACGCTTGCGCGACCCATTCCCATCTCGTTTTCCCCATCCAATCCCATGGCCGCTGCCAAGCTCAGTACTGCCAGCCGCCGATGTAATGTTTCTTTTATTGATTTTGCGGCGACCCGCGGAAATTATACGGCCCATGGATGTATGCACGCCCTGGCTCGCCTCGTCTCGCCTCGCCTCGTCTCGTCTCGTCTCCTCTCGTCTCCTCTCGTCTCCGTTCGACTCCGTTCGCGCACTGGCTGCCCGGTTGACTGACTGCTGGCTCGGCAAGCACGCCGTCATCCCTGACAACGATAACGACAACATCGTCTTTTCAACGATACTTGTTCCACGGTGCTGCGGTCGCTTCCGGTTTCGCGGTTCGCGCGAAACACTGCTACGAAAACGTCGTGAAAATCGCCAGGTTCTCCTCCTTTCTCGCCTCGATTTCTGGCCGACACGATGTTCGTCGATCGAAACGACGTTTCGTCGAACCGATCGTAAAGAAAGGAGAAACGAGATACACTTTCGGGTGGGCGACGTCGCGCGTCGACGTCGATAGGTCAAGGACGCTCTCACGGTTCTCGAGGTCAGGTCGACAAATCACCCTTTCCGGGCCGAACGTCCGTGAAAAAAGAGAGAGAAAAACAGGGAGCGATCGGGAGAGAATTCAACACCCTTCTGGGTCTCTCTCGCCCATCGCCGTTCCCCTTTGACCCTAAAAAAATACAAATCGCACGACCAATCCCGGTCACCATCCCGGCGTTCGCCTCATCGGCCACGGAATTACGTGACTCGCCTTCAACGCTCGGATAAACGGCCGGAACATATGCTGGAAACGGTCGGCGTGCCACGGGAGACCCCTTCATCTGCCATTTGACCCTGTCGCGACGATTTCCAGCCGACCGTTTTCGAATCGTGAAAAGTTCGATGGACCAAACTTGATTTCGCTTTAATTAATTGAAACATATTTATTGAACCGATCACTTACACGAATTGGCGGCAGCAACAATTAATGATTTTCAGTCCGTGTCCCGTGTATATGCCTCTCGAATCAACGACGGCCCGTTAAAATTAATAAAATGTGTCTGGTGAAACGGCGAGCGCTCGCCGTTCCATATTGTCGGTGAAAAAATGGATTTACCGTTGCGACCGAAACTCCATGTAACGAAAAATACGCGCCGCGTATATCTCGGATATCAAACTATACGAGGATAACGTACTCGGACCGCGGAGCATCGAATTGGTTAGATTAAGAGCCGGCTCGACTACTAATTGCCTGATAACGGCCGTACAAACGCCGCGATCATAGCTGACCCTCGCGTTTAGAGGCGGCCGATCAATCATTCTGGCTATTTACGATGCGTTTGCCTTCCGTCCTCTACCCTGGGCCCTCTCTGCCAACGTTCAAAATTCTGCGCGTTTCTCTTTCACCGTCTTCCGCTTTCACCGACTCGCGGATCGCGTGCTCGCCGTGTACACGCGCTGACCGACTTCCATACACGCATTTCCATCACGGGTCTACGATAGCTTTTTCGTTAAAAAAAAGAAAAAAAAAAAAAAAAGAACAAACGCTCTACATCCGTTCAGGCGATAGGCTCTCGTAGCGAAATCCGTTCACTGTAAGTTAGTCCTCGATAGAGACAGGAGCTGAATTGCGATTAATATCGTGCAGCTTCGATGACCAAAGTTATGTCACGCAGTGGGATTAATAGAGAAACAGTTAGATAAACGGACGGCCGTTTGGCGATAGGGGAGAACGAGGGTGGAAAGGTGAGAGGTTGGTCGACCACGTGTGTCGGTGCGTGATGCTACCGGCGTCGGTACTCCGGAGCGTACGTGACTCTCGTTTTCGCCGGGTGCCGTATAGAAAGCGAAAACGGGCTCCTACCTACATTTCGCCCATTCACGCAGAGAGCCCGAGAACGAGGCTGGAGGGTGGCCGAGGGGCGCGAGGAAGGCTGGCAACGGACGGCGAGGGGTAGTAGCGAAAAAAGAAAAAAAAAAGAAAAAAAAAAAGGAAAAATAAAACGACGAAGGAGGAAGGAAAAAAGCGTAGAAAAAGGGAAAAAGCAGGACGCTGGTAGGCAAGCAGCGGTGCCACTATCGGCAGCGACGCGGCGAAAAAGGGTGTTTTGCGGAGAGACACCGAGCGTACGGTGAACCGTACATACTAATAGGCAGGCGCGCGTACGGATACGCGGGACGAGCTCGTGCGTAGGCTACGTTTGCAAACGGATACGCGTCCGCTCGAGGGTGGCCGGAGGGGAATCGCGAAAAAGGGTGTAGGTTCGTCGCGGATGAGTTGTAGGGCAAGGGACACGGTGGGGCGGAATACGCGACGAACCCGTGGAAGAAAGGGAGAGAGAGAGTTACGAGAGCGAGGAAGGACAGAGCTGAACGACGCGAGAGGTAAAGGGGAACTAGAGAGCGAAGAGTAGAGGAAAGAGAGCGGGTGGAAAGAGAAAGAGAGCAGGACGGGCAGAGGAAGAGGGTGGAAAAGCGAGAAAGAGAGAAGTTGAACGCGGGGTAAAAAGGGTGGCTAGGGGGCTGGAACGAGCGGGAGCGGGATGGGTTCGTTGCCAGGGATGAAGTACGTAGGTATTGATCTATTTAAAGCCTAGAGTTCCAAACGAGGTCCTTATTAAAAAGCGGAATGAAACAAGGGGCGCTTCGCCCCCGCCTCGTCTCCACAGCCCTCGCTCTTCATCCTCTCTCTTTCCCTTTCCCGCACGGCACGCCTTTCGGTTTCTTCCTTCTACTTTCTTCTTGCGTTCTCCACGCTCCATGCTACGGATAGGGTCGGCTTGCCAAGCAAGGGAGAAAAGTTGCGCGTAGCGAACTGCTGGCAGACATTCGGCAGCCCTTTGCATCTCTCTCGAGTGCCCACCCACGGGTCGAGAATCGTTGCTCGTGGACCTTCGCGGCGCTTGTCGTTGAAAAATCTTTCCTTCTTCCCCTTCCTCTTCTTTCCTCGAGCTAAGAAAATAGGCCGCCGATTAACGACACCAACTCTGTTCACCGTTCTTTCTTCTCAACGGAAATCTTCCTTCTCCTTCGAGCAGCTGACTCCGACTCCAACGCTCGCAGCTCCTCGTTGAGAACGAGTAGCACGAACAACGATAGGAAATCCGTGAAACCGATAGCCTATAAATCGAATAAAGAAAAACCAAGGAGGGATGGCAGCAACGAATCGATCCGACGAAGAAAATCGTGGATCGCTTCGGACGTATGTTGGCGAGAATGATCGCCTTTGGGGCGCAAAGGCATCGAGGAGACGCGTGTTTCGGCTGTCCTTGAACCGAATGGGAAAAACGGAGAATCGGCAGGCAGGGTGGAGCGCGTTAGGCCTGGCAACTCTCGGTCGGATATAAAATTCAGGAGTTTAAAGCATTTTAGTATCGATCCTCGTTTTTAGTACTAGACGCGAAACTCCCTCATCGGCGGTCGGCTGGTGGGGATGTACCTGGACCACGATGGTGGGAGATTCAACATCCCTCTGGCAGCCAGCCCCTGTCGCGGGTTGGCTTGCCAGAGAGCGATGCGTAGTTACACTGGCTGTATAAGTGTGTAAATGCATAATAAAACTCGCGCGCTGAGCATCAGAGAGACGTAATTCCTGCACCCCTGATTTTACTAAAGCGGCAAAAAACATGCATTTCCATTTGACGCGTTTCACCCCGACTGCCTATCGCGCTAGTTCCGACCACCACCCTTTACCTTCTCGTACCACCTCCTCGCCCCCTCCCTCGAGCCTCCGGCGTTCGCGTAATTCGATGAATTTCGTTTATAAATTAACATGACCATTTATAATAATTAGTCGCATTACCGTAGAAAGTATATACCTATCGTTATTTTGCCGTAACAACGAATGCATTTCATAATTATCTCGACAGTTAAACAAACACGGAGGAGAGGTCTTTCTGTTTCTATGATAATTGCGTTCCCTCTCCTCTTACCCTGCTGCCATTGCCACGCATACGCCGGTGCTCGGCTGTCGTCGGGCTTGTCGTAAATATTCGATTAATAAATTAAACCAAGGAAAACGACTATTAATTGCGTTCGCTCGGTATCGACGGAATATCTACGCGATAAGCGGCGGCGGTCCGATATCGGACGACGCGATGATTCGAGCATCTGAAATAGCCGGTTAATCCTTACGTTCGTCCGACGAATCGATCAATCGAATTTTGCTAAAGCGGTGAGCGAGCGTTTTCGTTCTAACCTTTCGGAAAATTGGAGATTTTTCGAAAAAAGCATCGTAATTTCGTGGGTAAGCCTCGTCGAGTTTCACCGGTTGCTTCTTAAGGCCGAAAGAAACGATAACCGCTACCGGCTTTCACGAAGCAACGCATCTCGTGATTATCGATAATCTGTCGTCGGTTTGGCGCGCAACTTACGGCACGTTGCGCTGGTTGACTGATGGTTCGTGGTATTACCGTTCATCGGATCCTTTTCCAATCGGGTGTAAAAAGGATCTCTCCCGGGACGGAGATGTCGATGACACCGGTCGACAAGATTTTCGCGCGTTTCTTTACGCACCTACGCGAGATACACGCACCGCGAACCAACCCTTCCCGATACCGAGAACCGTTTTCTACCCTTCCCTTCTTGCACGCATCGATGACCGTCGAGCGCGTTGCGTTTCTCCCCTGGCCTGGATTTATCTATTAATAGCGGAACCTCGAGCTTTCCTTTCCTCTGCGTGCGAAGGAGACGCGCGTTTCGATGGGCGGACGACTAGAAAATACGATGTACGGTCGCCTGCGACGATCGAACGATTCTCGGGAAGAAAAATATTTTTCTAACGACACCCCTTCTTCGTTCGCGCGATCCCTCGCGGCAGATTTCCTGCATAAATCATCCACGGTTACAACGTACGAGTATTCTCGTCGAAGAATATACGATGGCCGGTACGATGCTCGCGGAGTATGGACGTTCGCGTAACTTCCGTGAAAGCAGTGAAAATAGAAGGCATACCGCTCGAGAGAGGGAAGAAGCTGTTTCCGTGAGATTCCAAGCTGCGCAAAGACACCGGCATTCTCGGAAAATTAGTTAGAGAAACGCGACAAAATAAAAAAGAATATATGCATTACTCGAGACTGCTACGGTGGAAAGAACGTCGAAGGGGAGACGCAGGCTGGCAGGCAGGCGACGAAGTTGCCAGGGGTAGCTAAGAGGCTTCAACTTTTTTTTTTTTTTTTCAACTCGTACCGGTGGTAGAGCACGATGCGTATATTCGTTGCTTGCTCATATCGGCGCCGCTTTTCCCTCTGGCATTTTCAAAGGCACGCGAACCGACGCGTGTCGGGGAACCTACGAGTGGCTCGTCCTCTCATGGACGCTGCGCCGTCGATCTTACCGCGACTCCGATTGAAAGCGTTCCCCGTAAATCAAAGGCTACGACGTTTCGCGTATACCCATAACTCAACTTTGGCAAAGGAGGAAAAAAATTGGCGCGAGTGTTACTGCGATTCCGATCGTTTCGCGATAACGGACGGACGCCGGGGATGGCAACCGATGATAACGAATGTCATTCGACGAGTATTGTTGCGCCCGATGCGCCCGTGTGTAGGATCATCGGCGATCTGTGCGTGTATAAATTACGCGACCGTATGATATTCGACGGCGAATGGAAAAGTTTGCAGAACGAAAGAGAGAAGACGGGGCTAGAACCAAATTCGACGGAGAACCCTCTACCTACGTAGCCGACAGTTTTTTCCTCTTTTCTGTTTTATTTTTTGCTTTTTTCTTTTCTCAAAGCTATACCATAATCGAGTAGCGCCGCTTCGACGATTTTCGCGAACATTACACGCAGCCGGTGTTGGCAGAGTCCTTTTTTTAGACGATCCTGTGCACGTAGGTGTACGCGTACATTATATTTCTGTACGCAGGGAGAAAATTATGCGCGTAGGGAGGAAGAGAGAAGGGTAGCTCTCGGCATCTCGGTGTGCTCATGCATAATTCAATCAGAGTTAGACTAGAAACGTCAATACAGCTCGCAGATTATTTCTTTTCCCGGGCTGCTGCGCTCTCCCGCCTAGTCTTGTTCTTTCTCTTTCTCTCCGGCGCGTTCTACCTTCTCCCCGCTGTTGCCGGTCCAGAGAGAAGAGGAGCAAAAGCGAGAGGGGAAAAGAGATTTCTCCTTCTGGCGCCTATCCGCCACCCCTCCCGCCGCGCCACCCCGCCCGTGCCGAACCCTCCTCCATCCCCACCGCTCTTCTTTTATATTTTAATCAACTAATTCTGCGCAATGCGTACATTTATTGCGCCCTTTCGGTCGGCGGTATCCGCCTACCCCTTCCCGCTTAACAGCCCCGGCTCGCCGCCACCCTCCGTCACCCTCCGCCCGTGGTATACCATCCCGCGTTTTAATTGCAAATCTCACCTCGTCCGCTGATTCGATGGGATTTTTTCGCTGCCGGCCAATGAGAACGATCACGACCGATGCCGGCTTTTGGCAAAGTCAATTTTTTGTCGCTCTTCTTTGCCCCCTCGGTGCCCCTCCTACGCCCTCGACACGCCGGTTATACAGGCGGACCCCCGTTTCCACCCCCTCGATCATACCTGGCTCGCCTATCGCCAGGAAAAACACACCGTTGTTTCNTCGTTCGTTCGTTCGTTCGTTCGTTCGTTCGTTCGTTGGTTCGTTCGTTCGTTCGTTGGTTCGTTCGTTCGAACGAGTTCCGATGCGTAAAGCCATTATTAATCGGATGTTAATAAATAGCGAGCGGCGCTAGCGGAGAAAAATTTCTCGTCCGCGATGACTGTTCCGACGAGAAAGAGGAAGACAGAGCCTTAAAAAACGCCACCGTCTCTCGCCACGTTCGTCCGGCCAATATACGCGCGTACGCGTAGGCGCGCATCTCGCCGTTTCTCCTCGGGAAAGCGTCGCCTACTCTCGGAGAAATCCAGCCTGCGGGGAGGGAAAAAATATTGCATTACCTTCTACGCTAATAGTTTCCTTTGACGGCCCATCAGCGTCTGCCTTTAATCTAGGCGGCCACAAAGGAACTCATCCTTCACCCTCTCGCGCGCCCGCGCTCTCGCTCCCTCTCGCACTACCCTCGGCTCTCACTCTCGTTTTCTCGTTCCTCGACGTGGAAACGCGTGTACGCGTAAAGTACGCATTTGTCCGTGATCCGCGGCATGCCGCGCGCACGCGGTTGCTGTCAGTGGAAACTGGAAAAAAAAAGAAGAAAAAAAGGAAAGAAGGAAGTAAAGGGAAGAAGAAAAAGAAATAGAAGAGGGAAAGAAAGAAAGCTCGCGCGCGAGAAGCGACCAGCGCGCGACGAGAATTATCGCGGAGGTCGTCCTCGGTTGCTGACGGATAGAAGCATGTGGGGTGAAAGGGGTAAGGGCATGCCGAGAAGATTCGAGCAGGGCAAGGAGCGTAGAAGGGGGTGCTAGAAAAGAAGGGACCGGGACAAGGAAGGAAGGAGAAAGGGAGGAAGAGAGGCCGTTTTTTAAACACAAACTCGCTTCAGCACCGCGAACCTCTGTGTTTTACACAGTCGAGGGTATGTTCTCCTCTTTTTCGCGAGCCCTGCACCGTCCCACCCTCTCATTCAATAGTACCACCCTCCTTTTAGCCTCGGCTTCTCTTTTTCTAACCGAGTTCCGGTATCTTTCTTCGACCTTCTACTCGCAGCTCTCTCTCTCTCTCTCTCTCTCTCTCTCTCTCTCTCCCTCCTTCTCCATAGTGCTCTAACTCTGTCATCCTTCAGTGATACGATTTCACCCTCTTTCCTTGCCTTGCCTTGCCTCGCCTTGCCTTGCCTTGCCTCGCCTCGCCTCGCCTTGCCTTGCCTTCCCTCGGGCATCGGGATCCCTCCCACCCTCGAAGCGACTACCTTTGCCTTCGGCTAAAGAGGGAAATGAAAGCGAAACTGTTCAGCGATGCTCTCACCCAACGTTGTGTTTCTCTCTCTCTTTCGGTCCCTCGCGCGGACTCTCGTCTCTCCTCTTCCACCTTGTGTGCCTTGCTCGCCTCTTCGTATTCTCTCCCTCGGCGTGTATCTCTTGCTCGCTCTGACTCCTACTCACCCTCCCTCCTTTTTCCTTCCTACCGTGTGTCAGCCCTCCTCGTGCCACCCTTCTAATTTTTCCACCTCTTTCACTAAAATTAAAATCAATAGTAGCACCACGTGCCCGGGGACCCCGCCAGGAACACCGCCACCCTCATCAGCCGCCGCGTCCCTCGAACCCTGAAAACTGCTTCGAAATAGTGCCTGGTATCGATACACTTTCTCTCGATCGTCGCGTGATTTCACCGACGTTCTCTCTACACACACAGCGCTCCGCTCTTTTTTTCCTGTTTGTTGTTTTTTTCCCTCTGCGCGTTCTCGCGTTGCTCCTTTTTTTTTCTCACCGCGTCGCTTTCGCTGTGGAATTTCGTTAAAATCCGTTTGGCAGCGACCGTGAGCGGCGGATTTAATCCCGCTGTAGCCGCGGTGCGTATAACGCGAAATATTATTGCATATACACGCGATCGAAAAGAGGACAAACCGCCTCGATTCCGGAGCCGCGCAACGGTCCCGGAATCACGGAAGGATAATCGGTGTACCTGTTGTACTCGCGTAACGGCGACCCATTCGTTAAATCGAAACGTTTTCCAGCGGCACGTCGGTGATCCGATTTGTTAGTCAAATTGCTTCGTTCTGGCAGAAATACTTTCTCTCCATCTTGCCTCCGCTATTCTTCCTTCTCGAATTTTCCTCCTATTCCTGCGTGGAACAGATAGCTCTCGAAAGACGATCGGACAACGAAACTCGGATCAAATCGATCACTTCCGATAGACCCGACACAAGCGTAACAACGAGCATACATCGTTGGTCGCAAGCATCCTACGTACGAGAGATAGCGTACCAAAGCGTGACGATGCTATTTCTCTTCCGTCCCGCTAATCGCCTCTCCAATGGTACATGCCGACAAACGCAGGTAAAAGAACGTCCGGTATGATTGGTCGACGAATCTCTTTCTCCTTCTCCTCGACTCCTTCGTTTTCGATTCGACCATCAGGTTACGTATCAACGTAACGTTTCGTCGTCGAATTCAGGTTTCGTTACGGTCTCGTCGTTATCCCGGAACGGGAAAAACGGATCCGCCGAGGAGAGAATAATCGGGGTAAGTGGTGTCTTTAACCGGAAACGGAAATCCCCGGTCGAGGGCCTGGGGCCGACTACCTCGGTGCGCCGGACGAGTAACAGGTAAGGTTCGATCCACGGTTAAAGCATACAGGTGGCCGAGCACGCTTTCATCATCCTTTCCACGTGCGACCGTGTGTGCGAGCGTGCGGTTGTCCATGCCGCGAGTCTGTGTCCGTGAGGCACACGGCCTCGTATGTTTACCGGCACGAAGACGAACACACAGGACGGAGAGTGTGTCCGCCATCGGATAAGAAGCTGCGAGAGGACGTCGACGAGCGATGGGGTTGCCAGCGACGCCGATGGTTACGTATCGGAAAACCCACCCCCGGTCGACGCATCCGGCGAACACAGACGGTTCCGTTGCACCCTTCCACCCCGAACGAGAGCGAAGGAATTTGGTCGAAGGGTGGAGAGGACAGCCGCTTGAACGACAGTTATACCGTTCCCTCAAGATCGGCGACCTTGTGTGTCCTGTTTGTAAACAAGGGGTTCGACGACGAGAGGGTGGCTCAATGGAATTCTTTTGTTCGATTTCGATCAGGTGTCGTATCCATCGACGAAAACGGGGATCTAAGTTGCATAGTACGGACAGCTGGTGGCCGCTCGTTGGATTCTTCGTAAACGAATTTCCTTGGTCTCGACCTGGTGTATTTCGCGTACGTGGTCACGACGCGCGTTAGGGAATTAATCGTGGTGTAAGGAAGCTTCTAATCAACGTAATTATCCAAGTAACAGGCGGATGGCTAATCGACTGCCAGCTGACCGAACCCGTCACTTTGGCGTGCCAATCGACAACGATAATGTGTTTAGCAAATAATATGTCCGTTTTGTGACCATTGTCCGGTTCTACGTAATGGTCGTGCTTAATTAGCAAAACCAATTAAAATAATTAACGTAAACTCTAATTTCGTGTCGCGTATAAATTGGCCGGTCGTTGATGTATTAAAACGGTTACGAAATGTACATCGAGAATCGCGACATCGATATTATTGAAAATAAATATTCCTCTCTGCCAATTTGTTCGCGTTTGTCCGTGCACCGCGTGGGAAGCAACCTCCGTCGCTCGGCGCGCTCTTTTTTTTCGTTTTTTTTTCCCCTCTCTCTGTTTTTTATTCCATTTTTCCCGTCTATTTTTTAATAATCCCCCGATACTTTCTCTGTCGCGCATCGATCAAAATCCAGCTGACCGAATTAAATCGATTTCGAGTTTTGCCGCGACTCACTCCGCCGTCCCAGTTCCGCGTTCGGTTCCAACGGAGAAGAAGGATCGATGGGAACGAGCGATGCGATCCCGAAGTCGTTCCCGTTTCGCTTCTGGGCACGTTGCCGCGTTCGGTGTTGTTTCGCCGAGGATGACGTGGCGAATGCTTGCGTCGCTGGGCAAACGACGATTAACAACGAACCGTCCCGCGGCGGCGACGCTTCCAAAGCGTCGACAAGGACGGATCGCGCTGTCAAAAGCCATTCTCACGGCAAGTGCAACGCGCGTCGTTCTCGTTACGAGGCTGAGCAGTGGCGTAACCGGTGCTCATACTTTTCACCCGGCTGAATCGTTTCTCCGGCACCCCTCGCGACCACCTCCTGCCGCCTCCCTCTTGGTCGGTGCCTATCCTTTTATCACACCCCTTCGCTCCTCTGCCGATTCCCGCGGCAGCGCCACCGACCTTCCTCTCTCTTCCTCCTTCCTCTTCTCTTCTCTTCTCTTCTCTTCTCTTCTCTTCTCCTGTATTCCGGGATGCGAGCGTGCCGCCCCCACCAGCGCACTCCCTACAATGCGATGGTGGTATTGATTTAAAAGTACATTCGTGTTTTCATAATGCCGTATCTGTACCGACGCTCAAGCGCACCCTTCTCTGCCCTCCGTCACCCCGCGCTCCTCTTCTTTCTCTTTCTTTCTGCTCGTCGTCCTCCCTGGCCCACCTCCGTGTCTCTTCCCTCTGCGTCCGACTCGCTGCATCCTTCTCTCCTCTCGCTCTCCTCTCGCTCTTCTCTCGCTCTTCTCTCCTCTCCGCCCGCTATCCCGCTCACCCTTAACCTCCTGTTTAGCCTCGCTCTCTTGTCACCCACGCGTAGATATGAACGCTCCCGCCCTGCGGCCACCCCTTTTTCCTTCTATTTTCTATCTCCCGCGTTTCCTTCCGTCTTTGTCCATCCCGACTGCCATCCCGCTCTGTCCGTCCTCCTTCGCTCGCTCGTCGAAAGGACGACACGAGTGGTGCGATTAAATCCGCGTTAATCGCCGCGCCCGATAATTCGATTTCACGGGTAAAAATAATTGGCCAAGAGCGCGGTGCCGTGCGTCGGTGGGCAGTCCCGTTTCGCTCCATTCGCGGCCTGCGTCAACCTCGCGGATGGTGGGACGTCGGTGTGAAAGTTCGTCGCGAGTTCGTCGCGAGTTCGTCGGCCGCTGGCCAGGCGAGATCGTTGCTCGCAAGTGGGCCGATTTTTCCTTCGGCATACGCCCGCTTCGGTCGTTTCGGCCCATCCTATGTACCCGATAAACGAGCGAAACCGCTAGCGCTTCCCACCGTGGCAGCGTGCTTCTCGTGAAATCGTCTTAGCGAGAACGAAATTGCCAGAAGATATGAAAATTAGCGAGCAGGTCCTGACCCTGGTTACGATAAAACCATCCGGAGAACTCTCGCGGCTACGGCTACTATGCAGACTTTCCACAGTTCAACCATCCTGTTTCTCGTTCTCTGCTCCAAACACCTGCCTCGTTTTTGCAATCGTCTTTAATAAACAGCAATTATGGTCGCGCGCACGTATCCCTTGTGCGTGCCTCTGCCTATTGCTCTCCGGTACCGCTCACTTCGTGTCTTTCACGAGGTAATTGGCCTCGCCTTGGAAAAATTATCGAATAAACGGCCATTATCGATGTCGTTTGAAATTTTCATACGCCGCTGTTCCTTGCGCCTTTGTTAACGAGCAAACTCGCGTATCGTTCACTGGCAATTTCTTTTTGTCTTTGTCGCCTCTATCGAGCGATTATATCTCGCGTCGATACGCAGGTCTTTCGTGCTTCGAATCCTCATTTCGCTCGTTATCTCGTTTGACGCATTAAAGGGGAAAAAAGAACTGTACCTTCGAAATCCCCCGATCGACCGCGAGAATAGAGAGCCAGTATTTGGCGGCTCCTCCCACACGCGATCGGAAAGGGTTGTCGGCAGATGGGCATTGGTGAATTCTAAATAGCGGAAAAATGGTGGGGATATATTAGCGGTTTTTACTATTGATTACCGAATTAAAAACGCGCATGTATAATTCAGTGATATTTTGCGCTTCGTCAGATTCACCGTTGGCGCCGCTAGCCTCGCTCTTCGATCCTCCTCCTGTAAACTCTCTTCCGCCCTCGTGCAGCGTTTTATCAGTCGAGGCGTCCGCTTTTAACCCCCGAGCTTTTCCATCGCTAGGTGGCGTGTACCGCCGACGGTGCAACGAGTAAAACAGTTCAACCCTCTGCCGCAGAGCTGCTACTAGGTTGGTCGATGGTTCGTACAGTCTTTGGGGATGCGCACCCGCTACGATCGATTTTTATCGGTTACGCGTTTTACCGACGCGGTGTTATCTTCTGTGGCTAATCGCAGACAAGCATCGTGCGTAAGATTAATTCGAGAAAGAAGTAGTATGTATTTCGATAGAACGAAACTGTGAAATTAATTTTACCTTAAGAAAATTTGTTGAAATAAAGCACGGAAATACTTGAACTGAAATGGTCGATCAATCAACTCTGCCACGCAAACTCACGATAACTCAGGGTTCGTGTCCAATGGTTTATTTTGCAAAATAAATTGACATATACAATGTGGTACTTTAGCGAAAACGAATGTCCGTCCACGCGTTCGTTCTAAAGGACATACATATGCGTTTTCAGCGTACAAATATGCAGCACGATGGACAATGTTCCTTTCGGACTTTATTTCGATCCTCCGAGGAAGGGGCCAGAGGATTAAACGAAGATGGGAGCGGTGCTGGAAACTCATACGAACGAGAAAGGACTGAAAATTCATGAATCGAAAGCTCAATATCATCCAAGCCCAAGTGTTTTTTTTTTTCTTTTTTCTTTTTTTCTTTTTTTTTTTTTTTTTACCTAGCTGCTCTCTGTCACCATTCGCTGCTTAATTATTACGATTCGACTTTAATTGATCATATGGAACGGTTGTGTGTCGGGATCTCGGAGATCCGCGTCTCGCTTAATCGTTAATTAAGTCTTTATAATTACTTCTTGACGAGTCTCTACGAGTAATTATCTCTAAAGTATGTGTTGGGAAATGATGATGCTCGATGCGATAGAACATCGGAGCATTACGTCAAAGAACGGAGAATGGAGAATGAATTTTTCCTTATAAACTCGACCTCGCGTCGGTTTTCAAGCGTCCAACCTTCTATACCTTGGAGATTCGTGTTTTCCCTTTGACGCGACCCATCTTTCACACACAGAGGCACACGCACACAGAGAACGCTTTTAGAGCGGTCGAAATCGGCGCGAGGGCGACCTAAATAATCGATCGATCAACCGCTATGCGACCAGCTACTTGCGGTGTGAATATTTCTAGAAATACGCGAGACATTCAGGTCTTATATAAAATTTATAGTTGTCCACATTTAGACCTCTAATACCATCTAGTAACAGCCACACGAGATTCACTAAACCAGGAAACTAGACTTTACTTCGTTAGCGATGTAAAAGCGAGAGAGACTCGGCGGGCATAGGAGTACGTATGAGTCGTGAAACGAATCGATTCTGTTCGGTGATCGTGTGTGAGTATGACTAAATCTTTAAGTTATGGTAATTAATCGCTAGATACGTGCTACACGCTATTATCTTACGTGGACCGGTGAATACTTTTCGATGGGGGGTTTCGTGTTACTCCCGTTTATCGGCTCGAGCTCGATAATGGCTTCAAGTGTAAGAAGCACAGGTGTCTCTTAGAAACGCAGTTTCGTCATTTTTCGAAGCGATACCATTCACGGATCTTGTAGCTGTGACTTTTTATTTTTATTTGAAAGAATTACGAATACGATATCGATATTAATTGTACGATTATATCGATTACATCAAGGTAAGAATGTTGCAATTGGTCGAGTGTCAATTAAGCAGTATCCTCCGAAAATGACGAAAATTCTCACTTGCAAAGTACAGTTTGGGTGACGTCGATTCTCACGGGAAATGTAGTGGCGCGCGAGTGCCAATGAGGCGCGACGAACGAAGAAACGAGGACGTAGGAGCGCCATGACTAAAGAGAAAATCAGCAAGCTACATCCTCGTTGCATAGATCCATACGCAATAGCACCATATTAACAACAACGTTCGCACTATGTAACGGAAGCGTATAAAATCTGAAATATTGGTAACGCAGCATTTGCTCGAAACGTACAGGTAATAATAATAAGATCATCGAGTATAGTCGTTTGGCATACGTTCATCGAGTTGTCCTCGAGAAACCTTAAGGAACTATTTTGGCACTAGAATCCACGTAACGTTAATCTTTAAGCCTCTTTTCGACTTCCTCGAGTCGCGAACCTCGTGTTTAACCTATGATTTACTGATACGGTGTACTTGGGAGCGTGTACTGGTTCTCGTTACTTGAAAGTAACCAGTAAAATCTTGCGTACAAGATCTACTAAAACGACCATCGTCCTCGAGATTCGAAACGTGCCAATGCCTAGAAATTTTATTTATATCGACATTCGATAAGAATTTAATCCTGCCATCTTCGAACTCTAACTTTCAACTCCGCTTTTACGCGAATAATCGAAAACATTTGGAATATTTTAAGAAAACCTTCGTCCGCTAACTCAAGGCCATAAATCACACGTATCTCGATAATCCTTTTTACTTTTCCTTGAACTTAAGAAGCTTCGATGCAGAATGCCGATAGAGAGAATTCTTAGACACGATACTTCATCGAAAGTCGAAGACCACGCTCGAAACCTTAACATCTACCAATTTGGACACTTAATAGCGTTCCACTTACGATGCTTAATTATCTGCTATTTCGTACATATGTTCTCAGACAATAGAAAATTCTTAACAAATCTGGTTCGTTTGTAAAATCGTTTTAGTCGAACGGAATCTGGCGGTGTAACTCTTACAGTGGTTTACAAAATTCGGCATATGTATTCATCCTGTGATACGGTCCTCTTCTCGCGTACATGTACTCGCGTTAAAATATCATGGAACTCGCTCGAAGATTCTGCCGATCGGATCGATAAGGAGGCTTTCAAAATTTTACTCGGATATCGACGCTTCAAGCGGCGCGACGAGACTCTGCAGGGGAGAAAGTCGTGCGTGGTCAGACCGGTAGTCGGATGGCGTAGAAAGAGGGATATAACTGGCGTGTATGTACTAAATTACTGCCACCCAGGACGGTTTCCTGTCTTTGACAATTAATCAGCAGCACGTTTCTAAATATCGAAACACACCCTTTCAATTGTCTATCCAACTCTATAGCCCTACCCTCGTGTTCTGAACGTGATTATTCTCTCGACTATTTCGACCGAACGACACGCTTTCCGTCTCGCGATAAGAATACACGCGAAACGAGACAAGGGCCCTTTTGGAAAAATAATTTCAGCAGGGGCATCGCGTTTCGCGACGATACGGCGAGCGGACGACTGTTTACAACGTGCGTCGCGGACAACTGCGGTGCTCTATTACCCGACGCGGTTGGTGCGCGCACAGATCCACAGACGCGGAATCCGCAGCGGCGCGTCGAGTTCGTTAGTCGACGATTGTTCTCCGCGGTTCGTAGGTGCTCGCTTTGGTAAATTTAACGGGCTGGCAGGGTTCATGGAGCGCGCGGAGAGAACAGAGGCGGAGAATCGAAGGAGGAAACGAACAAGAGGGAGAGAGAAAGACCGGTGGGAGAGCGATGAGTTAAGGGCTGGAAACTGGAGAGTCATTAGGATATATTGTCAATTCCAAGCGCCTCTGCCGGCAGCGACCTATGAAACACAGTTTCCCTCGGATGCGACCAATTTGCCCTGGTCACTCGATCAACTTCCACCGTGCTCCAGTCCTCATCGATCCGTCGCCGTGATTTTCTCCCTCGTTGATTTTATCGTAGGTAAACCCAGACGCGACATCTTTTTACCGCTCTGCCTCTTGCCGATCCTCTTTTTGCTGCGGTGTGAGTTCTTCGAGCGGCACTGTTACAGCGAGCTGAGAATAGTCGAAGACTCGGCTGTCTCATTGATACCGTGGTACTTTTCTGAAAACCTCGGTTAAAGTCTCCGGGAACGTCCCGGATGAGGCGTCGGTGAGTTTTTGGCGTTGATGAGATATCTACAATGACTTTTTGTTGGACTTTTCGTTAAATAAAAATTGTTCTCGACGAGGGTGGAAGCATTCTCTTCCGACATCGAATAAGATTCGCGACCACCCGTAGCCGTTGTTTTGATTTGGCTCTGTACGAATATTCAGCAGGGAATTTCTCTGGACGTCGAAATTTTCGTAGAAAATCGTTATCACGGGGACGAGCTTCGACTTTAACGCGTCACGTTCGACGCGAGACTCGACTTACTTCGTCCACGGTCCTCGAATGGGCAATGGACGTCTCTCTCGATGCTCGTTCCATGGTTCGATGTTGTGCTTTGACGTGTTTTGCGATAAATGTCGTTATTTCCATTAACTTTCTTTCTCTTCGATAGGACTTACTTCGTTTTGAAGAAGCTCAAACTTCGGACTTAATCCTGGGAGTATGCTTTTAGTGCTGGTCTTGATCTGACTGTAAATATCCAAAGACTTCTTCGGCTCCAGATCTAATTCCAGGGTTTCCTCGATCAGTCGCGGTGGAATGCTTCCGCTGCGCTTATGACTCGGCACAAAGGTGCAGCTTTCTGGCTTCTGATTCTTCGGCCTGCCTTCCTTGTGCTCCGGTGTTAGAGTCCCGTTACCCAGCTTGCGCTGCTGTTCCTGAAAAGTGTCTTCTTGGACGTCGTCTTTCAACAACGCTCCGGTTATCACGGGTTTGATGGTCTCTGATTTTCCAAAGTCGTTGCTCAGCGCTTTCTGCTCCATAATCTCCAGTTTATTCGGGGTGGCGCCATTCACTTGGAGGTTGGGATTCGAGCGAACCGTGTCTGTGGAAATACTGGCGTCCGTTGAATCCTGCTGGTCCATCGATCCTCCGGAACCCTGGGAAACGTCCAGATTGTTCTGTTTTCCCGTTATCGATGGCTGGAAGGAAGAAACACAATGTTCCATCACGATCTTCCTTTTCTCGCTTATAATCATCACTTACGCTTTCCTCCGCATCCTTCTCCATACTCGACGTTTTCGACGCGTTCAGTAATGCCTTTTCGGTGTCCGGCGACTTATCAAATTCCACCCATTTCGACCCTCCCTCGAGTTTCCGAGATAACGTATCGGACTCGTAACTACCCCCGTACATCGGGTAACCCAGATGGCCCGCATCGTATTCCACTTGATTTCCATAACGATAGCTGGGATTAACCGAGCCCTGGCTAGAGATCGAGAGGTCCGACTGCGACAATCCCGTATTCGTGCTACCGAATAATCTTGCGTTCTCGAACCCTGCATCATACAGGCATACTTTTTAATAAATATTTCCTACAAAACTTCTTTTCTTTTTTAAACATTCCTTGTCTATAGTGACTACAAAAAATATTTGCACATACGTTCTCGTGTTTCCGTTCTGCGGCGAAACGCCGGTCCATCGAATTCGATATTCTATCTTTATACTACTGAATTTTCGTAGTCGTACGAATGCACGTACTACTGAATGATACGAAATTTAATATCTATGGATTCAATCGTTACAAATTGTAACATCGTCCGTCATAACTTATAGTAGATAGAATGGTGTGCGAATACTTTTTGCAGCGACTGTACGTTTCTTTATCGCGCACGATAACATGGTTGTATTATGAAAGCAACGTACCTGGCGCTTTATCTTCTGGAATTTCTTCTCTGTGGACCAGAGCTTGCTGATCGGTAACGCTGGCGGTCATATCGTCGGTGGATCCTTTGTTAGTCTCGGTTTCCTCGTTCTGATAGCTGGGCTGCACTTCGACAACGAACGAGCAGCCGTTATCTTGGTACCTGCGATTTTTATTATCCTCCATCGTCACCTAAAACGCGGAGACGAGCCAGCTTCATTAACTTCTTCCCGCGGCTTTTTTCATCAAACCGCGCGTATACGGCTTTTACGCCAGCGAAAAGAAAACGTTTATTGCCCCATCTCGCAAAAAAGGAAAGAAACGAGGAATAAATACGTGGCGAAGTATTAATCAACGGCAGGGTCGTTGAATTCGCTTGTAGGGTGAAACGCAAGGGCGGAAGGGGCCAGATCGTTTGACGAATGATCGTGTCATTAGCGAGCTTCGTTTTGCCTGCTTCGCAATCTCACCTCGACCTTTTACTGCCGTTTCAACGGTGCAACATGATCAGGCTGTGCGGTTCAAAGCACGCCGCAATTACGAGCTCGATGCATCATCAGCTGCTTTACTTCGGTTATCTATTCAAGACGACAAAGAAACGAAACTGCCAAGAATAAGAACGCGTTAAACGGTTCTCTCGATCTGCGTTTAAATACGATATTCTATAAAGGGATTTCTCGCAAGGGACTGACGCTCGCGTTTGATGCTACAGACGTATAGTGGTAAACGTATCCGCAAGTATTTATAACGAGAGAATCGTTACGCTGGCGTCGCAGAATTCAAATCGATATCAGAATTCGAATTATCCGCCATTTCGTGCGAAAGAAGTAACTGAATTAGAAAATCGGGTTGCTCGAACTCGAACGATTTGATTATACATATGCGAGATATTAATTACGATGCTGATTACAATTGAGTAATCTGAACCAACTCGCCGTTGACGTGAAACGAATGATTCCGATATGCAACAAAAGCGCCGTAGCGTATTCACGTCAGAACTAGGAAATTAATTTCCACCGTATGAATTTCCTAGATGATGTTTCTAGTTTACTCGTAGTCTACCATCGCCGTCGGCCGCGGATAAACGCAACCGCGATCGAAGTTACTCGAGTCGACGGACCGCGGAATTAGTTCTCCCTATTGTTTCCAGTCTCTCCTATTCTGACGCGTTTCTCTCTGTTTCGTTCACGACTCTGGGCGTCGCAAGCGACGTTTCCCCGCGGAGCACGTCGCTCACGCCTTCCGAATTATCGGCAATGTCAGAGAGGAAACGCATCTTCAAACGCATCTTCAAAATTGAAAACTTTACAATTCGTTCTCGCCGGCCGATTCGCCTTCGACTAGCCGACTCTCGTAACCGAAAGAGTACGGTATCGTTAAAATGATTTTGCTTTAGAGACTCATAAATTGTTGCAGAAGCAACTTATCGTTTTATTTCTACGAGCTATTCCGAGGAAACAATGTTCTAGCCGCGCAACAACCTGAGCCGTTCCATCGACGATGGTTCGCGATCGATAATCTTTCTATGTAGGTTCGTGTCGTTCGGAACAGGGCTGCCATTTGAAGACGCGTGACGCCTTTGATTTCGTGGTTACGCTGTCTAAAGTTTCGCCCGAACGATCCAATTATCGAATCCCTAGGCAACGAATTACTTCGACGCGTGATAAATTCTAATTAACCAAAAGTGTGCGAAGCGTGTCAAAGTTTGACCTAGATTCTGTTCCGTGGCTATAAAGTAACCGGAATCTGGGAGATACGTCCCCTATCGGGGAGTTAGGGTTACCCGTCATCTCGAGGTGGTTAATTTAAAAGGCGGAGGCGGTTCCATCGAACCAGAGCGGCGAGCCTTTTAGCGACGAATCACGTCGCATTTGCCTCGCGGGCGTTCTTCCAGAAACTTCTGAGAGTTTCAGCAAAAGGAAGGAATCGGTCGTACCGATAACACCTTTGTCCTGCCTCTTTGAAAAGGACCAAGAGACGCGCAAGGGTGAGAGGAGAAGCAAAGTGGCTTCTATTTCTCGATTCCTCCAGCAAACTTGCTCCCAAAGGCGTCGTATAACCGGGCCCCGAATCGCGTAGTTTTTCACCAGCCCTCGGCAAAGTGGTGACTCGCTTCAGAAATCGACCCCGTCGGCTCAGATCCTACGCGATAGATCGACCAACGAATCGTCCACCAGAGACGCCACGTAGATTTCCCGATGACGCGTGACAGTAAGTACTCGAACCCTAAGGATCCGCCGAGGGAGGAATTAGGACATATACAGTGGCCTGCGAAATGTTTTCGAATCTTGCCATAAGGAACTTTCATATAAAATATTTTGGAATTCCATTAGTACTACAACGAAACATTGACCGTCATGATCATATTGGTCAACTTTGAAGCGATCTGGAAATATACGTACTATATAGAAATTACAAGACGTTTACCGCAAACATGTTCCTCATTATCGGTTGCTACGTAAATTTTGTTCGTGGTTTCGTTTATATAGAGAATTCATGCGAAACGAGCTCTTAAAGGGAATATTTTATTCTACGTTTTTCGATCAGTTTCGCGTGTAGAAGAACCTCCTACCGATTATTTCCTCGTACGTAAGTCAGTAATCGGCCAAGTTTATATACAACGAATTTCCAAATTCGATTTCATCGAAAAGGAAGTACGAAACAAATATATTTCATGCTTTCGATTTGTTTTTTCGGTAGAACTTTGCTGCTGATTACACTACGTTTAGTGGGACACCTAGTATAGGAGGGACGTGTTTGAGAACAAGGAGGGGCGTGCCGCGTGAAAAGGAAAATGGGACGACGTCGCCATTCGTTCCACTTTAAAAGGATCTCTCGGAATCTCAGGTAGAAAGGCGGAACTGCGAGCAGCTAGGACCGTTTTCGAAAAGCGAAGTGGCTAGAAACAGCCATAATTCAGGGATTTGTACGCTTCCGCTGCCGAGTAACTCGCGAACACTGCCGAGGACTCGAGGGTAACTTACGCTCTGTCTGCGTAAGTTCCCGACCTCGCACAATCCTGGTTTCGCTTTGCCGCTTATTAAAGATCTTATGAAAGATCGTATTTCACGATCCATCTAGCGTTCACGCGAATTTCCTGTTTATTCCGAAACCGAACGAAGGACTCTCAGTTGCAAATTGAAATGGAAATTCAGCGACGAATATGTTTTTAGCAAGGAAACTAAAGGCGTCAGACTGGTGGAAGTATATCATCGACGATATTATTTCGTTAGGATGTTGCACGTATAAATATGTATTGAGATCACAAGGGGAACGCTTCGCCGAGAATTTAATCTTCCACGTAATAAATTAATCGATGCATAATAGGGTGCGAGATTACCGATCACGCGTTACTGATCCCGGATGCTCTACTAAACGGATGACGCGTAGTTCGTGTCCCTTCTACCTGCTATTTATACACCGGCTGCTAGTTAATAACCTTTTATAACCCAAATTTTTTTATATCTCTCGAGCGAGATCAACGCGAGCGGCGTTAATTGAAACGAATTATTTTTCTCGTCAGGGCAAGTAATTAAAAATCGACGGATTAAACGGAAGCACGATGGGAACGTTACCGGGAACAATCGCAGGACGCGGCGTTAATTGCAAAGTTTTGATCGAGTTTAACGAAAGAAATTCTATAACATTTCGAGCATAACGTCGAACGCGGCAAATGGCAATGGCAAAGCAAATGGAGGCGTTCCGGTATCCAATAATCGTATCAGCGGTCTTGAATACGTCTAAACTTTAAATGCAATTGCATCTTCGTGGAAACTGTGCAGACTCGTGATGGTAATACAACGGGACGTGATGGTATACGCCAACGTACGTACGCGACAGTTAATTTGTCGAATAAAGTTCAAATACCCTCTGCGACGATGCAAGCCAGGTCACCGTGCACCTCTTTAAGGATGCATTTGGTTCTTAGATGGCTCGAGAAAACGAAGAGTTTCCTTTTTACGCGGAAACTGCGCGCGACTCGGTGAATAGATTGACCCAGATCAAAAAGAAAAATTTAAAGGAGACCAGTACGTTGGCAGATCGACTGTGTAGTACCTATATATTTTTGTACTGCACGAAAAATCGTTGACGTCATATTTCTTGATATACACTGTCGTTCAGAAGTATCGGGCAACCTGCTCATTCGGGACACATGACGTATATTTTAATTATAAATTAATAGGTGATTGACGAAAAGATATCAAGCGTCGCTTCTAATTAATATTACATCAAATCCATCCATGCTCCTCTTTCCCCTCTTATATCACAGTTTCTACCGTGAGAAATAAATAGAATAAAATATTTCGATAATATCTTCGAAGCAGCGAAAGATGCGATATTTGAAAAGGTCAGTCTAATCGCTCTATCCGACGTGGTAACATCCGATATAACGTGAAAGAAGGCAACGAACTGGATGGCCTTCGACGAAACGCGCTTCGTTCCAAAGACACAGCACTCGTAGCCTCGATAGTGTGAGTATTTCTCGAATTCTGAGGGTATTCCACGCGACCGAGGGTGAACACCGCGACTTGGCGCCAGGCCAAGTATTACGTCGAAGTATCCCGAGCATCCACCCCTTGAACCCTTTTTCGTTTCCTGTCCCCCTTCTATTTGTCCCGATCCATCCACGAACAAACGCATCGCATGGTTTTTACATTCCTTTAAAGAGGAAGTGCGCTAAGGCGCTTGTCGTGGCTGAAATAACCAACAACACAGCGGACCTGCCAGTTCGTTCGTTTGTTTAGTCTATCCCCGGTGTTTTTTCTCAAAGTAGCTGCCGCTTTGTCGAACGTAAAGCTGATATTGTTGAGAACGTATCGATTCTTACTGCCTTAGTCTGACAATAGACGTCTCACTGCTACGGTGACGTCGCTGGCCAACCCCAAAAAGCCTTTCCCTCTAACTTGTTTGCCAGCGGATCAGATTTCTGACCCTTGCATTCGCCAAGTGAAAACGAAACGTTTCACCGGTTTATCGTCGATAATACCCTTCAAGTATCCGCAGTGATAATCTTCCCATTCCTTTCACCGATACCGTTCGACCGTATCCTTCTATCGCTGCGGAAGCACGGACATTCGCTTCTCGTGTACGTACATGTCCCGAGTCTCGGTGAGTTAATTTCGTTTATCTGTCGATTAACGGACTCGCTGTCCGTGTGCGTGCTACGAAAAGACTTACCACGGATTTAGGGACTCGATCGTGGGATCCACAGATTCGGATCCACGCCCTTTCGTTGTTCGATCGCTTTCGACGGCTTAGGGTGTGCGCGCTTTGCTCGTGTATTCGTGTCGTCTGGGAGGAAAGAAGGAGGGTTACGACCTAAACACGGCCACGGAGAGGGAATCGAGAAGAAAGGACAGACCAGAGCCTCGGCAAAAATTCGTCCATCGACGTCCACGCTTCTCCGATTCATTTCGACCGATTCGATCCTCGAAATGAAATACCTTCGAAATGAAACTGATTCGCAACTGGTCATCCTTTGTAAATATCCAGCTGGGATTACGTGTATCTTGCAAACGGTGTTTCGATGAAATTATACCGATATCCAGGTAAGGGAGGTAAAGATAGTCGAAGCTCCGACCCGGCGGATTTGGCGAATCCCTGGCAAGATGAGTTTCCACGGATAAGTCTGAGCCGGTAAGTAGGACGATAGGCGGAGGCGAAATTGCCTGGTAACCTTCGACCTTACAGGGCCGTACGAATCCCGATAATTGCGAACCTGTTATCCCTGTCAAAGAGGAGCCACCGGCTGACCCAGCTGCGCGAAACTCCGGCCGGCGGATCGATTTCACGATGTCGTGGCCGACTCGCTCGAACAAAGAGAAATATTAATCCTATGTGGCACTGATCCGGCATTCGGTTAACCGTTAGCGCTTTACGTCGCTTGGGTACGACACAGAAAAATGTGATAAACCAACGTGCTGTACGCTGATCGATTCGCAGGAATCGCGCAACGCTATCGTAACAGCGTGTGAATGGCAACGATGTTTTTATTACGAGGTAAATGATACGAATTCGCGGATCTTGATAGAAACGTACAAACGGGTGCTTCGCGATCGGTTTAATTAGTTTAAGGCAACGAGCTATCGGTTGGTTTTCTCCGGCCGATTTGTCAATTTGTCAATTTATCGACCTTTCCGCACCTGTTGCGTCTTTATTGTACATGGGATACCGATTACTCGGTTCCAAAGACTTTACACGCTACCAGCAGACGAATCGGAAGCCTTTGTTTCCTCGTATCTTCGAGGATCGACCGAGTTCTGGAACAGCCAGCTGTAAAGGGATCAATCGATGTTCGTTAGATTCTCCGGAGAACCATTTCAGACACCGACTACCCGTTTGTTGCGAAAGCTTACGTAGCTTCTTGGACAAACCATCGTTTATCGATTTTTACGGATTAATAGTACGACCTCGATCGGCCTGAATCAATTAATTATAAAAGACTCGAGTAATCAAACGAAACGTTATCAGCTTTCGCGTGGAACCGTAACTGTATGAAACTGCGATAACGTATTGCACATTGTTACATATACAGGTTCAGAAAAATATCTAACGAATGTATTACGCGTAATGCGATACACGTTTTAAAATTTCATTACCACCGTAATGAGACTCGACCACCGTTATTAGTAAAAATCTACGCAGAAATTACAAGATATTTAATTAATAATCCGTAAAGCCCGAGGTATATTTAAAATACATATTCGTATTCTTTTGCTAGCCGATATTGTTCGGAAAATCCAAGTCTTAGCGCGTTTCGTTTCTCTTCTAAAATTAATTAACAGGCCTTTTGTCCCTAGTTTCCATCAGCTTCACCTTCCACAAGGATTAACATACATTTCGATTATTACACGAACCATGAAATGCACCTTGCAATTGGTTTTGTCTATTCTGCCGTGCGGATCGCTAATGATGCAACCTTCCAATTATCAATGAATTGCGTGTAATTGGATCAGCGGAAGAAATCCTTTATCCGTCAACAAAATGGAATCCCACCCGCCCCGGTACTTCAACCGCGAAATAGTTCGGATCGATGCAACATTAACGTCGATAGAGGCCCGCGTATCGACCAGCACTCTCCGAAATACGATAACACGTATCCTTCTGACATAATATTTGCGATTCTGTCGTTGATGATGTCTAATATACTCACTACTCGCTCCTCCGTCTCCACGATAAGATGGTTATTCTTGAGGGTGAGAGTGATGATGTTCCCGTTGGCGTTTTTATTGCTATGAATCCCTGGAGGAGTGTACTCCACCGGAGTGGCGTTGGCCACGTTTACTTCCTCCATGACCTCGGTCTCGCAAATGTACCTGGGTCTGTCGAGGCCGTTCACCAGCTGAAACCAAAAGAAAAAGAAGCTGAGATATCTGCTCCCCGTAGTCTCTGTACAGTGGAACTCCATTTATCTGAACTTGTCAGGGGACAAACAGTTTATATAATTGGATTGCATATAGTAGGGGCGCGTCAATTACCCAACACCCTCCCTCCCTTCCCACTGTCTATTGTTTTTCGTTCACGTAATAGGTACTCACGTTCAGATATGTGCATTCGCCAGCGGAAATTCAGTTAATCGGACGTTAATTTCCTTCCAATAAATGGAATTTTGCTCGTAAATTCACGTAACGTTACTATTAGTGCGATAGCAAATGGGACAATGGGAGTTCGACCATACTGTCGAAAAATTCAATTACGCGACCGTCATAGTTGCATCGTCGACGAGATAAAAATTCTACTATATACGTACCTACCATTATTCTTATTAAGTCACAAATCGATTCTTTTAAGATCGATCTGTTCTTCGTATATCTGTCGTTAAATACATATGAAGGAAGAAAACCGGTCGATCGAGTTGGCGTTTTCTACGAACACGTAATCGCGTGGGAGTACGGTTGCAAAGCAGCAAGGTTCACGGACCGTGCTTCAGTCAGAGTCCGATTAAAAGTTTTTAATCTGAGAATTTACAGCGGCGCGAGCTTGACGCTGGCGGTTAGCTAATTCGCCGAATCTACGGTAGATTTACGAGCTTTGCTCGGCTAAGCAACCCGTTTCTCCAGGCGTTAATCCTACTTTGAAACCGCGACACTTCGATTTTCGCCATCGCGTCACTCCTTTTCACGCTGGAGAATTTTTCTGCAGCCCGAAACGAAAAAGTGGGTCAACGTCTGCGACTTTCCAGCGACTTTTAGACGCGAATGCACGTTCGTCACCCTAGTTGATGGATGCATACGCATAGCCTCCGGTTTCATCGAGCCACAATTCCCGGGCTGATCCCGAATAACGGAAGAGCAGTTATCTGTCAAGGAAATTGACAGCGAAACGGGACACCCGGGCCCCAGTTACCCCGCGTTCGTTTCCTTAGGCGTTTCTCCGTGCAGAAATTCATCACTCGCTTCCCTAACAAATCGAGAGAAGGGAGATTCATGGAGGAACGTCTGTTCTTTTACGATTTTATTTCTACTCGACTCTAGCGAGGTGTTCGTCGAGGATAATCGGTAATGGGCGTTGGGTGACGCGACAAGTACGACGTCCGATAAGAACAGATAACCGGAGAATGAAATATCAGAAGGCACGCGAAACATTCAACGGCTTCGTTGCAGAACTGTCGATCGCGTTATCGACGGATCAAGCTTAACGAGGAGCGCTTATCGCGAATAATCTTCCCGTAAAGGGCAAATACTATTGGAGGAATGTCGCTTTACAAGTGAAAATTCTCCTCTTTTCTCGTTTTTACAACGTTGCAAGAAACGTCTACACTGTCAGCAGATTTTGTTCATCTCCGGCAGATTCCAAGCGATGTAACGCAATCGCTTATACTCCCTTTACGAACTACTTTTTGTCGTCTTCGTTTTCCCATAGATTTCCATGACGACGTTTCATCTGGTTAGAGGGATCGAGAGCGTTTTATCTACCGCGGTATTCCCGCGGGTTGCAACCACGCAAAGAAAATGTCAGAAAACCGCGCGGCTGGCGTATCGATAAAAATTTAATATTATACTTAAACTCGACACAGGAGATGTATAGTCGCTGAAGGAAGTATTTGATCGCTTATCGTTTTACGTGTATATCGTGCGTGTGTGTCATATAAAATATTTTCAGATTCCGCTCTACCGCATTGTAACGTGGCACGACTATCGTGATTATATGCGGAAAATTTGAGATATCCCGTGTAAGACGTACGATATATTCCCAAAAGATTTCCTACGAATACTTTCGCGCGGAACTGTACGTGTTTCTTCTACGCGCAGAGTCTCACGATTGATTTCCCACGAAGTGCACATCCTCTGACAATTTTCCAAGAAATATTTCGATCGAAACATCCTGTTTTTCAAAAGCGAACACGCTGTACGGTGCATCTCGCGTCCCGTGTGCAGTTCTTTGTCTTCAGGACGGCAGTCTTGTCAAGCAGCGTAGCAGGGTGCGACCCCATTCTCAACCCTGCCGATCGAAGACCTGATTGGTTCATTGCCTCGTTCGCTTCTCGATGATCGTCACTGATTTAGAAAGGGTGAACGCCGAGGCACGTTGGAGGGTTCGTTAAAGGGACGACATCGAGAGGGAAATTATTTCCGGCCTCTCAGTCCGCTCTTAACTACTCCTTTATTCCGATTACGACGCTTACGGAGACCGAATCTGTCAAGCAGATATCACGCCTGCTTGGTATCTCTCTTCTAAACGAATTACCATCTTGGGAAGTTCCAACGAAACAGAAATATTTTCTGTCGTTAGGAGCGGTCGACAGAAACACGAAAAAAGCTGAAGAATTAATTAACCCTTTCACCATCGACGTAATGTACGCAAGTGCTTTCGTGCTTTAAGGGGTTACTGATTAATCAAAGGATAAACGTGATCGAAGATCACAGGAAACGAATGTAAACACTTTTGTAGACTTTCGCTATCCGATGTCGCTATCGTCCGATGTCCAAGAGATACAACGTAATTGAAAAGGCGGATTTCTAACCAGAAGATAACAACCGTCTAACAAATTAGCATTATTGCATCGTCAAAAGTAGCCAACCGCGAGAATTCTCAATTTCTAGAGCATCGACTCGGCTCTTCCGGAAATATTCATAGAAATCGCGTCGCGTCATGGGAACACAGCATGTAGGTACGTTTGCCTGGAAATTCTTATCTCGTTGCTCTATCGTTCTTTACACAAGTCTCGCTCGGAATACATAGCGATATAGTTGGCGGAACATCGCAGGGAACAACGTTCATCGATCGGGCGAATTCTCGAATTCGAGACGAGACGACGTTGCAGAGAGTAACCCAGTATCCAGGAAAGTGGTCTTTTCATTTAAATAATTGGTAGATCGAGTGCGCTGCACTCCAAGACGAGTCTTGGTATTCAAAAGGTACGTCGGAAGATAACACGGTGCTCGAGGTTGGAAAGCTCGACACACTCTCGAAGCGGTGTCGCGTAGCTATCGGAACGAGGGCAAAGAGGACCGCGCGAAGGAGGTAGATCACGATCTGCCGTGGGCCTCCGTGGAGGATCGACGCGATTTTGTAAAGATCGAAAGCACCAAGAGTGGGGAAGATTCCTCGTTACCAGCAACCGCTACCTCCCTAATTGCCTCGATGGAGAACCGGGCCATCTGTCTGGTCGGCGTCCACGCAGTTAGCGTAAGAAAGTTAGCGCCTATGAGCCGGATACGCGGCGGTGATTACGAAGAAACTGCTCTTGTAAGAAAGTAGCCCGGCAACCAGTAATTTACCGGAAATTTTCGCTACAATTTTATCGACACGCGTATCGATTTTTGACCATTACCCGGCCCTTATTCGCGGGAGTCGCAAGGTCCGCTGCTGGCGAATCGACTTCGGGGAACTGGACGAGAGAAGGGAACCGCTTCGAACCGGGTACGTATCATCTTAATTGCCACCGCGTACCGGCTCGTGGATTAATGTGATTAAACCTGATTACACGTTTCATTCCGACAGAGCTGTTAGTTCGCAGCCGATCTTAGCTTTTCGTTTTAATTGCTATCGGATAGTTATCAACCTGAAATCCACGGTATGCGGACGAGATACCAGCTTTATTCGTTTACCCGATTAATGGGATGGATATCCCTTTAGGCCGAAGGATAATGAAATGATACGAGTATCGTAATTTCACCAGCATCCCAAGCTTTTATCTTAGACGAATACTTTCCATTTTATTCTTCTTTTATTGCCTGCTCGTTCCGTTTGCCGATCATTCGCAGCGGTATTGAAAATATATATCCGCTATTGAAAGTTCACAGAGCCTAAGAGTGACACAGCACAGAGCCCTCTTGCGTTTACAATAGTTCGAGCTAGAACTAATCGTAACGTTCTGGATGCTAAAGAGTTTCGATCTCGTCCGTTGATAAATAAACAATAAGAATAATAAAATTCCCGGTAAAAGATACGAGGGATCGTTAGCTCGTTACACAACGGAGCTTAAAAACTAAAGAAACGAATTTCATTCAATCGCGGATACGATTGGTCGGATCGATAAGCAGGCAGATTTACGTAACACCGTATAAAATTTCGCTGCCAACACCTTCGTCTCCGATTTAATTGCGATCAAACGATTATCGATTGGGACAGCGTTACGCCAGGCGAGGATACACAGGGTTTGTTCAACGATACCGGAATTAGATTGAAATTATAATTATATAATAGACGTCGAGTCGTATCAAATTGCAGTAATTGTCGATCCGACAATAATTAATTCAAAGCGTAAACCGAAGTGTTATACAATTGAAAATGATAAATAGATAGATAGCCGATAACGATTCGCAGATTTTTCTGCGGTTCCACTCGGATATATCCGGCGTCGTTCGCACGTTGATTCTCACACCTTTCGATGATGTTACGTTCACGTTATCTAATGCCATCGTGTCTCTAACGAAAGCCAGCAAGGATAAAAAACCTCGATTCACGCTCGTACACGACGTACGTTACGTAGTTCACGAACCTCGAATACTTTCACGCGCGTACACGAGTTCCAGACAACGACCTCGGGAAGAACGATAGAAAAGGCGATAGTTCCTAGTCACGCTCGGCTTGGCTAGACACAGACTAGACATAGACAGACATTCCTAGAGTGGTTGGCCAAGGTTGTTTCATTCAAGTGGACGCGTGGCTTGTCTAGCAGGCTTTGAATCGCGATATCAGCGGTCAAAGGGACCGACCGTAGGAAACGGTAATCCAGAACAGCACGACGACACGTTACGATTACAATTTCAGATCGCGTCGGTCGCCTCTACAGCTGGCCGTATGAGAAACGAAACCTAGGCGCACTTCTTTGCATAACAAGACCGCTTCGGTGGTCGTTCGGTTAACCGTCTAACATAAGTAGAACGTTCAGAACGTAAACGGACGAACGTTAGTCGTGGAAAAAGAGACGGAGTGGATCGGCTGCATTGAATTCGCTGCGTTTAACGCGTTGCGTTGAATTCGTCGCGTACGTTGAAAAGGACTCGGAGCGACGAGTTTCCGCGAAAATCGCGCGTCCAAGAGTTCTCGTCTGTTAGGATGGATTTAGTTATCGGTACCGAAAGACGGCACTACACAGGTGTGCGTGTGCGTGTGCAGGCGCGAGTTTGAAGCGCGTGTGCGTGAACGTGCGTGGCTGCGGTTCGAGTGGCTTGTGCCAAAGGGTACTGACCCTGACCCAAGGGGCATTGCTCCTACGGTGCGTTTCTCCCGTTCCTTTTCTGTTAGATCGCTCACACCGGCGTAGCGACGGCTTAGTAACGATGTCCGGGCATCATCGGGAATCTTTTTTACATGGATGCTAAACGGCTCGCCCGACAAACTAGTCGACGCTGTGCTCTCGGCTCGATTCTCCTCGAGACCGGCAGAACGAGGAAGCGATCGACCGCCACTCCCGACCACGCTCTCCCGCGACCAGTTCGATTGGAATGCTCGCTAAATGTTCTCCACGCCTTCTGGCGATCTTTCCGCTGGTAGAATCGAACCAATTTCAATTAACTTGACAACCGTCGGTGAATAGCGTTTGCTAGAATTTTTGCCCGATTTTTCGTACGTATGCCCTTCGTGTTTGTTTAAATGTGTTTTCCAAATATTTTCCGAAACATTGTTTCGTTACGTTTTCAAACGCTTCTTTCGCACATTCTTTTTAAACATTTTTCAAATACTTTCTCTATGCGTTTCTTCTCAATCAGACGTTCCTTGTATTTTACCGACAGCACACAAACGTCAGAAAAGCGTCCATTTTAAGTTTAAACACCCTAGAAGCGTTATCTGGTACAAGGCATTCGATATTCGGTTATCGCGAGTTTCGGTTTATACATGTACATAAGAATATTTTACGTGACACACGCTACCAGCCATTTTTGAAGTATCTATAAAATATCTACGTACTGTACGAGTTATGCGATGGTTATCGCTAGATGTTTAGATCGCTTAGATCGCAAGACGAAAATCACGTTTCCAAACATCCTCCTACGAAGATACAGCGTTGAATCGCGGAGAATGGAGTTCCGTCGAATTGAGGACAAGCGATCGGTCTCATCCCATCTTTGTTAGAAAGTATTCGAACAGGCGAGTCGAAAGAAGAGCATAGTCCAGCGATTCGCGTTCCGATTTCTCGGTGGTCGTTCGCCTTCCCCATAAAAGGTACGGCTAAAATCGCTCCCCGAGCCCCTCGTCTCGCGATCCTCTCCCTTCCAGTACGTCCTGTAGACGTACCGTCAAGAAAAGGATACCACGTAGACGAGTTCTGGCCAGCCGGTGTCCCATATACCAGGCCTTTCACCTTTGCCGCGAATCGGCGAGTCGCGCGAGCCAGACTACCATCTTTCGCAGCTTGGTCCGCGCGCGATTTTTTGCCACGTATCTCACGTTGAAATTACTCAATGGCGTGCCATTGAAACATTCGGCAAAAATCTATCATTCGTAGACAAAGTACGAAACGTTAACAAAATCCACGTTACGCGTTCCTTTGACTCTGCGGATTCTATAGAATCGAAGCACTCGACTTTTTGCCGCGTGGCTCGCGAAAGAGTTACTCAATGATGGTTCCTAGAACTGAGAAATCGGCCGAGAAGGTATTCCCCATAGACGAAAGACGAAATCTTGCACGAATTACCTGTTCTTTTTGATTCGCCAAATTCTAAAGAATCGAGGCGTTGGAAAAGTTGCAGCTTATTTCGCTGCGATTTCTTTTAACGCCGCTCTCGCCAGACCACCCAAGCTATTTCGTGTTTCACGCGTATGCACGCTCTCGCGACGTTCAACAGCTCGCCAGTTCGAAGAATGAAAATAGTCGAGACAGGCATTCGACGGGTGAATGAAGTCACGCGATAAACACGATCGCGTAGGCTGTAAACAGCGTGCTTTCGAGTATTCAGAAATCCTGCGGTTTCTTGTTACGCAACTACCCGATCGATCCATCGATCGTTTCGAGATCGTCACGGTGATTGTAGACCTGCTGCATATCGATAAGGAAATTCGAGCTAAAAGGCGAATAAAAATATTTTTACAGCGATGCTAGGATGCTACGCTGCTATACGCGAGACATTTACGATTCGCCTGTCAATTTAACTATTCCCGTTGCTATATTATATTTTACGCGCAAACTATTTATGGACTGTGCATAGCGTTCGATAACAGATTCTACCTCAAAAAATAAATTCGGTAATTTCGATAATTAAGCGTCAGACGATGTTAGCGTCCGGTAATCTTTTTCTCGGTTCGACATCCGTTTTAAAACACCGCACGTTGTTACGATATCTCAGGTTTTCGTCCGAATACGTCACAGGCAGACTATATACGGTCGCTCTAATTCGGCCTTGAGTCTAATCCTCGTCGTTGACCGCTGGTCACAGACCCCGACTAACGTCCGTTGCAAATGGCTCTCGTTCGGCTCGGTTAAAAAATTCGCGACGCAGCTTCGAAACTATCGTAGACAGTCATTCGAATTCTTCTCGAATCTGGTAAGTTTTTTTATCGTTCGAGATTACAAGAATCTTGTACGAGAAAACTTTGAAGAATTTTAATTAACCAATTGACTCGGTCTCTGTAGTGTCGCCAGCGATTCTCGTTATCTCACCGACGTCGTAAGGTGATCATTTAAAAACAAAGAACACGCGAATATCGAATACTAAGCGCTCGGAGCGATGGCGAACGAATATTTCGTGATTGAAAGTTAGAACGAAGAATGGAAATGCTCGGAAACGCGTTTGTCATCGGTTAATAGTGACTTCTAGGAAGCTAACATACTCTGACAAGACGCAATCCAGTCGTAATTCAAACATTACTCGTTTCCTCCACAGGGAAAATCCGCTGTTTTATGAAATACGTAACGCCACATTAACGAATAGAATAGACGCTGCAAGCTCTTTATCCTGCAATGCAAAAAATATCTTATTCGCGCACAGCAATTCGATATAAAATCCGCTCTGACAGAATGTTCGAGTGGACGACAAAAACACGATACTTAGTCCGAAAACTAAATGCGAAAATAATTCTCACGCGGAATTGCTTCGGCAACGTAGTGGATTTCAAAATTACTCTTTTATGAAAGAAGCGAAATGTGACTCATCGTGTTTCCCTACCAATAGCCTTTAAATATAGTGATCTATAATCAAGCATTGTTGCGTCTATAAATAATGATGAGAGGAAAAAAAAAATGAAATTTTTCGCGGTAGAATCATCATTGAATTTAAAAGTACGGTTGAGAAACGATATTTTCGTTCGCATTCCAGCCTGCAGATTCTGGCAGTACGCGACGTCTATTCATAGGACAAGTGGCTTCTAACCACGTAGACGTTCTCAAGGTTCCCGGTGCTAGTTCAAGGCTAAGAGATGCCAAGCGGAAGTCTGGCACTGATGTGTTAGGAATACATCAAGAATTAACGTGTCCAAAGCGTTCTTCCAGTGGATGGGAACGCATTAGACGGGTCTGGTTGGCCAGTTGCGCGGTAACATAGGTTAGTGACACTGTGAAGGTCGTGCCTAGCACAGACAGACTGGGCTGAGTCAAGCGGAGTCGAGAGGAATTGAGTCATAGATCGTGACGCGATCTAATGGCGTTTACGCCAGCCGCTTAAAAATATGCATTCGGTCAGTCGATAGTTTCGCGATTCTCGCGAAAATACCACGCGTTAACGCGTTTCCAAGACGATCCTACGAGAGCCCGACGGTTTGTTTTACCAACGAATTAACAAACAATTTTGTTGTTGCAGCAATTTTTCAGTTATTATTTACCTACTAGGCGGTCGGTTCCAATCTCCAAGATTCGTCGAGATTAGGCTGGTGATATTAAAAGTTTCGCTTGTTTTCGTCAAAGTGGCTCCGACTGGAATTTTCCAACGTTCGATCAAACGCATCTACTTAGACGGTGCGGCGTGTTAACACGCCCGCTATCATTTGGGAATTTCCTCGTTTCGCGACACGTTTCTGCATCCTGCGCTCGCCACGTTCTGTTCGGAATCTTAAATACGATTCGAAAGCGTCGCGTATCCCGATGCACGTGCGAGTTAATTCGATTAAAAGTTACGCAAATGCTGGACGTGTTTTGATACGCTGTTTAAAATCAGGACGCGCTATTTTATTCCAGAACGCGAGTTTGACGGTCTGGATTCGTTCAATCGCGACTTAAGTGGTTTAATTTCTTCCATGTTTGATACGGCTCAGACAATGAGTCAATTGATGCCAGGAAAAAATAGATTGAGTCACATTCATCGTGACTCACGAATTCGACCGCTAAACATAGAACTTTAATTTCGTATCGGAGTAATAATCGAACAAGGAAACTACGTGGAACCTGTCGGTGTCGTTTCGTTTGTTAATTTATTCGCTCGCCTAACCAAGTAGCTCGATTTCGTCGAGCTACGTTATCGCGTCTCGTGACTACTAGAGACTCGTTTCCTGGAAACGCGGAAACGTCGGCGTGATAAAGTTCGGTCTGAAGGTCCGCGTAAACGTCGGGTTTACGAGTACGCAGACGAGACTGTGCAAGTGGCCGCAAGATTAGACGCGTCGCAAACGCGGCTCGATTGCTTAGTCTGCGAACGAGTGTTTACGTTACGCCCACGAACAGACTCGTCACGGCTCATGGCTGCCCACCGAACGTGTCTGACCATGATCGTCCACCTCCCCGATTCATCATTCTACTTTCGAATTTCTCCTTTCCTAACGCTGCTCACGGCCAGCGCAGCCAACGCCGAACCGTTGCAAACGTTTTAACCAAATATTTTGCTTCCTCGAACGTGCATCTATAAAAATGCCGCCACTGTTAGCTAGACCAAGTGCAAAGAGAAACGAACGAAAACGCGCGTATGAGAAAAATCTCGAGCTAGGAGAAATATCGATCGAACCTTAGTTTTCCATAGGCGAACAAATCGTTGCGACTGTTTAAAGAATGCGGAAGTAAGTTCAAAATGTTCGTATCTTCGACGCGAAAGTTCGATATAAAAGCATCTAATTTAATATTTTAAACTTTCGCGGCGATGCAAAGATCTAAAGGGCAGGAACCCCGGGCGGTTTTCCGATATCTTGGCTACAAAATAACAAGAGGTGTATAGTCAAAGAGCGTAGAAGTTAGTTCGAAGATTTCACGGTGAAAACTTTCGTATACATCTCAGCGCCGATATATTCGGTTTAAGATCTTAAACTTTTGTATAAATTTCGACGGAAGAATATTAAAAATAGCAGTTTCGTGAAATATTCTTAAAAGAAACGCGAAAACGTTATGTTAAACTTTTCGCAAAATTCGAAGTAAATGGCGTGGAACTTTACGTAGAATAGAAGTTTCTAAGAATGTAGTGGGTGGACGATGACGCGACGTAGCTCGCAAATCGCGTCTATCGCGATCGCATTAGCAGCCTCCTCGAGAGTCGTTTCTCCCTTCCAGCAGTAACGTGCTAGACACTCAAGGATAAGAATCTTTATTTAACGACTAGTTTTTTACCAACGCCGTTAGAGGTTACAGACGGTCACACTACTTTGGAGGACGCTTGCAATTAGAAGGAAACGATCTAACCCGTCAAGGCTCCGACGTCGAAGATAATCGCGTTCTCCTATGTTTGCGAAGAGATCGTCGTTCGAGCGTACAAATTTGCACACGATTACGAGATTTCTACTCGTTCAAATTCTCATTTTCAATTCTTAAACTTCAGAGACGAAGGTTCGGCTACGCTGTAGCTGAGAACGATTGTTGGTACAGATTAACTTTTATATCAGAGATTAGATAAACTGTTTCGTTCGCGCCAGAAGATAGTGATCGAAGCTTGCTTGCAGGAGTGACGGATAAGTAACGAAGAAACTCGATATTTCTTTATCGGAATTTCTAATTAAAACTACGAGCGCAATATCGTCGACGGAATCGCACCGATTGTCGAAACAAATTCCAAATTATCAGCGAAAATGAATTGCGAAAGTTTATGCAATCGATGATTCGTTGAAAAATTGCATCGCCAATTAATTCTTTGAATCGCGTAACGAACCAACGTTGTATTCGTTTCGACTAATTTGTCGAATTGCGCGGCCGATTTCCTGGAAATTTCGCATTGTTTGCGTGGATACGATGGCAGGACGTCGCGCGACGCACGAGATTCGCTAGCGTAGTTCGTGGTAATAGACGGGCAGAAAAAAGAACCAAGGCCGTCTCGGGAGGAAATAATCTTGATTGACTAGAATGAGCCGGCAGCCTTAACTTTTGCTTTCTAATGGTAGGGTCGCAGACGGTCGCTTCCAGCTAGCCTCGTTAGAACGATCAAGGATCCTTATTATTCCGGCTTAGTTGCGCAACTTTGCCGTAACGCTCGCCCGAACACCGGTTCTGACCATTACGTAAGTGTCTAAGCAAGCCTAAGAGGCTGCAAACGTGGCCCCGCAATCGCAGACCTTAAATGCCAACTGGATTCTTCGGCTAGCAACAACAAAGTATTAGCAAAATAGCAGACGTTATTTCGCCGTTCTTTTATTCGTACGTTTCCGATCCATAGCCTGGAGAAACGGAAATCTGATGCAATTTATATCAACTGGCCGCGCGGACGTGTATTTCTTTCTTTTATCGTGGATACATTAAAAATATTTTCCACCGGTGGAAAATCTGTATCCGTTCTTCGCAGGGGATCGACTTTTCGTTATTCTCGCTGCCAATATCGAGACTCGATCACGTTCGTTCTATCCTCGTGACGCATGAAATATGGAGGAACCATTCTTCCTCGCATTCACCGGCGTCCCGCTATTTCTTTTCATCAAACGATAAAGAGCCGCCGTTGAATATGTGAAATTGTACGGTCAACGGTACGGGCTTGATAATAAACGTCGATTAATTAATTTAACCTTCTTCTGCCGACGTATTTCGTTAACGATCACTCACACAGCTCCGCGAATACTTTCGAGTTATTGAAAAAAAGAAAATATCGCCGTCTAACGAGTCTGACGGAAACGAGTCTTTTACGAATAAACGACTCGTACGGTAGGCCAGTGAAATTGTTGCTTAACACACTTTCCAGCAGCCAAGGACGGTAGAACGGTTTCCGGCCGTGCTTCAATTATTAACTGGAACTTCCTTTGTGAGGCCGACTCCATCTCGATTCCTGCGTTTTTCCCCAATTTGCCGTCTTTTCGGAAATTTACGAGATCAGCCGGTATACGAGACTGAACACACAGAACGACTAGATAACGCGGAGGAACAAAAGACCGCGAGCCAGGTCTGGTTTTGAATTTTAAAACGCGGAGAAACGTCCGGCCGACCGGTTTGCAGTCAGAAATAAAGAGGTAAACAAACGGACGGAAATAGCGTGCCAGGTTGTTCCCATTACCATTATTGTGAGAACGTAATTATTCATTTCGACGTTTCAAAGGCTGGCTTATCGTCGCGTGAAAATAAAATCGGCTTTGATAGACCGCAACGTTTAACTCGCCCGTCAACATGTCCCATAGCAGTCGCTTTCACCGCAAAATTTGACACAATGTTCCGATAATTTTCGCATTTCGCCAGAAACTACAATTTTTGCCGCGACTCGTTTGCAATGCGTTTGATAAGAGCAAATTCCCAATTCGTTCGCTTTGCCATTTGCCGGATGCGACATTATTCGTCGAGCACGCGTCAATAACCGGTTTCGATAAGCTTCAACCATATTTCTCGCATCGTTAAAAACAATTATCTTTTTGTCATAAAAAAAAAAATATGTGTAAAAGTAAAAGATACGATCATGCGACTAACGTATTAATAAACGCAAACGATATCGATGAATGTCCATTTACGTTCTATAACTGTGAAATGTTCGCTCGTATAAAGGATTTTTTTTCTTTGTTCTGAGTGACTCACCAAAGTATTTGAGCATTCACCGTAGAAATCTTTTACAGGCTATAAAATATTCTCGTTTTTATTTATTACACGATACATTTTTAGTTTCGTACAACGCACACAATATATCGGTAAAAAGTTTCTACGAACGTTCAAACGCTTTCGTGAGTTATCGTACGTTTTCGATCGAAACGACTCGAAAGTAGAAAATGTACCATCTTGATGTCGATGTAAACGAATTACTGAGCGCTGCTCCTTTCGTTGATCTTGGCCGACTTTTCTGCGCTCGCGACCGGCTGTCAGTTTCGTTCTATTCCGGTTCTAAGGCGGACTCGTGTTAGAAACGCGTCCATCTAGCCCACGACTCGAACTTGACCAAATTATCAGGCCGTACTCGTCACGACCGAAGGACGTCTAATGCTCGTGCGGGTGTCGATCCACGCTCTTCGAGGTAGTTTTCTAATGGCGCAACGTGGTATATTCATTACCAAGGTTCGTCGAGAGACAACGACCTCGTCACGCAACGAATCAAGGTTCACCGTGACGTGCACGGAGAACATAAATGCTTTTTTCGTTCTCGTACAAACGCCATTATCGCCTAACCTAAATTCCACGAGATGTTGGGATGTCGCGGGACATGCCTTTGACGCGTTTCTGATCGTCAGACTTCTTACTTCCAGCAGTGATTCTCCGTATCCTGTGATACGAGCCCGTTATCTGACGATAGAAAAATCAGGACAAACTACGTAACGAATCACGTTTCGTGCCGGTTTCTCTCCCTTCGTCATCTTGTGCTCTGTTCTCTCGAAATGCTAGCTTAATCCTCTAGAAGCTGCTGCGTCATTCGTCTCGCATCGTCCTGCGTTTCGTAAGGAAGTTCTAGGATTAGAGACTCCGAGCAAGTCCAGAAGCGAGGAAAAAAAGAAGAATTTCTCAAGCTTTCGCAACCGTGCATTATTTTTGTCGCCGGTATTTCAGGCTCTCCAACGTAAATCATCTTCGCCTCTGATGTTTTCCGAAAATTTCGCATCTAACTTGAGAAGCTATCGATGATAATGAAAAGGAAAAACGGCTCGCTACGAGGAAAGTTGCTGGCGAATGGTAGGAAAGTTCGTGACAAACGCGTTCTGCCAGCCTCCGGCCACCTATGTATTATTCCATAGAAACTTCGACGTTAAAGTTCCGAAGAGACATTGCTAACATTTAGCAAGTTCGTCGATAAAATATAGCGTGGCGGGCGTGAATAATTAAGCCATGACCTCATGCCAGGAATTGTCAGGGAGGATCCGGCGTGGCGCGTCTTTTTTTAGCGACGTATCAAATCGCGATCTGGCTTTCTCGAGGCCTCGTTAGTAGAGAACCGGCTAGTAACTCGGATAGAAGGAACTTAGTTCTCCTTAGTGGGCCGCCATAAACCAGTCGCCCGTTATGCGAGTACACGTTGCGCCGTATACCGTTAGTATACAGAATAGTGGTAGCACAAGCAGTCGGCCAGGTAGTGCGAGTATTATGCCCACGTCTCTCGTATAATACCCAAAAGCAATCTTCGTCGGAGAGGTCACCGAGACAAAGACCAAAGATGGCCCGTCGCGATATTCCGCCGCCAGCTTTGCACCGTCCGCGCCATTATATCCTACTCCCGGATGGCGAATCTCCGATTTCTGTCCAGGGAAACCGTTGTTAACCCCCTGAATATCGTTCAACCCCTTTGACATCTTCCTTATTGTCTTCCTTATAATCGACCGCTTTCTTCTCTCGACAGAGGGAACGTCTTAAGAAAGTGGAATCTGCTCCGTATATCTGCTGTCTTATACACGCTGTCTTGTATACCTTTGTATTACGTAGATCAATCAATAAGTAAGTTTTCTCCGCCCTGCGATTTCTCTTCGAAAAGAGAAATATATTCGCCACTGTATCCATTCGTGCTGAGAAATATTAGGACATTTAGAGAAAAGTATGGCAAACCCTGACGAATCGTTAGGATTAAATCTCGTTCAAAGCCTTGGAATTCGTATTACGTTCGTTGTAACGAAAATCTCGCCAATCACATACAGCGTGCCAGTAATCACGATACGGATTACAATCTGTCGATACGATAGCGACTGGAAATCATTTCTACATGAATAACGAAGCAGAGGATGCAACGTTAGAATGGTGTCGGGAAATCGGATGCAAATTCATTGAAGACGCGATTCATAAATTAGTTGCTCGTTACGGTGAACGCTTTTAGAGACTAACAAGGAACTGTGTTGCGAAGACGTAATTAAATGTAAGTTTACGCGAGCAATGAAACTATTTTTTCAAGAGTCAGAGTCTCTAATAACTTCACCACAGATTTATCGCGACGCTTTGAAATTACCGCTAGGCGAAGAAAAGTTTCTGCGCTCAATTGGCGAGATAACAAGACTGGATAATTCTCGACTGCGTTAAGAGAAAGAAAATTGTTGCGAGGAGCTGGTGAGAGGCGGCCCGAAGGAATTTATGCGGAAACTAATGAAAAATAGAAGTACGACCGACCAGAAAAGGAGAAAACGGAAGCGTTAATCTGAGAATTGCTGTGTCAGAGACGCGGCCCGTTGCTGCATCGAAATGAGTTTTTAAATTAAATTTTCAAACATTGCCCGCTACGTTATTCGCCTTACGAGGAGCTTTAATTAAATGACACGGGCCGTGCTACAGTTGCCAATACTGCGCTTGCTTTTTCCACGCTTCCTCCTCGCGTCTTTTTGTGCGTAGCACACGGTAGCTCGAACAACAGTTGGTCCCGAAAAAAGACGGATGAACGATGGTTTACAACGAAACACGTCGAAAGACACGACGAGGCAATCGAGAAGCGAACAACGATGGTTGGAACTCGTCAAACGAAACGAATCGGGAATAATAATTTATATGCGCGATATACGAATCGAGGATAATAATAACCTTCCCGAAAACTGAAGAAAAATTCGTCCTTCTATATTCCTAAACATAAAACCACGTGTAACTCTACTAATCGTATTCCTTTACTTTGTAATACGTGTATATTGAAATTAACCAAATTATACTGCGCTTTGAAGATCTTGTTACAAACCTATTTTATCAGAGCCTATTACATATGTATATAATTTTAAGTCTGTTTCTTTCGTACACTAGCGAGTGATGGACAGTATCTGTTGATTATTATCATTGATAACGATAGTAACGTCTAGTAAAAATAGTATCAATTATTATCAAAACTAACTGCAGTCGTGAGATGCCTGGACATCGGGAAAGAAAAATGGCATTGCCGATGAAAGCCGTTCTTCGATGACGCGTATCACGTCAGAAATAAAAAGTAGAAACGGTCGCGATTAAACAGTTTGCCTGTGACAGGGATCGAACCTGTCGTGTCAACTCTTCGAAAATATCTCGAACGTCGTTTTAGTCGAGTATAATTCGGCAAAATATCTGTGTGGAGGACACTCCACGTTTTCGATGCGTCGCTCGATGAGTGGTGCTCATAAACGTTCAACGCGGAGATTGATATTCATCGAGAGTTCTTGAAAATGTATTAAGTTCGTCGAACATTAATTCGAGGCTAACCAAACTATCGTTTAGAAAAACATCTCGTGAATCTAAACCGCGTGTATCTAGGCTTCGGGTTGCATAGAAACTATAGATCTAGAACAAAGACGTTAGAAACGTTCGAATGACTTAATTAGACGAATCTATTTCTTGAGTCGAACTAATGTTCCAACGAAAAGGAAAAGATATTGATTTTTCGTAATCGCATAGCAAAATGGAATATTCTGAATCACGTTCGATACAAACAAACGACCACGCAGATATACCACATGTTCGAAAGTATGTTAAATACGTATCATAAAATGTTATGACGCGACCAAATTAATTTTTATAAGATACAGCGAAGAAACTGGCGTTTATAATTACCATATCTCGTAAAATTAATCTTTCATTTGGTAGGCTGTTTATCTTCGATTTTTTAAAATTCTAATCTGATGGGACGACTTCTGACGTTAATACAACCGGCGATATTTGAATTGCAATCACATGCAATACGGTAGAACCAAAATTTTAATTACTGCCACTGAGTTAAACGAACTCCCGCTGACAGAATTCATTTATGTGAACACGAACTCGTACGAAGAAAAAATCACAATTACCGAAGAGGATCAGCTCACTGCTATTAGTACGTATCGGAGTTACATGAACTATTTATAACTAAACTAAATGATAAATGCAGATCGACTCTATCGAACGTAGTAAACAGTAAAATATATTACTGTGTTTTTTAAAAGGTAATTTGGGTAAATTATAGTCTGCTGATTTCAAAAACAGTAATAGTTATCAATTCGTTACTAATTCGTACACTTTGGTCAAATTGAAATATACCGTTACCGCGAACCGGCAAAAACGTCGGAATGCTGACGAACGATAGTGTACGTACTCGGAACATGTGATCTATAAAGCGTGTGTGTCGGTACGGTAGCGGAAAAAGAGTAAGAGGGAGAAGCGTATCGTCGAACTATAATGAGCGGTGTTCACTGAATTGGCTACTAGATTTATTTTCGGGCCGCTTTTATTATAAAGGTCAAGCGAATTCGCTCACGGCGAATCGGCGAATCTCTCGTTCGTGTTTTCTCGAACCGCCGCTCCGCCTCCTATAAATGTTGCATGAGTGTCCAAAGCAACTGGCATTAATAATTTAAGTCTCACGACGAAAGGAACGCGGACGCGCTCGTTTGGAACGTCGCGAGCACCGTGAATGAAGCTTCTCCGGTTCGTTGGACCATCCATAGAGTTCGGTTTCCCCTCGGTTCTCGCGATTTTAACCCGACAAATTATTTCATCCCTCTTTGTGGAACGCCCTTTCTCTCCTCTCGGCCCTGTGAACGCGCGGTAAAATAAATTTCCGCGACCCTTCGCGCTACCTGCGTTTCGTATTCCGATCGGCGCGCATGCAAATGGGTCCGATTCATTTGGGGTAATCCGCGGAACTCCAGCGGTCGAAATAAAATCGTTCCCCGGCGCGATCGTGCGTATACCTGAAAACGTTGAATTTTCGAGGACGAGCAGCGTCTCGCGATTAGATAACGGTTCGAAACGGAAATTCTAACGCGTGCAGAACAAAACACGGGCAGAACAGTTTCAAACTTTAATCTCGAGATCTATCGCGACGTTATCGTCTAATTCTCGCGCGGAATGAAACTCGAAATGAAACGCGCTCCTAAGTTTCTCGCGTTTGAATCGGAGCTCGCGGTACGAATCTGGTGTTTCGATAAAGCCACGCGTACGGCTCTCGTCTAAACGGCCGCCCCGGCAAAATACGTTTCGCAGTTTGGAGTCTCGGCCGGGTTGTTTGTACGACGTCGGTCACTGAAATAATATTGACATAGTACTGGCGAGTGGACAGAGACTTCCTTGTGGTTCGTAGTCGAGATAAGTTAATCTCTATCATAGTCTGGAGCGGTTCGCGAACGCATGGCAAACAAGCGGAGTTATCGCGGCGCGGCTCCTACGTCACCCGATAACCAGACTGCGCCATTTCGCTCTAAAAACCTAAATCTGCCAGTGAATAGTTCACGTGGCCCGTTACATCTGCAGTTTGCTCGCGGAATAGCGGCGTCGCGCGAATCGATAACGCCGTTTCCCATTTTTCCGCTTACAAAAAGAATTTATAGCTCTTACGATCGAAACTGGCAAATCGCGCGTTTCAGCCTAGTCAGATTAGTCACGTAGGTGGAACGAGAGGTGACAGCAAATGGCACCGGCAATGGTAGATAGGTGCGCGCCGATCGATCCCATGAATTTAGCAAATCGAGTAGTCGAGTCTACTGCCATCATCGACATGCGTGACGTTTCGTCTTCCGCGTTGTTCGAACGCGGTTTCGTGTAGAGCCCAGGGTCCGCCAGGAGCCCGTGAAATGAGAATTACGAGAGGACAAGAGAGTGGACCGATGCTGCAATAAAATACGAGAGGGCTATAATCACGATTGGTCCAAGATACCTCTAGCCTGGTCGCGACTGCTCCGAGTGTGAACACGCGCGCACACATTGCCAAAGCTTTTTCTCCTTCTTTCTCTTGGCTCCCCTCTATCGGCCTCCTCCGATATACCCCCCTTCGAACCAAGCAGATTTCTTTCCTCTCTCGTTTTCATTCTATACGCTTCCTCCTTCCTCTTCCTCCCCTGCGGAGAGGAACTTTTTGTCTTGGCCAGGTTTCGTGCCACCGCTGCACAACCGAGCCGCTGCATTTCCGTCATGCACGCTTCGTGAATCCCGTCGAAACAGCGTGATTTCCTTGGGCCTCTTTTTCCCCTCCCCTGGGCCGTGGACTCCATCGTCGAGAGGAGAAGGCATTGACTCCTACCGAGTGGATCACGAAACCGAAGGAAGGAACCACGATCTAGAAGTCGTTGCATCTGCCCTCCGGTTGCTTTTATTGCGTCCAACGCGGCCTCCGCGATTCGTTCCTCTTTCTTTCCAACGGACTATCGCGTTGCGTCAGACATTAAGGGAGCGATCGTTCCTTTTTTATCCGGGTGACAATTGCGCGCAATACGCGGCACCGGCGAATTCCCTCGCTCGTCTAATTTGGCTCGCAAGTACGCTTTAATCCGTCGGACCTCCGCGCGACGAGAGACGAGAGACGAGAGGCGAGAGGCGAGAGGCGAGAAAAGAAGAGAAGAGTACAAAAGGCGAGAAGAAAAGGCCCGCACCGGGTAGATCAGCGAAATCCCGAGCGGCGAATCATAATTTCCTCGAGACTGCGCGACGAGATAAGCGAATCGTATACGCCGATAGTTATCGCGAATCCCCTGTCAAAGGAGAAAAGAAGAGGAGAAAAAGGAAATTCCTCATTTCTCGACATCGGTGCTGGCATCGGTGGAACCGGCAGCAACAGCAGCAACATCACCGGCATTACCAGCCCCCGTCCTTTCCCCGTATCTCTTTCGTATTCCTCCCTTCTCCCTTTCGTCTATCCGTCTCCTTCTCTCGTTCGCCGGGCCAACTCGTTCTATCGTCACTCTCATCCCTCCGCTGGACTGAGCAAAGAAGTTGTCTCTCGGTTCCCAAGTCGAGTTATGCCTACACGAGAGGGAACAACTACCGCGAAATAACCGACTATCCGAAAGAGCCGACGGTAAATAACTATAATTTCTTTTGGACCCGGCTACATTCGGGGGTTGAGTAGGTTGGCCAACAACACACGTACGACGATAGAAGGACGAGCAAGAGGAGCGAAGGGGAGGGAGGTGGAAGAAGTGGCTCTCTCTTCGCGCGGCGAACCAACGAACGGCCAGAAGAAGAGGAGGAAGAAACGCGAGGAAGAACGGGCCAAAGAAGACAGAGAGGAAAAAGCGAAGGGAGGCGAGGAGATGGAAAGAAAAGAGAGAGAGGAGAAGGAAACGACGGAGGCGAAGAAGAGCGGTTAGGTCCGCGAGGCTGACCAGAAGAACCAAAGAGGTGGAGGGGATGAAAGCGGGCCCAACCGAGTGCAACGACCCCTTCTGTTAGGTCAGCTACCCCACGGACGAAGCAACGCGAGTGTGGACCGGACGAACGGACAGACGGACGGGTGGTCGGCCGGACATACGGATGGACAGATGTACAGACGAATGGACAGTCGGATGGACGAACTTGGAGAATCGTGTGATCGCGCGACCAGAGTAACCGCGATGCGTTCCTTCGCGGCCCTCGCGAATTGTTTCCGATTTCCAAACACATTCGGTTCGACGAACCGACCGTTCCAAGCTCTCTTCTGTGCCATGAATATCGCTAATCGTTGCAATTTATCGTAGTCATCGACGATCTCCATTGACGAGATTTTCACTTCCCGAAACGCTTTGAGCATAGCCAAATTCTTGGATATTAGATCCAGCTGTCTTAGAGCAGAGAAGTTGACAGTTGTAAAAACGTATTTCTGCAAAATATTTCCATATTTTTCATGCTTCCGTCAAAGATCGGGATTCCAGGCAAACGGCTGGCCAAACACGAAGACAACTTGTTATCGAGTTACGGATTTCTCGAATCTATGCTTCGAGGCTGAAATGAAATTTTGGCATGTAAGTGGAAGAAAGAGCTCGCCGAGAATCCTACTTCCAGATATACTTATTGGTTTCCGCTCGACAGAAGTCGAAGGAACGAAACTATAATATTGGAAACGATGGTGGGATCTATCAAGAGTAGGAAACACGGAATACAGAGTCGCGATGCGAGAGAATATCGAGAAGCACGGTTGCGACACGATCCAGAGATCGATAGCCTCGTATTTACCTACGTTTCGTCAGCAGCAAACTCGAGCTGCGGTCTGACCACGTCGATAGTCGCGACTCAAACTACTTTCGTTGTTAGGTCGAACTGCTTTGGAAGCGAAACGAGTCGCATCGTTTAAGATCGTAACACACTTGCATAGGATGTATTTTAATTGCGATGACAGAACAATGGGCAAAGTGTATAGAATTTTGACAGGGCCCGCATAACTTTCTTCGTGAATCACGACGACCGGGGACCGTTCGAATATAAGCGCGTGCCTTGAAAGATGCAAGGCCACGTGGCACTTTCGTCCTAACAATACGCGGACAAGTATGTCGCATGTTTTAACGAAATAACAAATAAAATAAGTCGACAAAAATTCCAACGCAGCGATGCAACATTCGCATAAACATGAGTAACAAAGTGTTCCGTGCCTACGTATTGCTACCAGGCATAATCTTTCCACGGGTACGTTTTATGCCGCTTGATTTGCACGATTACGACGCAACGGTTTGAACCTTCGCGTATTAAGTAATGGAAAAATAATATCGAGCGTTATATTTAGAAATAAATTGGTCAAAGAGGTGTTATACCGTGTCTGACTAAATATCTACGCGACTTGAATCATTTTCTTTAAACGTATCGTCAAGACGCCTAAGAAACGAATCCTTTGTTCCATGTGAAACGTTTGTTCTTAACTTATCCGTGTATAAAAATGTGTCTCTTCCTTCTACGTGATATCTTTTATGTAACTAAAAAGTTCGTCTCATAAATAAAAGAAAAAATGAACGTTTCCAACGACGCATCTGCAAATGGATTTAAAGGTGGCGAATAAAACTGGCTGGAATATTAGCCCATTGGCGAAATACCCGCTCCTTCGAACGTGACTCTTGATGCGCGATATACGCCACGTTAAATCCTTTTAATACGAACGTGGCCGCGCGCTGCGCCCATGTAAACAGGTGTACGGAACGGCGGCGGCTCGAGCGGGTTGCATCCTTCCGAAAGAGAGCAGCGCAACGTGCACGGCAACGTGCACGCCAATTTGCACAGCTCTACCTTGTACATCGTTGCAGCTTGCGCAGGACGAGTAATCACGAGAGCTGCATCCTTCGCGAGATGCGCGCCTGCATCGATCTACGTTGCGTTCTCTCGCGCATTATCTATAAGCTCCGCTATAAGACACAGTTGGCAATTATCGATCGCGAGAATACGGCGAAGAAAAAGTTCGTTACGTAACGAGTTTCCATAGGATAATCGAGCGCAGCTCGGCATTTCGCGTTAAACGTAACCTGCACGGTGCGTCACGCGTCGTGGCCTTTGCAACCTCCTGTCACGCTTTGTCGAGTTTATCGAGCCGGTTGATACCAATCGGCTCGTTACAGCGCGAAAATCGATTAGCCACGATCAGCGGGGATCTGTTGCTTTTTCGTCTTGTCTCTCGCCTGTGTCCTCTTTCTCGTTATGTCTTCCCGTGTCCGGCTACGCAAAAAAGTCCGACGCGCGGAGAAATCTGCGACGCTACCTCCGTGAGTTTCGAGATCTGCAAGAACGCGTGCCTGCGAAAGACGGAAAGCACGAGCCTGCTCGATCGTTTCGACGATCGTTGTTGGAGTCGGAAACGTAGAACGATACTCTGTCGGCGTAAAATTGTAAAATAACGCAGCTCCGAACGTAGGACGAGGAGCGCGATGCTACCGTGGCGGTCGTGATCAACGTGCTGTGCAGTTGCAACGAGAAGCAGCTATGAAGAGAAAGGAAGTGGGGGCACCGATGGCAAGGCGCCAGATAAGAGAACTCGCCGGATGAAAAAGTTATAAATAAGCGTTGCGTTCGACGACGTGTTCGTAGCTAATGCAAATACACAGCCGTGGTTCTTCTGACAGTGATCGCGGCCGTCGTTTTCGTTCCTTTATTTATCCTGCAGGATAACAAAATTCTGACTCGCGTTTGGCGATCAGATTCACCGATTCGATGTAATTCGCGGCACAATCGAAGATTCAGCGTTGTTCCAACCGAACGATCTTGTCCATCTCGCGAGCCAGGCAAACGGATTTGAAAAACTCGCACAACGATGCGTCGAGCGCGATGCTGCAGCTTTATTTTTGGGAGAGTTTATATCGTGCTGCAGCATTTTAATAATAGGCGGCGGTCTATGGGCGGGGTCGAGACGAAATAGTGCTGTCCGTTGTAACGCGAGCGCGTTCCTTGCTCGAAATAGTAGGCAACCGTGTAGATCCGCGAACCACGGCCATCCGCGGCGTTATCAAACATCAAACATATGTTTGCAATCTACGGTACGACGATAATGAAAACAGTTCCAACGCAGCGTGGAAAATTTTCGGCCAGCTAGAAGCTTCGACGCGTGCCTGCGTTCTAACTCCGCTTCTGGTATTGACAGACCGTCGCATCGGTGGCTAAGTAGGACCGGACGTATAAAAATTTTACGAGCGACGCCTATTGTTCTGCACGCGGAACTCCATGGAGAACGTCGAACGGCGTTTCATTACGAGCGACGCATTAATCTCCACGACTTCGCAAAAAATACGAAATTCCAGAAAACCTCGGGAAGCAGCGGGAAAGAATAATAAAAGCACGGTTTATTCGCCAAGGGAAATAACTTTCCCGTATTCGATCGAAAAACAGTTCCTCCGAATTCTATTTCCGTCTCGGAGAACCGTTTGCCTATCAATCGTGGCCGTTCCCATGCCCCTTGCTCCGAACGGCACGATCTGCTAGCCAAATATTTTTCGAGCATCGTGCAAACACAAATACGACTATGGCACACAGCGCGATGCAGACTTTAAGAACGTGCAACGACAGAAAAATAAAAAGAATCACGAGGAAACTTAATCCTGAAGGGAAGTTGGTCGCTGCGTTGCGATGTGTATCAGTCGGAATGAAGAGAAATTGGGACACTTTAGGCCGTGAGCGACCGATTAAGGTCTAAGGCAATTGCAACGGTGGCCGGAGGTCGATTGCGAGTCGGCCGTGCGTAGTCGAACGTCGAAGTCGAAGGCGATACCAAAGTCAGGAGCAAAGCTGAAGCCGAAAACCGATGGCAGGGAGGCAGAGAGTCGAAGCTGGAGCCGGAGTTGCAGCCGAAGACGAAGTCGCCTAGCAGGGGCTAAGCTGGTAGGCCTGGCAAGGGGGTGAAGCGGAGTCGAAGGGGGCAAGAAACTGTCGGTGGGCGGCGTGGCATCGGGCGACGGCGACTGCCAGGGCTCCCGAGGGGCGAGAGGAGGCCACCAATGACGGCAGTATAGGGGCAATGGAGGGCAACGCACCCAGTCAGCCTTGGCATGAATTGAGTCTAGCAATGCGAAAGTAAGGTTAGCAGGCGCATTAGCGCCGCGTCCAGCTAGTTCTCCCCGCTTGCAGCCAAGTGCATCTCTCCGGAGTGCCGGCCTGTCCGCTTATTTTACCGTGGTAGGATTTTATCTCGACCCCGGACCCCCGAATCACCGCGTTCTTGGGCCGTGCGCACGAATTAACCGAGGGTTCCAACGTTGTCGGCGCTGTCCAGCCGGTGGAGAAAAGAACCAGCAAAAGAAATTTGTCCGGATAGGCAATTTCGACAGTAGAGAAATATCCCTCTATCTCCCCCCCCCCTCTCCCCCCTACCCGTTTCTCGCGGGCCTGACAGAGAAACGAGTCGCTGCTACGTTGGCACGTAGCACACCGCGACCGTAAAAACCGCAAAACCCGAAGCTTGGCCTGGCAAGAGTTTTCCAAAGGAGCTTATTGATCCGTCGATCGGATTCAATTTCGTCCAAATTTACGCCTTCCGTCGACGCGAATCGACGCGAAGAAGGATATCTTGCGCGATAGCCTAGCTTCCTCTGAAGCGAATCCCTGCCGCGTGGAATTAAACTAGTGCGCCAGGAAGATAGGATTAATGGAAATCTTCGCGTCATCCGGTATCGTCGAGGAAGAGACAGATGCTCGCGTTTTCGCAAAACATTCGCGTGACTCCACCACGGAAGCGAACCTGGTAACGGAAATAATTACCCTTAATTATCTTACAGTTATTCAGGCAGACAGTCCCCGTAACGATGTACCATATTCGGCCGAAATTTGGCCGAAAATTACAAAGCAAAGAGCGAAAATCGTAGTTGCTTTTAAAGCTGGATTACAAATTTCGTTTGGAGAAATGGTAACAGCTTTTCTGTCGATCTTGCACTATAGGTAGGCCTTGAGTAATCGTCGCAAACGCGTTGCAACGGAGCCGATAAACCGTTGGCTAAATCTTGCGACATCTTTGCCTCGCACTAGGACATAAATTATTCATGCTCGTAAAAAATCTCAACCTTGCGATTCTTCGTGAAATCCGTGGCGGCAATAACGAACCGGACGTACCATAAATTTCCACGAAAATACCTTGGCGTTGTTACGCGAACGCGGGTCATGGAAATTCGATTTGGATAGGAAAAGATTAAATCTGTTGCGGAGTAAAATTCGCGAGAGAGAGGGCCGAAGAGATCGTGCGAAGCTGCATAGCCAAGCTGGTGCAGCCGATGCAGGCGATCGTGTCGGAAAAAGAGCTAGAGGCATGCAGGAGCAGAAACAGGAGGGCGGAGGGGGGCAGAGAGGTAAAGGAACGGAGAGGTGGTGGAACGGAGAAAGAGGAAACCGGAGAGAGATAAGAGCAGATAAACAGAGACGGACGAATAGCGACGCAAATGAACGCTGGAGAGGAAGCGAGAGGGCGAGAATGCAAGTCGAACGAGGAACGAAGTGCAACGTCCGGTAGTGGGGGAGCTAGTTGACGATGGTGGGGACGGCGCGCCGCTTTTGAAAAAACCGCAAAGCTTTAAGAAGGCGCGCGGTACCCCCCACCCTCGAGTACTACGCGAGCAACTAGCGGCAGACATAGACAAGCCTCGCGCTTACTATTACTGGAAAATAGTTGGATCGAAGTGGTCGAGGATCGCGCTGGAAAATCCTCGAAGAAATCGATCCACCGGTGAAAGTGTTCTCCGCGCAGCCGAGGTCGGCCGGTTTTAACGGAAGAACGTTTTCCGATTCGTCGATCGTTCCGTGAAAGATGGGATTACGCCCGCTCGGCCACGATCGCCGTCGGAAAAACGAACAACAAAACGAACAACGAAACGAACGACGATGCACGCACCGTCGAAACTCGTCGATGGAAAATCCAGAGGGAAAAAGCACTCTGCGTTCGATAGAAAGCCGCGCGAAGAACGTGGGGATCGAAAACCGGGCAACACTTTGTTAAACGAAATTTTGGAGATCGTCAGACGTCGTTCGTCGTTCAAGTGCCGTGTCGTCGATTGGAAAATTCGTTTCGCTCTGGATTATTTTCCGCCAATTCCTACGCGACGCTATTTTCGCCGACAATTTTTCCCATCGACACACAGACAAGATCGAAGCGTGACGGAAACCGAGAATACCGAACGGCACGCACTTTGTCCGTTGAGAGCTTGATCGAAAGTGGCGACTGAGAACGCAACGTCCTCGATGATGTTGACGCGGACCCATCCTTGGTAATCCTCGATGTGCTACCACGAACGAAGGGATTTCGTAGAAATCCAATTACCACCTTTGGAATTGGGCACGCAACGTTGCCACCCCGAAAACCTCACGAAACTCAACCCCGCCGATGTGCAGTCCGCAAGAAAGAAATTAAATTTTCCGTATCTGCGTGGTTCTCCTCGATCTTCGCAACTTATCGTCGCGGAAGGCTGACTCTGGCACAGAAACGAGAAATTGTGTTTCGATGATGAAGTGCGCGACGCTGGATATCGTCGACGATTTACCGCCTCCATTAAAACGCGAAAATATTTCCCGATCGGGACAGTATTTTTTTCCAGTCATTTGGTAACGCGAAATTTATTAGATTCGCGGCCCAAGTAGAGAGATTTATCGCTCGGTCGTACACGTGGCAATCGTTTAACAACGTTGCATAATTTATGTCGGCAGTTTTGCCTGCGTGTTATAATTTTAGGGGTTGAAAGAGAAGGGCGGGCGCGTTCGATTGACGGGTAATTTATTACGTGACCCAACTTCCTGGTCACGGTGTTCTCGAAGATCGAGTGTTCAGAAATTGCTTCTTCGCGTCGTTGTAGTGAAAACGAATTTCTCCCTTCTTAACGAAACTTTTCCTTTTTATATTCCAAGTTCCTTCGTTCTTAAGATTCAAAGACCAATGGTCTCTTGTAATACGCAAGCTTCCTTATTCCATGCGAAGTTCAACGTTGAATTTTAAGACGTCCAAGCATAGGTGATTCGAAGAAACTTTCCTATATTTGCCAGAGCGTTGGTTCGTCGGAAGACGCCTCTACCGCAACTATAGCCTTATTCGACTTTCTTCTTACATCTAGAGGCCGTGCCTCGCGTAGCTCACCGTAAAAGGTCGTTTACTTGCCCCATATGGAACATTTTAAAACCTGTCCGCGCGTTATTCCATCGCGATTATCGCGCGCTCTACACGCTCGATATTCCTCGAAGCGACGAGACGCTAGTGACATATTGCAGCTTGATGATCCTCTCGAGTCGGAAGCTTACGGCCGAGCTTTGTAAACCCGACGATTGTAAAATTATTCAACGGCCTGTATCGGTTCACCGCGTGATCCGCAATTGCATTTAGACAGGTGGTCACGTTATGACATGCCGAGCCCGTAAACCGCTTACCCCGGGTGGCGATACGCTCCCGGAGCACGTGGAAAATTGGATCGGGATCGTACCTATGCAGGCATTGTTAACATAACTTGCACGTGTGTCACGCGCCTTGTGTATGTTGGGCGCGTCTCTCGTACGTTTGTTCAAAGGTACCGTCGGAGTCGCGGTTTTCGCGCATAACTAGCTCGAGTTTCCATAGACACTTTCCTCAAAGCGAAGAATATTCTGTCTCTTGAAAGCTCGATCCTGTTTTCTCGCTGATATCATTTGGATTGTTATTTCTGGTACTATCGACGTTTCGATAGGGAACGACGTTGCATTCCCATGTTTTCGCGTTTCTTTCGTCCTTTGTATTTTTCCTTGAAATTCAATTCGCCGGAATAGCGTTTCAAAAATCAACACTCCAATTTGATCGTACACACGAGAAATCGCCTCGCGTCGAGTACACTGCGATGAACGAGTCAAAGGTTTCGAAATCCTGGCTCGGTATTCTTTCGCTGGAATTCTTCACCCGAGGAGCCGTGTCTTTGCATCATTTGCGAGATTAAAGTGCAGTTTCAAGCACCTACCATGGCGGGCCGAGCCTGAGCCTGAGCCTGTGCCTGTGCCGCGCACGTCCGAAAGATCTAATCTTTTATCGTGGCACGTCCCGAAATCTCGGTAATCGCACCGATTCTGCCGACACCCCACCGTGCCTGCAAATCAGCAAACGGCGCTTTTTCGTCCTTAGAATCGCGAGTGCTCGTGCGTGAAATTCTGTCGATTAGTTAGTCGAAGTGATACGAAATGTCCCGAAGATAAAAAAATAACAAACAGTATCTTTCTATTTGGTGCGCGAATAGTTGCGCATGTAGTTCTACGAATCGCAGTTAAAAGTGTGGTGAAATGTGAGTGAAGGAGTGAAACGTGTATTACGAATGAAGGAAACGCGATTCAAAGGGGTTACATAAAAAGTAAGAGAAATCGAGTTTGGTACATAGGTGAATGATATAGCATGTTCACGTAGGATGTTCGTATTCCGCGCGAATCTACTGTATTACCATTTATCGTCTGAAACATGCACAGAGGTAAGACACTAGCGTCGAATAAGCAGCAATTACGATAAAAAAATAGAACCAACAGCCACGAACGAAACTGCGTCATTGATTAGAGGCCAGTTGGTCGCTTCGGAACAGCGTGGAGATATAACTTAACCAGTTAGATAGCATCTTCCATTTTCTTTAGGAAGCGTTCTCGCCCGTCCAAAATTGCGAATTAATGTTTTAAGAGTCAAAGAAGTAGGTCGAACGAGAAAGAACGAGGGATGGCCGTGATTAAACTACCAAACTGGGCCGTAATAGCCTTCATGCGTCAAACGAGATATTGGCTGACGCACTTAGGTAGACACATTGTCCTAAGATGATGCGAATCTTCCCGATCTACCGTGAATCCGTGGAATCGACTATGCAACTACGTTAATGCGAGTATAAATTCACCGCGGTGATCCCTTAAAACGGCCCCAGGAATCCCGTAATACCTTTCCTAGCGAATAGAGCAAGATAATGTTATTTGTGACGGTAGAATATTTGGATGAAATTTACCTTGTAATTTATCAAAGTCGATTCAATTACGAACAAGTTTGAAGCGAAAAATACGTGACAAGCCACATTTTCCGTCCCTTATAGAATTTTTATATACGTGTCGCATCAAAATTATCTCTCCATTTAGATATAATGGAATTAACATACGACATAATATCTCGTGATGTACACATCCAATTACATTACGCCAACTTTTACATTTTACTTTTTCCAACATGTCGAAGTTTAGCTGACTGAAATAATCCTACTTTATTCCACTCCATTTCCTTTGAGTCTGGTGCAACTTCTCATTCAGAATTACTCGAAATCGTATTTTCAGTTTGAAACTCAGTTGTTCCCTCGAAAAAAAAGAAAGAAAAAGAAAAGAGGAAAGTATACCGTAAATAATTCTTCATACTGCGAGCGAAACAAACTTCTGAGAATAGCATTTTTTAAAAGCCGTCCGACGTAGAAGCAACGTTAATGATCGAGAGGTGGAAAGTCGAGGGATTTGTCTGTAAATGGGAGTATCGCGTAATCGATTCTGGTTAGAACGATGCTCGAATTTCCTGCATGCAAATCGAATGCAAGCCTGAGCCGTACGTGCCAGACGAGGATACCCACGTTGCTTCCGACCTGCCAGACCGACTGACACATTGGAGAAATCAGTGCACCGTAGACTGTAAATCCGGCGTCTATCCAGCGACAGATCGTGGTTGCATCGATAACTATTCATAGCCTCAAGTTTCTCCTAGCGATTGTGATCGCCACGTAGTAAACTGACTGGGATTACGGCACGTTTCTAATTGTTCGTACGCTAGCGTGAATAGGGACAGAAATAATTAGATTCTGTATCTTTCGTCGGCAGAGTTTCGTCACGCGGTTCCGTCAGTTTCATCTTAAACAAACCGACGAAGCAAGCAGACGAATTGACTATGAAATATTTGTACGCGAAGAACAAGCGCTTAATTGCTATGATATTCCTAGAGCCTAATGTATCGGGCGATCTATGTTGCAAGGCTATAAATAATAGAGCGCGCGGAAGATAACGCTAGTATGTAACGAAAGCCGTGCTTAGATCCGCATTTAATGAGTATTTATCGGCATTAAGACGATTACACGGATTATCAAGCTGCATGGTTCACGGACAATTATACGTTATGTCGCAACGATCGAAATCCGACGATAAAGGCCGAATGAATTAACGAAACGACGAAGCATATTTAGCAGCGCGAGTTCGAAATATAAGGTTAATATAAGTAAGTCGATGATCGTAAATCTACAAGCAGTATTACTCGTAATCTTGTCTAACATGGTATAGTTTGGCTTCGAATTACAAAAAAGACGGGATAGATAATGAGAGTGCAAGCTGGCTACTTAGTAACTCGAGCATTAGAGAATGATGCATGGCATAGAAAGGAGTGCGGTGAGTGCGCGTCGCCATCTGGCATGCATTGTACGCGTTTCTGTGGATAATCATGGGCCGCGGTGTACTTTGTGCAAAAGCGTCGTTTCCATTCTTGAATGCCGCTCGTTACGGATTTGCGGTCGCAGCCTCGTTTTCTTCAGCGACTCGTTTGGTCCGCGAGCACACGGCACAACTCCGGTCACGATAATATTTTTCAGTAGGAACGCGATGCGGTTTATTCCCCGTTTCCCTCTTAGGGAGCTTAGAAAAAGGTAAATTTCGATCGTTTAGCGAACGTCAAGACCGAGAGCAAATATTGGCATGGGCCACCGACAAAGAGATTTCGACTTAAAAATCAGAAAAATCGCGGCCAACTGCGAGCGACGCCAATGCAGCGGGTGCCCTTATGCCCTACGGGTTTCTGCTGGGCGGGCAAACGGTGGCAAAAGGGGCGGACAAAGTGCTTCACAGCCGGTGAACTTTTGTGGTCCGCCGCGGCCACGTAAGAATCGAGGACGATGTCTTTCCGTTTCGCGTTTCGTTTAAAAAGGCTTGGAGGAACGACCTTCTTCACTGGGAGATGCTTCTTTCACGGTTTTCCGACAACTCCTCTCCGACCTGGTTTCCGATCGATCCGATATTTTTCCTACTAAATGTCTTTAAAAAAAGTCTTTTAAAACTCTAAGAAAGATAATAAATCAATTTTTGTTGATCTCCTAGTTTCCATTCTAGTTAGATATATTTCTATAGTTGGGAAGACTTGTCAAATCTAAAGACACAAGATCTTTTAGAGATAGCTCATTCTTCGAGCGTACACGTTTAATAAGGCAATGCTACGAACGATCGTTAAAATGTTCGTATCACTTTTTTGTGAATCATTTCGCATACCCAAGCACGAAGTAATTTTATTTTCTCGAAAACCAACCCTCGTCGTTTAAACTAGACACCTCTTAGTCAAGTAGCCCTCCTCTTTTCCTTTAGTTGCCCGCGGCATCGTTTCCGTTGTCCGATCTGGTACGCTCGTAAAGCGAGGGAAAGAACACCGACGTTGCGAAAAAAAGCGGACGTTGAGCGAGCAATTTCCCATTTCAGCTGGAGCGCTACATTTTCCTTGACCCCGACTACGTAATGTCGTACGTCCATTTACGTCCCGTACAGCGATTCGCATGAAAACCAAGTATTCCTGCCTCTCGTTAGATTCTCGCGTCCCTTTTTCTAACGCTTGCATACGTTCTTTGAACGTTAGCTCTCTTTCGTCTAGAGGCTCTAACCTCTGTTTGTAGAAATTGCACCGTGACAAGATGCGAGGCACAGTTCCACTGGACTATCAAAGAGAGTAAGTCGACCGAAAAGTGTCAGAAACTTCGTTGCTGTTTCTACGCGATCGTTATAGAATAAACAAACCGACGATGTCTTCTCGCGCGTCTTCCGTTGGTAATCTCGATGGGCCAGAAAAAGGAAAAATCTTCGAACTAGATCGAGCACAACGTTGCAAAAAACGAAGAGTCGCTTTACGTTCCGGTTGGCGAGCGGTGCGCGATTAAAAACGACGCCAAGCAGGAGAGAAGCGAGCTCCAGGTAAGCGAAACACACACCGACAGGAAAGGTGGTTCTCTCGCGCAACTCATCTAAGCACGGTGACTGCTATCGAGCACGCGTGAAATTAAAATCAGGTCACTGCCGCTGACTGCCACCAGAACGACCGCTCTCGGTATTTTCAGCCCGACTTGGACGATCCTGCTTTATATACGTGTGTGATCGCTTACACTGGTCGGGAGCGGTGCACCGTGTCACCGAACGGTCGATAAAATTAATGGATAGCACTACGTATCGTAGACGAACGCTTTTCCATGATGGTCCATCGAACAAACTGCCTGTGTCAGCGCTATTCTCGATATTTTGTTTCTCGATGTGTTATTTCTCGATGTTAAAACAGAATAAAGCCGAAACCGCACATATAGATTTCCACCTTTCTAGCGACATTTCCTTCGGGAATTGGGGCAATGAAATTTCACGAAAATCAACTTTGCAAACGTTTCTCTGTAAAAGAACCTTTACGTGTAAGATTAAACGTGACCGCTGAAACTAGTCCATATATCAATCGTTTTTTCAAATCCATCATTTTAGTTGCGAAGCTCCCTGAAAGTAAAAATTCCCTTTAAACTTTTCAGGTTAATAATTTCATGAAAGCAGGATTCCGAAGTGTGTTCGAGTCGGAGTCGAGATTTCGTTTCACAAACTGCGCAACTCCGACCGTTAAAGGGGTTACGTTTCAAGCGTCGTTGCGAACCTTGAAAAATGCCATTGCTGGCCTCTATTTCATCCCTACAAAGTACACATAAGCGTTCTAATTATCCGCTACCTACGTTTCGTGTAATTGATACTCGCGGTTTGAAAACTCTACAACCTGTAAACCCAATATTTTGCACTCGACGCACCATACTTGCAATAATATACGTATATTTAAAATCAAAATCAAATAAGAAGGCAGAAATTGAAAATATAAAATCGATCGACGATATATTGAATTTTAAAATTGTTCCTCTGTAAAAGATACGATCCTGTGTTCTTGACAATGGATCTTACTAGAGATCCTAATTCCGAATGCACCGTTTGACGGAGTTTTTCCAAATCGCGAGTCGTCTGGTAGAAAAAATGCATAAACGGATCGTTCAGCGATATAAATGTTTGAAACTGCGGAAGAAGATAAGCGGAGGCGTCGCAGACATGAAAAGTCATGGTAAAGGGCGGGACGGTTGATCGTAAAGTTGAGACGAGCCGGGTGTTCAACGACGCGCGAGGCCTGTGCCTGCGAGTCATTTGACCCACATTGTTCCGACTTAAAGTCGATGCAGGGACCAGCGTATGTTTGCAACGGCCGCAGAGTGGTTACAGCAACGAAGCATCATATTCACCGTTAAAAACCGAATGCAAACCGCAACGACGCGACACGGCGCGACGCGACACGGCGCGACGCGACGTAGCGTAGAGCCCTCCGTAGATTTCGGTTCTGATCGTGCGCCGTTTTTGCATATTCGATCGATGTCCGATAGGAACTCGTTGCATTCCAAACGAACGGAGCTTGTGTCAGCTGCAGCCGATAAATGGTGGCGCGTTCGTCTCCTCCGCTTTCCACGTTTCTGGACTATGCTCGTCACCAATGCACTTTAACGCCGCGCTGCTTCCAAATTTCCAATCGATGTATCTTCTTGTCGATTCGTTCACGTTCAACTTCCATGAACTTTGACGCAGATCGATAAATATTACGCGTCCTCTCCTCGCATTTGAGAACGCACCAACCGGAGCAAGTTAATTGACCGACGCAACGAATATGTACACGGGTTCACGAAAATATTCGAACATTTGTGGAAACTTGTTCCGAATATACCATACATGTCGCGCGAAACATTTTTTGACATAGAACAGGATGAAAATGGTTAATTTCGACACAAACCCGAAAAAGTACATAGAAAAAGTACAAGTTAAGATATTTATTGGAAACGTACGTATACTTCATAAAAAATACAACGTTATTTAAGCAGCTAATTGCCCGTTATATCGATAGGCGTCAATATTTTAATGAGATCATTTGTATCATTAATTATATGTTTAACCATTCATACTGTACACGAAGTCTTTATGAAACGTATATTTGCAATACATATCCTGTAACTTCTATGTACATTTTCAGATTGATTTCAAATTTAATTAATATAACCGTGACAAATAACCGTCTCTCGTTATCATGTTAATGAAATTTCAAAATGTCTGATATCACGCACGTAATACGTGAATAGAAGGCTTGTACAAGTGTTCGAATGCTTCGGTGCGCCACTGTACGAGGGCCAACGATCTGATCGACGCCTGAGCAATGAAAACCGAACGAGCGAAGTGGCTGCAACGAGTGGGCAGAGTTGGGCGCTAACTTTCGATTGGATTTGAAAGCCGGCCAAGTTGAAACCGACTTTCCAAATTCAAGCGGAAAATGTTCGCCAAACAAGGAGATACGCGAACGAATTCGCGGCGGGATTTATCAAGGGCCATTTAAAATATCACGATCCGCGTAAACGGGAAGAAAGCGGCTTTTAAAACACCGAGATTTCGTTTTTAAGAGGGATTTACTTTGGCCGAAAGGACCGAATGCTTTCTCCGGGCGCGAGTGTTTTCTTAGAGATACCAGGCCGCAAGCTAAATCGCAGATAATTACGTGGCCGTGCAAACTTTGAGCATAATCGTGACGCTTCATCCTCGCCTAACTTCGCGTGCGTTTATCTGGAATATAATAGGCAGAGACCGGAAGGGATTCGAGCTCGCCCCGCCAACATTTCTTCGAACGTTTTCGTTTGCTGATTAATGGAGTAACCGGAGCGAAAAATGAGATTTCGCGTCGGCTAAAAATTCGCGTTGTTTCCGATACGAGGAACAAAAAAAGATAAAGATATTCCTCTGAATGCCGTTGATGCCGCATAATGGGAAAGCAATGTACGCTGTGTTGTTGTACGTGTCACGTCCACTCGCCGGGCAACCAATTCAAGGGAAAGTCCATTATATTTTTTCCTCCCATTCGCTCGCTACGAGCCGACATCCCCATCGTTATTTTCGAGCTGAAGTATTTGTTAGACCGTCGCGTGAACTCGTCGGTTTCGTCGTGTTTTTGTTAAGGTTTGACGGATTGATTCGCGTCAACTAACGATCGATACGGAAAAATATAACGCAACAACGTAGAGACTCGAGCAAGTTTTAAAGTATCGTACCACGATTAGGATATTTAGGAATGTCATATTTTAAATGTTATCATACGTAATGCAATTAATGTAATATATCGTTGATATAATGTAATTTAATAAGTTAATACGAAGCTAACGGATGAAAGACGCGTTTGTTGTCGCATCTCGTCGTATTCATAAGGTGTTAAAAATCACGTACATCGGATTATCTTTTAAATTTGCCTGCATAAAGCTATTGCAGCGGTTTTATTGTTGAAGCTCGTGAAGAAAAATGAGCCCAAAGTCAGGAGACAGGTTGGACCGAGATCAGGAACAACTGGAGCGTGAGAATTCCGTTTTCCACGCTCGAGAACGTGGCTTGGTTTTCTAACGGGCCGAACACGTTTTATTTATTCACCGAGCGCTGTCAAAATTAGCATCGTGCGCTACCAAATTATCGACGGAGGATCGATTTCCGAACGCGTCAGGGACACTTCTCGGCCGAGCCTGGTGTGTTCACTGACCTAAACCCTGACGATCCCTTGAAAATTGTACGGAACGAAGCTGGTGAACACGAGGCGACCGGTAAACGCATGCATCTAGATAGCGGCACGTAATATACTCACGTCCTGGGCAGACAGAATCCTCGTGGCAGACTGAATGGTCGTGCTTCCCGAGTGGGGTCGATGATGCAAGGATTCGGCGGTATTGTCTCGAGAGTACACACTCCTATACCAGGGCAATCCACTTGAGCTGTCTCGTCTGTTTCGATATTTCCTCCACACGTGCCTGCGAAACAGAACAAAACCTCGTCCTTCTCTCAGAATACTCGTTCCCTATTCGTCAGGCTCGACTATGCTATTCGTGTTTCCTTCATTAAGAGGCAAAACTTTGAATGTGACTACCAATCCCACTTCCACACGCTCTAAAAACTGACAGAGATCTTTCCATTTTCTGCAGAACATTGAAATTTGGTTGGTGCGTACGGTTCTTATACTAAATTTCATTTTTAGTTTGAGATTATTAGACTATGGATGTTTATGCGTTTAAAAGAGCGCAGAATACGTGTAATATGAAAAACGTAGAAAAAACAGGCAAAGTGTATCACTCGTCGAGATAATTACTTGGTGAAAAGAAATCGCTACTTCATTTTATGAATGAGCAATTTTGCTCGTAAAATTGTAAAGTATAAAAACCTACAGTCTAGTAATTAGTACTTGAAATAAAAATTTGGAAGCCATTCCGTATTTATAGCGCTTCAAAGTACAAGAAACGTACGCTTGAATTTCTATGTTGCAGAAAAAGAACAAAAATATTTAAAACTTCATATAATCCATAATTTACTCGCTCGCTACTACAATATATGAAATGTCTTTTGTTGGAAGTTTAAATCTGTCGGGTTGGTTAATATCACGCATTAAATTTTAACCATGTCCAAGAAGAAATCTTTTATAAATAACGTATATTTTAAGATTTATGATCAAAGTCTCGATCTTCATTACTGAATAATGAATTGTCGCGAAAAATATTCGTCTAATTTTGTTATTATATGAGTTTTGATTCGGAAAAATCATCGTTAAAGTCGATGGAAATGGAAATTTAGCGTGGAAAATTGAAAATATCTCCTATTCCGTGCAGAACAATTTATTAATGTACGAGCATGAATTACTTACGAAAACTGTAATACCTTCATTTCAGAAAATTCCAAATTATTCAGTCATTTCATAAGTTTATAAAAACAATTTTATATGTATAAAACGTCAGAGACCTTACTTTTGCTCAACCAGACAATAATTTAAATTGATATGTATCGAAGAGGAAATTGATTCCTGTAATTCAATGTATTTAATGGAATTTCTCGAGCTCAATGTTGCCGTTTTATTTCAGATAAAACAGAGCACATTTTTTTTATATAAAATAGAGAATAAACTAAAAAAAAAAAAGAAATACAATCGCCAGTCAATAATTGAATTTCCGGTAAAACATCAACCAAAATCAAAGTGTAAATCCAAAAAACAATATACTAGAAAGAGCTTCGAGCGCAAAGGGTCGCGATCAAATATTTTTAAAAAGGCGTTGTTTCGACCGTATGAAATTACAATAAATTTTTTTAAAAATTCGATATTTTTTAAATAATCTTCAATCAAAATCACGCAAAAATTAATTGACCTAGCATTTGCAAAAAATTCAATTTAAAAAAGGAACGAAACGAAAAAGGTATGAACAACGTGGAGCAACGAAAAAGTTGCGATACTTAAAGATGAAACAGCCCTTTCGAACAGTATGTCGACTTTCCGATGAATCAGTGATAAACAATGATTTTAATTCGTAATCATTTTCCCGCGTTTGAACCGCATTGGTACGTTTTAGATCCTCTGGCTTATTTGCATAGAACGTAATAGCAATTATTTCGACAGGAAATCTCGGAATCGTGCCGTTACAGTATAGTACAATTTCCATTGAAACAAGACCTGGTTGCACGAGCTTCGAAAATAATTTGAATGCATCTACGAGCACTTAAACAACTGTCGAATAAATTGTTCTCGTTCTACTGAATAGACCGGGCATAATCCTCTGCTCGTGGCCGTAATTTCAGCAATAACGCAGGATTATTGTTTCCCCCCTTGGCTACGACAAAAATTTGCGAGTTCCTGCACCCAGACAGATCCGTGGAATCGGTTTCTATTACAAGGATGGCGTTAACGGAGTCTCGACGTAGGCCGGAGTTAATTTTTCGGGATCAAGAGATCCGGTGAAACCTGCGCTATTCTATTCGCGTGTATTCTACGCGACGATTCCACCGAGAACGGAGTAAAACGTTATCAGTTAAAACGCTGAAAATCACAATGCGATCTCTTACGCGGGGTATTTTAAAACGTTGGGTTCAAACTCGAGGAACGTATCTTCTCGCGGTTCATGTTAGCTCGATGGAAACGATAGCCTTCGTTGACTTTGCCTCAACGTTATCGCCGACGCATTGTAAATGGGGTGCAAGAATCGCGTGGGCTTAGGTGTCGATACATCGTAAGGGATTAGAGATTACGTCGCAGCCAAGGCGACGATCGATCAACCCGTGAAATTCCTACGAAGGTAGGTGTAATAGAAGCAATGGTTCGACAGTGATCGAGTCGCGTGTGACGCGCACACCGGCTTTGTCTTTAATTGCCCCATTAATCAACGTCGAGGCTTTCGCTTTCGCGGTATAGCCACGAGCAGAGTCGTCTTGTTCGCAGTTATAACGCGACTGACGCTGTACCGTTAGCTTATTCGCTGACTTAACGGTTTTTCTGTGCTGCTCTTTGTGCGGTTAGATGCGGATCTCGTCTCTGTCCCTTAACGCGATTTCGCGTGCACGCGATGCTACGAGCCGACTGTGCTGCGAATTTAGAGATGGAGAAACGACACAAAGCGTATTGTTGCGCAGGTGTGCGCCTTTTCAAAATTGGAACGTACGAAAGAATATTTAAATATAGAGAGCGTGTTTCACCTGTCCTCGTGACACAGCGGACTCAATTAAGATAATCTTCGCTGCTTTTAAAACTATTCCAGCGAGGAATAAAACGCAACACTGTAACGTATCGAAAATTCTCACCTTTCTCTCCTTTCAAGAGTACACGAGTACAGCTGTTTGCGCGATATAAAATCTCCGACGATAAGATAGGAAAGTATGGTTAAAGGAACGGGGCAAAAGTTTGCCGCACTTTCCTAAGCATACGTTGCGAGACAACCATGTTTCTCTTACCTGACGCCGAAGGCGATTCCCAGCGCGACGATCAACGGCAGCAACGTCGAAATACACGCTAGAAAAACTGTCTGTATATCTGAAAAGCCAGCGAGTATACCTGCAAAAAGTATATTCGTTAGGATGGTACGTGAAATCATGGCGTTTTAATCGGTCGTAAAAATTAAGTCATCCAATTTAACTGATACGCCGGGTATTCGTATCGTAGATTTCGGTCATGGCCACCACGACTTCGCCAATTAAAATACGCGAACTATACGAAACGAGAGAAATGGACGGATGTACGACTTTCCTAACAGTGCGCGTGGCGCGTATATTTCTCTAATTACGACGGAGAATGTCTCGAGAGAGCTGCAAGATGACGTCCATGTAATCTAATCGATGAGTAAGTTTGTCCGCCGTTCTAACTGATTAGCTTTTCCATTAAAATTCATCAAAGTAAAATGAACTTTAAGGTTACAACATTAATTCCTAATCTATTCACCAACCTAACTCGAACTGCAACGTCAACGATGCATCCCAGAGAGATAAGCCTATCGTCCATCTCGCTTCCATTGACCCTAAAAGTTATGATAAGCGGACAGCATCGAAACTGCTATGTACAATGAGCGAGTGTTCGGCGAGAAGATTATCACGGAGGATCGTCGAGCACGACAAATGGATAAACTGCTATTTCCGAAAGCTGGCGTCGCTTTACAGAAAGTCACCGTGTCTGTGGAAGAAAGACACGCGGGGTTATTTGGACAGCGAGTACAGACATCGTGCTTATAGTCGCATTCATCGAGCCATGGAGTTGCCGGGGGTGACTTTCGTCGAGATAGTCTTGAAGATTCGCGAGATGCGCCGCCTCTACGTGAACGAGCTAAAAAAGTTGCTGGAGGCCAAGTCGTACGGACATTGTTACGAGATCTCGCTACCATGGTTCTACAATTTGCATCAATTTCTCTACCCGTATCTGGATTACGACGAGGCAGTCGAGTTGCATGTTCGTATCGATGAACTCGTTACGCCATTAGCATGAACGGTGGCTCGACGGTTTTACCAATAACTTTGATGTAGTTTCTTGTTACGGGGCTCCGCATCGAGACGTATGCCGTGTAACGTTTTTAATCCTCCGATTACAACGTCGCGGTCGATAGGTGAAACTGATGCATCCGCTGGTTCTAACGGAAAGTTCCGATAAGCCGAGATGGATTACGTTCAGACGAATAAATTAAGTTGTATTCTATTGAAGCGTTGTGCGCGAAGAATATTAACGTCTTGTGATCTGTATACTCGATTGGGGCGTACGAGTAGAGGCTACGAGTAGAAATTACAAGTAGAAAATCTACCTTAGAATACTAATTTTTAAACATTTTGATCATTTGCTGATAATCTTTCGCGTATACGTATCTTCTCCTAAGAGTTTCGTAATACCGGCCAACAGGAGTGTACATCTACAAATTTAACGAAAGTCCGGGGTAGTATCGTGTAACAGACTCTCGCAGAAAAATGTCGACGGGCGCGGAGAATAAGAGAATTTTTTAAAGTAAAATACGACCTCTGGAACGGCTATATACGAGGATTTTTGTCGCGGAGCCTCGTACACAAGTGCGAGATATAAGTCGACGCTTATAAATATTTAGAGATAGTTTTCCTATTCCGTGCAATATTTGCGCTATTATCTTCCCCCGATGAAACGATTCGTCGTCGAATTTCCCACAGAACGTAGAGGAAACTTTTGCCAAGAATGAGAACTGCAGTTGCTTTCGATGCCTGATATCGAGTAGAAACAGTCGTATTGAACATTTCTTGCCGTCTAGCACACAACGAACTATCCCTACTCTGAATTCGATTAGCTTTCCTGCCGTTTCCTTGCCAGAGGTCAAGACTCACCCTCGAACTTGTCCTCGCTCCTGCAGCCGAATTTCCTATACTAAGAAACGACTGGACAGATTTCCTTCCCGCGCAATCTGCACAACGATCAGTAGGAGTACTTCCTGCTACGAGAACTTGGAACATCATGGAGATATGGCTAAGAACGAATTAAGGGACACGCGAGAGGTTAATCGATAACACAAAGTGTGAATTTATTTAGATAAGAAACAGGTTGTGGTAGTTTATGCAAGTTCATTATTCGCTAAATATTATGGAAATTATCGGGGATATACCATGGATACTTCTATAGAAATATTTTAGACGTAAATCGAATTTCTAGAAGATGTACTTTGAGAGGCAGAATTTAACATTTAATATTTAAACGGTGAAGCGAACATTTTTTTTATTTCCATTTCTTGAGTTGTATTCATAAAGATATAAATTTGTATAAACGTCTACAGTCTGGCGGTATCTTTAAAAATGCAATTTGACTAAGAAGCGAAAGAGTCTCGAGTAAATCACTGAAGAATTTAAAGAACAACAAGAATTCCAATAGAGAGTTCTGAAAATTATCATTTTTGTTTTATTTCTATTTATTATTAAATATTATTCTGTTGATCTTGTTTTATATTTAGTGAATAAACACCTGCCCGCAATCCAATATTTCCACAGAAACAAGGAATTAATGCCTCTACTTATAATTTAATGCGCAGAGATCTGAATTGATTGCCAGTGTAATGAGAATTAAACTAATTATCCTATCGTCTTGCGTTGCTCGTAAAAAGCAAGGTTTAATTACGTGCACTCTCAAAGTCCTACACAAATACTGAAAACTCGTTATTGAAATAGGTAAAGTGTCACGAATTTACAATCTGCGGATTACATAGCACAGCATCGAGCGACGATACTTACGAGACCGACTCGGATCAGTTGGAAACTTTCTCGATGACTGTGACACGTTGTCTCAGGAAGTTGGATAAACCGTATGCGCTTAAAGCGCAGGCAGAAATTCAACAAATCTTGCAGAATATGCTGAGAAAATCAAAGGTAATAAAATCATCGGCTATAGAAACTGGAGGTACTTAAAATCTTTCATTTTACAGAACAATTGCCCGAAAAGGACTCGTTTACGCGAATCGTCCTACGATTTGTGATAAAACGTATTCCAAGCTCCGAAGCAAGGTAAATTTACAGCTTAAACATCCGAAGAGCTATCGAGTTAAAAATACCCGGTGCATTGTTTCAGATCCAGCACGGAAGATATTGAAGAAATCCAGCGTTCGATCGGCACCTCCCTCTGTTCATGCATAGCAGGTAACTCTCATAAATATTACAAAAAATTCCGGTGGCATGAGTAGCTCGCGGGGAGCATGAATATCTAACGACAAAAAGCTTCAATCGGAGACTGAATTTCGTCGTATATCATGGTTCTAGCGCGCGGATGGTATCGATCCGACTTTGGTAGACCGCAGCGTTACGATTAGTATTCAGCCAGTGTCGCAGTCGGCCGGTCGGACAAGGACGAAGATGGCAAGATTTGCTCTGGCAAAACGGAGGATGCGTGCCGCACAACCTGGCCCTGATAACGGGTTATCCTTTGATCGAACCCTCTCTCGCAAAAAGTCCACGTTCCTGGTATTGCTACTAAACCGAAACGCGATCAGACGAAGTCGCGTTAATCCTCAAAGCGAACCATCGATTAAGGGATTATCAAAGGTTGTATCGAATCTGATTCGCCGTCGACAACGAATCGACGCGTTGGCTTGGCTTCGAGATCAATTACTCGATGAAAAGAGTTCCGTTCGGAATCTTCAAGTTTTATAACGGGGTCTCAAAAAAATCGACGTACTTTCAACTACTCGAGCCTTCGACTTTGCGAGAGGAAAGTTCTCGCCAGCAGTTCACAGCAATTTTTCATGAAAAAGCAAGTTGGTGAGAGGCGTGGTAATAAATCCAGAGGGCTAGCAGGATTAAGCTTTGCCGGAAACTATTTTGCGCACCGCGAGGCAAAAGGAACACGGGAAAACCTGGGGATCTGTGGATAGTCTAGCGAGCGGTCCAGAGAACCTAGAACGAACGGGCAACATTTAGACCAATTCTCAAAATCCCCTTGATACCCGATGAAACGGGATTCGAGTGTGCTTGGTCGAAAGACCTTGCAACGCGATGACTGAACGGCTCGCGACTACCTGCTCTGTCTCTCTGCGCGTTTCGAATGAAATAATTGTCGGAATAGTCGAACAGCCTCGGCGACATTTAACGCGGAGCATGTCTAATTCATTGGAAACTGCGGTGCGCCGCTGTTGACAAACGTCGAAATCGTTTCCGAACGACCAAAACGCACCTTGGTTGCGCTAGACGAAGGCTGATAGAACCTCGTGAATCCTGTTGATACGTGGCCTCTCGCGATCTAGCAGCCGCAACTCGAAATACGATTTTTATCATCGAAGGGACATCAAAGCGAATTCCATCGTTCGCTAAGCGAAAAGGACGAACAAGGAAAAGGGGTAAGAGAGAGAGAGAGAGAGAGAGAGAGGCAAATGCGGACAAGGTTAACGGCGCAAGGAGAAATAGTCGAGGCGATTGGTAAGTGGCGTTTCCGGTCGAGAGCGGCGTAATGCAGTCCCATTAAGTTCGGCTTTGACCGGTATAACGCGCATTAACCGTATTCACGGGCTCTTATTACTTACTGTGATCGAGCTCGTCGTGTTCCATGAGGTAGCCGGTCGCGTTGTAGATGTGATGGTCGGGTTTAGCGGTACTGGTGACCGCAGCTCCACCCGTTACTGTCGTGGACGGATTAGTCGGAATTGCTGTGCTAGCGCTAATCGCGGCTGCGACCACGCTAGGTGGCGACGAGGATATCGTTGATACGAGATTCATCGTGCCCGTCGAGGTCTCGACCTTCGTCGCGTTCAGTTCACTCGTCATTGTTCTACCGCCAATGTCCGACCCTATGCTCGCATATCGCTTCTCTCGAAAATTTACGAGTCGAGTGTAACCGCAACGCCGTTATTATTGCAAGGATTACCGAACGGCGCTAACACGGGGTCATCGATTCGATCGATCGGTCGAAACGGTCTGTCGTCCGATGGACGCGATCCAGCATCCAATTTGCAATTACTATTCAATTTAGATTTAAGCTACGCTGATTAGATCGGTTCGCCGCACGACAACCTCTTCGAGTTCAGGGATGCAAACGAACTCGGACCGAGTCGACGGACCTGAAATCGAGTTTCTTGCCACGCGAAGCCGGACTTCCGCGCTTTGCATCTCTTCCACCGGCTGATAGGCGAAACCGAAATACGCGATCCGAACACAATTATAGTTCGACCAATGTCGTTCAAGCCCAACTCCTTCAAGACGACCAGCTAATTGGATTCACCGACGTTCTACTACTAACCAATTAACCAACGATCGTTCACACCTCGGTACACGTACAAACAACTTGAATTAACGAGCTTCTACGATACGATCTACCAATTTCTACGGTCCACCGATAACGTATAGAACGTCCCTGTTCGTTCGGATCTATCAGGACAACGATCGTAAATAGTTATTGTACACGAACGAACGAATCCTTCGTAACTTTTAGCCGGACTGTCGGTGATTTCTCAGCCCTGACTGACTCTCGCGAGTGGATTAAAACCGACCAAAGGAAGAAATCCTGGCAACGGGAATGAGAAACTTATTTGCTCCTTGTCTATGTTGCGCTATGTTTCTCTCTTCGTGAAGTCACCAGACGATCGTTCCACGGTTCAATTTCACCGGTGTAGAAGACGATTTTGTTGGTGTTTGTTAGCAGCCAACCGAGTGTCGCTCATTCTCGCTCTGCTTTCCTCCCGAGAGAACCGGCTTCTGAAACAGAAAAAAGGAAGTCCTTGTAGTGGATTGCCCGTGTAATTTCATTTCCTGCGGGGGAATTCATCGACCGTTGTAAGATTACTCTCGTAGCAGTTAGGGGGGCGTTAAAGGGCGCGTTTCGAAGGAACCGTACAATCCGTCGCGCGATTCCCGAGACCGTCTCGACTTACGGTTTACGGTTTACGCGCCTCCGTCGCGGCGACTTGCTCGGTCATTACCGTCGTTAAATGCGCCATGCTCGAGAGAAATCTTTTTCAAGGTCATTTCACGTCGGTTCATCATCTCTAGTGTTTCTGTGTCGCCTCCACCCTCCTTTTATCGTCCATAAAGTACCATCGAGGCACCGTTTCTAGCTGCTCTGCGTCATTACCAACGCCATTACCATGCTTTTTTCTTTGCAACAGTCGTTGCATTATGTAACGACAACCAAGCGAATCGCATGGGCACTGCATGATAAGCCTGTGTAGTCGAAACAGGAAATAAACTCCTAGGTTTAAAATTACGAGTCTTTTAAAAAGAACCTTAATGGATCGAACATGTTTGAAAAAAAAAAAACGAAGAATCTAACCTAAGCTTAATCCCAAGACCAAGTAGAACGTGAATTTCGTTTAAACGAGATCGATTCGATGTTCCAAATTATAAAATTCCCTTTCCTGTTAAGAGCAAAAGGTATAACTTATATTTTTTTGCATATACTCTTCGTATCGAATAAATTCCTCGAATGAAATTCTGTAATACATATGAAACACACGACTGTCATATTCCACTCCCACGCCCGCTTCTGAACCCCGTCGATAAATTCTGAAGCTTCCGACACGCTTCATCTCGGCCCACTTTCATTCACCCTCTCGAATCTGTCTTTGTCCTCGTGACCATATCTTCCAGCTCCCCCTAAGCTTCTTTTCCGCTTTCAATTCATCTTACAAGCTCTCTACGTACGCATCTACGAAATATTCTAAACGGGAACTCATTGTGGTGAATCGTGTCAGGAAGACTCGCGCGAGGATTACACGCAAGACGAGCCTGATTTTCCGCTGACGACGCTGATTGGTAATACATCTAGTTCGAATTCAAAGCAGCTAAGGATAGAAGATTTTGAAATATATCGTCCTATAATCGCAATAGCTTTTCGCAACGCGAGCATACCCGATAATTAAACTTGGCCGATAGTTAGCGCCGCATTGTTCCGCGAACAGTTTTCCGGGCGTACAGTAATTATTCGTAAGCGTAAGTTCGTAATGAACGTATGCAGGCGCGTTCTCGGCCAAGTTTGAAATTCGGTCACCGTAACCAACTTCGGTGACCCTGTGTTTTCCAATTTTCAACAAACCTTCGTTTTCCCACCGTTCTCATTTCGTGAACATTTCGCGAAATTTTCGCCAAATTTTCACTGAGACCACCGACCGTTGCCGGAGCCGTGAAAAAAAGCGCAGTTGCTACGGAAAATTGGCAGAGATCGGACTTTCTTCGACTAATAAATGTTGAAGAACGAAAGGAAAACCCTCGACACGACGACGCAAAATTTCATTGGACATTTAATAACGATAATTGGCACTCTATGTCCGTGGCGAAGCATCGTTAACACGAGCCATCGGTAGTTCGAACACGACTTCGCATTAATTGGCACGGCGCATTGAAATTGCAACTGCAGTGCGGTTGCCTCGAGGACACTCCTGCGAGCTCGGAGGCGTCGTCGCAGGATGCAACCGCCCGCCGGTACGGTTGACATCGTATAACGAACTCGAGTTCAACCTTAACAACGTAACGTAACAAGCAACACAGACGAGATTATTAATCGAATCGGAATGCGATTCCGTCGACTTTCCAGCAAAGTTGCCGTCATGCGCGCGTAGCTTTCTTTTGTGACCGACGAATACCCGAAACACCGACCACGACTAATTTATCAGACACCTCTGGCGCGAACGTTCGCCGATTCAACGAGAACAAGGGAGTAAGGATGATTATGCGACGGCCTGTGTATTTTCGCGATCTCTTTTATCGTCATCCCTCGTTTACCTCGACGCGCAGAAACCTCCAGGAATATCCGATGAACGTGACGTCTTCGGCCTGGAAATTATTTTCCAGGTAGCAGCTCCTTGCACAAACTATGACCGACTCAAATTACGTTCAGCTAGAGTACTCGTGGAAAATCTCTAAGCGCACTGGTTCATCGAGGGACGTTAGGGGGTAAAGAACATTCAACGCGCAAATTTATGGCAGGAAAAACGAAATATTCTCTTTGTCGCGGCGCAAAGGAAACAAAAATTTCCGACGAGCAGCAGTCGCGTAATCAACGGGAACGTTGCCTAGCTTGTCGCAATCAACGGTGAAATCGCGGAACCGCAGAAACGTAGGTGCCTGTGAGCCGAGATTTTAATGAAAATTTACATTCACCGCCGGTGTTCCCGGAATGCCTGTCAGACTCGGTGCGTCGTGCATCTTCCCGAGAAAATCAGCTTAACTCGGTTACCGTGTGGGAAGGAGATGATTCGCGACGTGGTTGCTCGTAAGTGGACGAAGGGTCGAACAGGCGGGCGAGCCGCCTTCGAGATTCGTTCTCTCGGTTCGACGAGCATCTGGCTGTTATGGCGGTTTAGTAATTCTTATGTAACGCGGCTTCCCCAAGATCGCGATGCCGATTTGCATAATCGAACTCGCCTGTTTGGTCTCTCGTGCTACTAACAGCCGCGCCGCCAGCTAAACGCAGTTTCGGCATCTGCGGCGTTAATAAGAAACTTTCTCGACACTAATTCCATTAGATTCCTTTAATCGACGCCATGGCAGCGACTTTCGCGACTGTCTGTTTTAACGGCCCACACAGAAATGCCGATCGGCTTGGCCTAACAGTCTAGGTAAATAAATACGAATTTCTAAGGACACCAGAAGTCGTTGACTCGCTATTAGTTCGTTACACAGTTAGTTAATTTACTCCGAGTCTATCGACCATTGCGTGGAATAAATTTCGCGAGCTTACCCGCTGGGAAGATGGCGAAACATTTTGGACTTTGATCTTCGATACTGCTCCGAGGCAGGAACACGCTTTATAATTAACTTTTGCCGGAGTTCCTTTTGCATCTCGAGTTTCAGCCGACGCTCGTTAGTGGACGGAGAACGGCACTCGCCTCGATTAACTATTTCCTTGTCTGACACCGATCGGTGAATCTATCGTTGAAAAAAATCTTTGGTGTAAAGCGAATTTTATCTGCGAGTTACAGCATAAGATGATAATGATAATTTTCGGCAGGAATAGAGCTGAAAATTCGACGATTTCATAATTATCGTCTTGACGATCGATCAAACTGTTGGTACGTTTAATCAGCCGACAAGTTTTTGATCAATCGCCCATCATGGTACTACACAAGCTACGCGCCAAATAACGAATGATCAATTAAATTACGCGACCTTTGCCAGTTTAATAGCCCTAATTACTAACTTAACCGACTCAATGTGCTCTCCTTGTACAATGAAAATCACGCTTGTACGGCCGAGTTAAAAGCTGGCTCTAGTCGATAAATTTCTGCCAAAGCATGCTTATTTAATCGTATGCATTCGTAAAAAGCTCGCGCGGTATAGAAACCGATCAACCGATCAAAAGCAAAGCAGAGTAATGAATTTCGTTAGGCTATTTGCCATTCTATACGGATTCGGTGCTATAGCATAGTTAATCAATCCTGTAACCTACTTCATAATATTCTATACTACGGCTATTTAATACGCTAAAACAAATAGCCTGCGAAACGAAAAATGCAAACTTTAAAATAACGAACTAATTTTTTCTACCGATAATACGTATCTTTCTGTAGTGTGTCTCTTTTCGAAGAAGCACGTTCATGACGTATGATTCGAGGAGTATGAAACTTCGAAGATACATGGTTGATGCACTTTATCCGAAACATGCAAATCTGAAAAAGGCGATGTAAAAAGGCGATCGTTTCTACTGACTGAATGGTTCGCTTCGACTGATATTAGCCCGAAAGAAAGTCGACGACGAACTGAAATTCGCATCCCAGCGGATCGAGAAAGTCACTGGTGAACAAAGGACGCATCATCTAGCAAGAGCTTCTATCTTGTGGTTCAACTAACCCCTATTCTGTCCAAGTAAATGATGCGGAAACTCTGAAGCCTGGCATAAGGACGCGCTCTCCTGAAAATGCACCCGAAAATGAAGGCAATTTACAGCCACGTAATTTGCGACTGTCCGTGGTGCTCCTTTATCTAATAATAATGAAACTTTGGCACCGTCTGCTAATAATTGATCTTGCATTTCAGTTTAATCTCGTCACGTAGGAACTTAATATACATGTAACTTATATGCTATATATATATATATATATATACTATATACAATGCTTCGTGACGAAATTTCTACCAGTGGTTCAATTATATTTATCACTGTACTGTAGGCTATGTGTAAGAGTTACGGTAATATAATATCCTTGGAAGGTTCTCTAATATAATAACTTTGGAAGGTTCTGATCATTTTCTAGGATATACCTATTCAAATCTACTTAAATATTCGTACGTATCTTGAGATCTATGAACGAGAGGGTAGTTTCATAAAAGTCCGATGCTTCCGGTGGACAAATTTTCAACTTCTTATAATATTTAACATAGAGTTTTCGTAAAAACGTCAAACTCGCGAAACTTTCTCACAAAGTTTTCGTTTCTTTCTAGCGAACCAAGTCGATCGTATATCTGTTCGCCGACGTGCTTGTTATCAATGATACAATCGCGTTTACGACGCTGGAAAATTCTCCGGAGTAATATTCCGGCAGAATGTTTCGCAACATTGCATCGCCCGTGGCGCAGGATCCTGCCGACATGGTGATTCATGGAAGCGGTTGGTCAAAGGGCAAACGGACTGCTTACCGAACTGAAAATTTATGTATTCGAGATACCGGTACTATCATAGGGAGAGACGCCTGAGAAATTTGCTGAACGATCGTCGAGGGTTGACCGGTCCCTCGCTTCGCGTACCATAGAATTTGAAACAAGCATTACTTTCGATCTTGTCGTTTTCTTTTATGAAAAGTAAAAAATCGCCCGAGGTAAACTAAAGCATCAGAAATTATACTCTCTGTCCCTCGCTTATGATAGAATTTTCCTCGAAATATCTTCATCTTTATCCTTATCCTTGTCCTTATCTTCAATTCAATCTCTTTCTTCCGTGAAAACCAAATATCGTTAAAAAAAAAAACGAAAAGATCGAAAATTGTTCTTCGTGTTCCTTACTGGTAATAGAACCTCCCCCAAAGTAACCGTTACTTTTGATTCGGTTTTTCTCTGCCACGAGAACCAAAAATCGTTCCAGAGGTAACCGAAAAAACCGAACAGAGTTCTCCTGACTGGTAATAGAACTTACGATGCGTTGGATCGAGCCGACATTCCAACTGGCTACGTAAACGAGTCTCGAAAATTCGCGTTCCGCCCGAACAAGTTAGATCGCTATCGAATTCCGTATAAGCGACGCAACAATGCCGTAATGTTTTCCCATGGAATGACGATAAACGTTTTATAGACGAATACGTACCGGAAAACGTTTCGTTGCTCAAACGAAGGACAAAAAAGATAAAGAGCAAAAGAGAGACGGGGCAGAGAGCAGACGTATCGAATAGCGTTTTTCGCGAGAAAATGAGATTCCCAGGCTTTTCTACAACCTGTGCGAACGTACTACTGCCTCCATTTCTCTAGCCGATTCTATGTTTCAAGACGTTGAACGTGTGAAACGCACTCGGGCAGATGCGACAACGTCTAGGAAGTTTCCAGTGGCAAGTCGAAACGCGCACGATTCCAGAGAATATCGATCACGAAATACACCGATAAGATCACAATGGAGTTCCGTTCGAATGGTTTTTCAAAAGTTGTCAACCGTAAATTCTTGGAAAACGTATTCCGAGGCTGAGATGCGCGTCACCGGTCGTCTTTACGTTCGCCAGACCCAGCTAGGGGTAGGTGGGTCGAATCCCCAGAATCGGTGCGTGATTTAATTAAATCGCGTATCGTCGAACATTCCACGGTCTAGTCGTTGTACAATTAAACATGGTCTAACGAACATCGAGCGTAGAGGGGATGCAAGGTCGACCCTTTTGGCGAATCTACGCTGGCCCAACTTTCTGCTCGATAAGATCCTCCGATCGCTCGTTCGACTTTGAAAGACCAACAAGAATAAGCTTGACTGCGCTAGACAATGCCGGTTACATCAGTTACGCCAGTTAGATATGTGAAATATTTTTGTAAATTTTGAGAACTGTTCTAGAGTTTGTTACGAGCAGTGAGAAAACCTTAAAATGATCGTAAAATGTCTGCGAATATCTTGAAAACACTGTTCGTGAACAATGTTTGCACATTCGTGCAATTCAGGCGTCTTCAGTTTTCTGATAGATATCTCTTGAAATCGTAGAATATTGCTGGAATTTATTGATCGTATTTCCATTTATGGGAATCTCACTGTCCTAGTGCGTTTCTCCTCCTTATAGCATTCCAATTGCTTTCTTTTCGTTTCCTATCATTCCTTTTGATACCTTTGCTTTCGTCTGTATTAACAGTAACAATTCTTTTTTTACAATTCTCTGTTCTTGTTTAGTGACTACAATTGCCCATTCTTCCGAACGTAATCGCTAGACTATAGATGACTACATCGATTCATACTTTTGTAGGCGGATAAAAGAGAGATTTATCTCTGTAAAAATACACGAAGTATTCAAAATTGCAGCAATACGCCACGATATTTACTACGTAAAATAAACTTTTTCTCCAATTCTATTTTTTGAATTGTGTTCGCAAAAATATGAATTTGTACAAATATGAAATTTCCAAACTGATTATAACGGATGCTCTCCTCCGAATATTTTATGTACTTTCTATATTATGCACTTGTATATTTAATATATTTTTGTACTTTCAAATTTTCCATAAATGCATAAACATCCATAATCTATTAGTCACGCTGCTAGAATTGCACTTGGAATCCCTCTGTGCTAAGTTTACTGCACAACGGACATGGAAATTTGTCCAAGCCCCGGTTTCATCGTACTAACGTGCATCTGTATGAGGAGATATTGCAAAAGGGGGCAGTACGCTATTTTTCATAGTCTGCTCTCTTGTAATTTGCCTATATTATGTAGAATGACGGTGCACGTCGGTTTTGCCAAGCTCTTTCGATAAGTTGATTAACGAAAACTCGGGGAGAAGGCTTGTCGAACGTCGCGACTGATCCCAACGTATCTCAAGCAATCAGGCCATCCACGCCAAACAAATTTTGTTACAGACGAAGACTAATTACGAGAATCTAATAAAATCATCTGGTATATCGAATTATGGTTGTCAGGAGGAAATCAAGCCTAATTACTTGGATTCCCTGTAACAGAGCCAAAGATAGCGAATATCTGATCAGAAACCTTCTACGCAATTTAATCTAATGTTATTAATGGAATTTTACAAGTCGACGAATATTATACGGAATATACCTGTTACGAATGGAACTTTACCATTCTCTTTCACAATAGATACAAATGATAAATTATCATGCACGAGGGTGCAGAAATTAATTTCTACGAATTTCGCGTCGTATATCGGATTATGTAACAAGTACGCTGTGATCTTAGAAATTTCGCTTCGTAAATTAATTAAAACCCGTAAAATAGTTCAAGGCTCGTGGTTTAAAATAACCTTCGTATTGTCATTTCGATCTCATAGAAATGCCTAGGGGGGGAACACCTAGGAATTCGAAGAGAAATTCCTACTAACATTCTCAAGCATGGTACACCTTTAAGAAGACCTCGTCGCCTAATAGAATGAAAGACAGCGCACTTTGTGCTTGACGAACGTTTCCGTGGAAACTTGCGATTCGATTGGGGGAGGGGGTACGCCAGCGGAATAGACTTTCCGGTTCCGATTCTGAAAATGACGAGTTGCACGTGCTTCGTACACCGGTAGAATCTCTCTGTTGGGAAATTCGCCAAGGTTCGTTAGCCCACTCAATTTCGACGAAGACCTTTTGAAAGCGTAGCCGTGACAGTCGCTTGTTACAATAGTCGCGTTCGATATCGCTCATCGTCGATTGTTGTACGGACATCGAATCGAAGGCGGTGCCTGCCTCTCTCTAGTTTCATGACGCCTACGGTGGTTAAAGAATTGGTGGCCCGTCTTCGATGCAACGAACGAAGAGACAAAAAAGGAGAGACATTTACAACGTGCAAGGAGAAGCAAGTATCGAGATAAGCAGAAACGTCTCCGGAGAGACTGTTTTCGCCGCTATCTTAGAGATGCTGCCGCTAATAGAATTCTAGAAGCTGTTAGAGGCCCATTCAGGTGGTTGATGGCCTCCCATTGAATCGTAACTTCTTTAAAAACCCAGTAACGCGGTCTTGCTCCTTCCAGCGGAGCTAAGGATCTCTTAAGACGTTTGGCGAAAGCAAAGGCGCACGGTTTTATACATGGAATCGAGGCGATTGAATTAATTTACGTGCGAGCATAATAACTAAATAATTAGCTCAGTGTCCCTATTCAAGAAACGTTCGCGCGACGAACAACGACTGCTCGAGCTTCAAAGCGAACGCCGCGTCGTGAAACAGAGCGTTTGACACAAGCTGTTAACACGTGTACGGCTTGCCAGACATACCGACCAAGTCTGTCGATGTAGAGGCAGCCCGCAAAGTGCATGCGGTGCACTGCGATGCGATATCTCGGCGATGACTTTAGGAATGCACGCCACGATTCTAGGGAACGTATAATACATATTTCGAGTCTGGATGTTTGACTGTTGCAGAAGTACGGGAAAATCGTCGACGTTTACCCAAGTAGAGCACCAAATATTGATATTAAACGCATCGAAAGCAAGACAGCCAGACGAAATACGAATACCAAGAGAAGATCTCGAGAGGAAATAAAACGTATTAATTAAATTAATGCCGGGAATATTAACGATACTGGCAAGAGAACGAGGCAGCTGTCCTCTGTTGATCTATTACTTTACTTTATTTCTAATTCCGTAGTATTTCCCGGAAGCCGTCAATCTCCGAAGGAGTTTAAGACGTTTCCCTCCCCAGACAGCAAAGTTGTTCATTAATTACTCGAGCCGGTTAATTACAGAATTCCTTTCCGGTGTACATCGTCGTGGAGCATCTCCGGCGCGCAGTAACCGGCGAGCGAGTCTGCCGAGATTTCTCCCGGACTAAATTTTTCCCGTGCGCTGACACCATTAAACACCTTGAAAATAAATCAGCCTGACCCGTAAATTTCCGCAGTTTATCGCCTTCTTTTTATGCGACGACTATTAAAACAAGACTCTGAACTCTTTTTTCTCGCCTCTGCTTTCTTTTTTCCTCGACGTCGCGAAGCACGCGCAATCGCCGTGAAAACTATCAATCGGAGCATCTCGAAATTTTTTCGGCTCCCTCCGCTCGACCAAATATGTAAACGAAGAGCGAAAGTGTCTCTCGGATGATGGTCGTTTTCACGTGCCGAGCTCGTTCTCGCGACGAACGCCGTGGAACGGTCGGTCGGCCGGGAACGGGATAGAAACGGACGAGAGAACGTTGAACACGCGACGACCACTTTGGAAATCATCGTATAGCGAGAGAGTGGAGAGGAGGGGTCAAGGAGTGCTTCGCCGCCGCTTGCTCCAGTTAAGTCAAACTGCTGACTGTACCACCGGGTGACGATCCGACAGATGCTTCTCTACCATCAAAAGCTCTCGTTTTTTCTACCACTCACGAGTCTCGCCGCTTCTTTGGATTCTCCGTCTAAGTCGAGAAATCTGTCTTCGAAACGATCCTTGTTGCAGACGAGCGGAAATACAAGCATTTGAGAAACGTAAACGTTCCGCTACACTTTGGGGTGGCGAATGATAATAGAGAGAAAGTGCAGGTCAAGGAGTACTCCTCTCAAGAGCTGGAATGCAGCTCGCCGCACACCAAAACCACCCTTTCGATCCTGTTTCCTTGTCCGGCCACTGACACCAACTTACTTCCAAGCAAATGTTCGATAATTCCTTGGCCAGCCTCTGTTTGTGCCACGCCTTGCACGGCTGGACAGAAATTAGTGGCAGGTATATACAATCTTGTAGTTGTTGCTAATCGCCAAACGTTTCTCGGCCTTGTAGTTTCCAACTACGCTGCGATTTCGCTCGCAAGTAAATTGAACTTTGAACGTTTAACGTGCAACGGTAGTTCCTAGCCAGTCCTTTGTAAAGAATCGATCTCGGCTACTACTTTTCAACCTTTTTTTTTTTTTACAACGAACAAATTAATTTCCTACGGGTATCCGGCGCCGTTGGAACGAGCGCAGAAATCATAATTGATTCGACTAATTTATGAAAAACGTCGGAGGAAGCAAATGAATTCATAGAGCGCAAGAGAGCGTGGAAAACGGAAGAAGACAGAGAAAGCCAGGAGAGATGAGAAGAAGAATAAGGGAGGAAAGCAAGATAGAGCTCGTTATTATCCTCTAGAGACAGCCTGCGGAATTCCTGAGGAACAGTTTCACGTACTGTACGGCCACAATGCGAGCGACACTCGGCGCGTAAAGCCATTATTATTATTGGCGTTACTATTGTTCCATTTTGTTCTATTATGCCGCCATTTGTGCTTGAAGAGTACCGTGAGACGGTTTCGAGTGGCAGAACAACAAATGAATTCTGACATGTATCTTCGTGAGCGATTCTTACTATTTGGAAAATGTCGTTTGTTTAAAAGCATGCTGCAATTATTTGCCGGTCGATCGCGTTCGAAAATCGGTCCGAAAACGACTCGACCCCGAGTTGCTTCCTATTCGGGTCAGCCATTCGGTTGGCAAATGAATGGTTGAAATATTCAAAGGTAATCGCCACGCGTGCACCAGCCGTGCGCTATTAACATGCGAAAATTTATCGCAATCCCGATCGAGGCTCGATCCGTTAGTGGATATAACTGATCGGTCTTACGAAAATGTATAGCTCGGTCGTTTGTATCCGATATCACCGACCTAAGCACCCTGCCAGGCAAAACTTCCCATTTGACGAAGACAAATGTGTATTTGTGTGCCGGACAAAATTTCATTTCCAAGAGTCCCGAGGATACTGGCACGGGCTGCTGTAACTACTTCGCAACTTTCCTCCAGTTCAAGTTATAAATAAAGCGATCGCATCGTTGGAGAAATCGATCAATCAACGGGAATGCGACTTGTCGTTCGGTTAAAAAATTATATTTCTCGGATAAAAAAGGAAGATACTACGTTCTTCGGATGCGACGCAAAGAAGATTACGTCGGAGGCGGTTAATGAAAAAAGTAGGAACAAACCGTAACCTTTGTTACGCGATGAGAGCAGCTAAACTCTGTAATTCTGTATTTCATGGCACGGTAAGTTCTACGTCTGTGTGTTACAGGTTTTTCCTTCGAAATGAAAATCGACTTAAACGTAAGAGACGGTAATACGTCAAAGGAATAAGTTGGAATAAAGAGCGCGAACATTTGCGTCTATTACACCGCTGACTCAGCGCGTCTGCTCCGTTTCAAATTCGTTGTTGCAAAGAGGAATTATTCGCTTATCGAGTTACGTGCCTTCGGTATGACTGCTTGTGTCCCACTTTTGTTGGAAACGGCATTTAATTCGTGAACGCACGGTTCCTGTCGGCTACGCGAATTCGATTATCCTTCGTTCGATCACTCGATAATTGCGAGAGATCGCAGATCGGTATACCAGGGAGACGCGGACGTTCGAAAATCAAGCAGACGGTCGATTTATGAAACGAATGACGGAGAACTCGACACGACATCAAGCATTCATTGGTGCATCGTTTAATCGAACGATTGTGGAGCGTGACTGGCTTTGGTCCGGTTAAATTCGACGGAAAATAGCGTCGACGCGAAATTAATCACGGCTACGATACCTCGTTAACTTTTCTGTGTTCAAAGTGCCGACACCAAGCTTGTAATTATCTCTTTGCCGTGCAAGGAAATAATACTAGATATCGTAGTTGCGAAAATTTATCTGTTTAACACCCTGCCAACGATACGTAGAGAATTATTCGAGAAGAATGGAGAAACAACCGAACCATCTTTTCCATGGACGATACGCGTTAATCGTTCTGTTCCTGCCAGATTATTCGTCCGGATTAAGTTTTTTCTTTTCTTTTCAGCTGGCATTCCTGGATGAAATCCATAAACGTGCCAAATCCGGAAGACCGGATCTCGTATATCGAAGAACCAGCATGGGAGTACAATGTACGGCAGAAATACGAAGGTCCGGAAAGGTTCGTCATAAATCAAAAGCATCGATATTGGCGTTGGTTTAATAAATGACCGTAAAGCGTAGAAAAAGGGGAGCACAGTTCGTTCCCCTGTATTTCCAGCGTATCTGAGATACGCTATATATGATCTACGTGAAAAATCAGCGCTATCACGGATGTTGCTGGTTGATCGGAACGTTTGCAAAATATCCGATATTGCGACAAAATACATTTTATCCCATCGCTTCCAACTCTACTGCTCGATAAGCTTGCCTCTCTCTCTCTCTCTCTCTCTCTCTCTCTCTTCTCTCTCTCTTCGTGTCTCTCTCTCTCTCTCTCTCTCTCTCTCTCTCTCTCGCTCTTAAAAAAAACAGTAAATTTTAGTACGAACGGAGAAATCAACGTTATAAGTAATAATCTTCGGTCAATGATTATGCATGAACGCAACGACAGCGTAGCGAAGGGTATCAAAAGTTATCTGAAACGGAAAAAGCAGCAACTGAATAGCAAATTAGTTGGCAGACCGTGAGAAAACTCGTTTGAAATTCGTAAAATGATTTCCAGCCTAAGTTTGATACAATTTGCATATGCAGTGTAACGTGCTCTCACCTTTATTTCCAGTACAATACCAGCTTCGTATATATCTCGAGTTCGGCTTTCAACTGCAACTGCACCGCCAGTTTCTACGGCGACCGATTTTCCGACGATTAAGTACATTACTTGTAATGACGGTCCAAGGGGTTCAAAGGATGCTCCGCCGTCCTAACCAGTGGCTAAAAGTGGGGAATGCGCTATTCTCTCGAGGGTACAATCGACAAAACGGTTCTCGAGGAATTCACTACTCTATCTCGCAGAACTAGCCAGCAATTAACGGTATATACGGGCGTTCCGACGTTTAAAAATCAATGCCGGATCCACCGTGTCCTTCGAGCCGGAGCAAACGCGCGACATACGCGATATACGCGATCCAAGATCAAACGTCGATACGCCACGGTTTCGAGCGAACGGTTAGAAGAAAAACGTACAAATGGTGCGAGCTACAGACACACTGCGACGCAAAAAGCTACGTTTGCTTACCAAGTTACACGCGTCGGGAACTCCGCATCGCGCACCATTATTCTGCCAGTCGTCGCTGGATCACCTATCGCACGGTAACATACTTCGCAGATACGGTAAACGCGAATGTTACAAGCGCAAAGAGAATTTTCACTCGTCTCGTTATGTTCCGCGACTCTCGACACCGTTTTCAATTCGACTGGATCCACTCGCCAGAGATTCGAAATTCCCGATGAAACGTCGGATATCGAAGAGGCGAGTGTATCCAAGAGTGAGGTACAGCGAGGTAAACGCGGATAAAAACGACACACCTCTGTGCCAGCGACGACAGAGTTGATGCGGACCGCGGAAGGGAGGCTGCGAAACTGAGATGAAACCACGGCGCAACCCCGGTGCGCGCGCGCACCAAAACCACCCCCGGAATACACGGAAGCAGCCCGGCCGAACGAACACTACCCCTCGTCCGTCCCCACTTAGTTCTCTCCAGGACTACCACGACGACGAGGACGACGATGCTCCCGCTTCCATTTTTCCTCTGTCCCGCTCCTTTGTCCTTCTGCGTCTTCTCTCTCGGTCTTATTCCTGCCGTTTGGTCGCGAAACATCTATAGGAATCCAAGTCTCCACGATTTTTGGAACAATATTTTCTTTTTTTTTTTTTTATCATTAACCGAGCCATCCTTCTCCGTAACTCTGTCGACTTTACGATATATCTCTTCTTCTCGTTGCCTCATTGCCGCGCAATCTTGATCGATCGATTCGCCGATTAGCAAGTGGTCCATAGATCGAAACAAGTTGGTTAATTGCGAGAACATCACGCAGTACTGTACCGAACTGTAATCCAAAGTTGTTTGGAGGTTCCTTCGAAGCTATAGATTTATATATATATATATAAATCACCGGGAATAACCGTACGAAAAGGAAAGTAACGAAGAGTATCTCGATTGACGTTAAACGTTCACGTAACGAGAAAACCGACGTGACTCGTATCCCGAATGTTCGAAATTTGATACTTTGGATTCGTACACAATAGCTGGTCGTGAAAAAAGAGAAAAGAATAATACAACGAACTCGAGGACTTTCGGGCCAGTGAAATTCACGCGATTAGAGCCCACGTGGGTAAAGCTCAATGACTCGTCGATGATGTTACAACAATGTTGCTCATTCCAACGACTTTAATTGGCAATTGCGAGGCCGTTAGCAAAACTGCGCTTTTTTACATCCAGTTAATCGAATCGCGCTCTCGTAAATAGCCTTTGCCTATTTCCAATTACCCGCGATCCTCGCGTTTTCCGAATTCGCGTTAAAATGGCTGACTGACCAATCTCTAGAGAACTTTTTCCTACTTCGTCTCGTAAGAATGGTTAGAGACCTTCTGAGTATCCTAGATAGCGATTAAACTCGCTACGAAATCCACAGCAATCGAATATATACACGATGATCTATGAGAATTTAAATTAACGCGTATCCTGTGTATCGTCGATAGTGTACGCAATTACAGCAGGGAGGATGCAAATATGCAAACCGGAAACATAAACGGACAAGCGGGAAATGCAAATAAACAAAACGAGGTTGTAAACAAACACGCCAAATATATGAAATATATAAACAATGGGAAAAAATGAATAAACGAATTTTCTAAGCGGACCGAGGTCATCGACGCATCACGGTCTTCGTATGAAAAAGCTTATTTTCTATTCGGTGTGTCGTATAAAGCGGTGCGCGATTAAATAATCCTAGCGTTACATCTTTTCACAATTTAGGGAGCAAGGAAGTTTGGACATTAGATGAAAACCAAGAGACCGAGTACTCAGGAAAGCTTGTCCGAGAGGAAACCTTGCCGGAGCTCTATACTGGGGATCCTTAATAAAAATGTACGGTCACGGAGCGTAACCGTAGGTGGTGAAGATTGATGAAAGTATAGAAAGGAAGGACGGTGTGTTGCAAGGAAATTTTTCTTTCGTCGAATTTGCCAAAATCAGTCGACGTTAACTCGGATCGCTAACGGAATTCCAATCAGCCTGTGGTTCTCTTTAATTAACGAAGGGTCAGAACGAAAAGTGGCAAGAGCTAAACGAACGTAATCGTTCTCAGGCATAGATTAAAATTTAAGGCGACGTCCTAGTTGCGCGTGTACCTCTGCCGAGTTTCATAGCTTCCTCCCATCATCACCCTCCACTATCTATCTATCTATCTACCTGTCTATCTATCTCTGTAATCATTATATACTTACGAGTCAACGAGACGCATTCTCGAAGCACAAAGTTACCGTTGTCTGGGAAAATTAAGTTTTCATCGCGTTTCATCGAGGAGCTGAACAAGCGGCAAAGCTCGATACTACCAAAGCTCTACTAAATATCTTCCAAGGGAAACATTTATTTGACGGTTCCGAAAGCACGAAAGTCGTGTCACGAGCTGTTCAGCGGCGCTTCAAGAGCTTGAAAATGTCGGCCAAGCGTCAAAATCGATGAGCGTATATCTTAAGAGCGATGTATCCGGAAGAAGAGGGGCATCAGGCGTATTCGCGACGTGCTGAAATGTAAAAGCGATTCCACCTAGACAATTTCCACCGACTCGCCTCGAGATAAAAAATTCATTTCCCTGGAAGCACCTACTACTTCGAAGGAATCATTCTCGCGACTTCGCCACGCAGTTTCTTCCAATACTTTCGTCCGTTTCCAAGGATCCTAACAGGGCGTTGCCGTAATTACACAGCCTCCTATTCAGAGTTGCCTCGAGCGTATCCCAAGATGGCAATTCGTCTCCATTCTTCGACTCGGAGCGGTCCAACTTCCTTCGAGCATCTTGCGTGCTCCATGTCGGTGATTCCTCTCGGCTTATCATCTCGTCGAATTTATTTTTCTCGATATTACCATCCACGCGCAAGCTAGACCGAGCCGGTGAACTTCCTGAAATTGAAAAATCGATCGCCGTATTGTTTGCACGAGGTTACCAGGTTCCGTTTGGAGAAAAAAACCAATCTCGCGCTGCTGGTAAATTGTTGCCACGTTCGTATTAAGCAATCGAGTGGCTCGAAACGAGGCGGGCGTAAATCAAGTGGATCGCGAGTCGGGTTAAAATAATTGACTTTATAAAAGATGGTAAATGGAATGACTATTTCAACATAAATACAGTGACTCGCGGAAAGGTTGTCTTCTTTGTCTGTAGTCTTCATACGTACGTGTAAGATTCTATACATATGTACATTTTCCTATTAATTTCAAATTTTACCGATATACCGACGATACGAACGCGTCAGGTTACACTGACAAGAAAATTCCAAAATGTTCCATATAAGACGCAGAATGCATACCTAAAACATGCCACTGTATTTCTAGAATATACCACGAATGAAATAACCTTTGATAACGTCCCATATTGGAGCGCGATATCTTCTAAGGCTGATCGTGCCCGCGATAGAATCGATCGAAGAATTCCAGGAGGACAACGAGTTCGAGTCCCAGACGTTGCACGGACGTTGTCTTCTCAACGCGTTACGTCTCACAGTGTCATGCATCTCCTGTATCTCTCTCTCCAGCTGTTTCTGATGCTCCGCGATGATTCGCCGTTCGCGAATTCCTGGCGACAGACGCGCGGCTGTATCCAGGAAATCCGACTCCGGTCTAAAACGAACAAAACGGAATTCGTTATACATCGAGTACCAAGCAAAGGGAAACCACGCCCATTAACGACTCGTTAAAAGCGAGGATCTTCTTAGAGAGACAGAACCGTACCTCGGTCTGTAGACTTGGATCGGTGAACTGGATGTATACAAGCAGGTGGTCTTCTTCGAACGACGAGAGGATTCTCTGGCAACGCGTTGCACCATATCCAACACGGCCACTTGCTCCTCCCGTGGCAAAAGAGCGGCGACTTCTTGCAGAACCTAGAGAGAAGAAAAAGTTTCGTGCTATGACTTTACATCCGATCCACGATTTAGCTCTACACGTCTGGAAGATTTAAAGGAATAGGATAGCCTCCGAGTAGAGAAAACGAAAAAGTATTTCCTCGTGTTTTCAAAACACTGCTCACGACGTTGAAATCGCGTAGAAAGGTTCCTTTTATTTAACGAAAAATCCATTCTTTCCTAAGAATCTTTGGTAACTGCAGCACCGCTAAAATTCTCCTTTGTTCGATGGTTGAACGAAAGGAAGGTTGCGCTCGGCAGTGGCGCGTAGAACCTGGTTCGGCGGTAGCTAGGATTAAACTTAGTTTCCAAGCGCAAAACGCATTTTCCATAAGCATAAGGGGGTGCCGGTGAATCGGGCTGTCGCTCTTTAAGTAGAAAGTTACTTGGCACATGGAAGACGGAGACGAGGGGCAGGAGCCAAGAGCTGCTCGGTGTGCAAAACGCGCGAGGGCGCTCCGGGAAAGTAAATACGTGTCCATTTTTTCCCTTTTTATTCGTCTTCAGTGGCTCTGGAAAAACATACATCCGGAATGCCAGAAACACGAACGAGTCTCTCTTTTTACTCCATCTTCGTGACTGTTTCGTGCATCAGGTTCGAACGATTCCTCGGCAAAATCGTTGAAAAATACATATGAAGAATCGCTGACAACCCGGGCGTAATCCAATCGAGAGATCTTCGCAAACAAGCCGGCGATCCGCGAGCGAAAACTGCTTCGATTTCACGTGGATTGATTGGTACGACAAACAGAATGAAAATTTCTCACAGTCACGATCTGGGGGGAAAATTCCGTGACAACTTCGCGACGCACGGAGGGGAACCATTCGCGAGATAAAAAAGTTCCAATCTATCGTCCAAAGGAAAACTTCTTTCTGAAACAAAACTGTGCACGAGAATGTTCGAGAGATCGATCCCCGTCGAAGCGCTACCACGTTCCCAAAAGGCTACCACGGCAGAGGTACGCGCAACCGGAAATTAGTTGAAATAGAGACACGTGACCTGCGAAGGTCCTCTCTTCGCTGCTAGAAAGAAAAAACTTTTATTCTTCTCGATTGCGTGAAAGTTTAACGATATTAATTCACGAAGAGATTCTGCGATCGTTCGAGTTTCATTCGTTGAAAAAGACGTTGTAAAAGATTCCACGACGAAGTTACCGTTGCTTCGAAGAAACTCACGATCTATCGTAATAATAGCGCAAAGTCGAAGAAATATGAACACCATATCTTGCGCCGATGTAATATTACGAAATGAAATATGTAATAGAAAAGCATATCTTCCTTTAGGAAAGTCTGTCACCCGATGGACAGAACAAACTTTGCGGAGCTTTGAAAACGTTAGATTCTCTACTTACTCTCGTGGGAGATACGAACGAGGAAAGAATCGAGTGTCGTTCATTTTGTTCGAGAGAACAGCTCTAGACGCCAATGCCTCGAACGATGGGGACGTTAATCAGGTAAGTAAGAACCGCCTCGGAACCTCTATAGAAGAATTCCGTTCTAACTGTACCGTTCTGTACGCGACGCAGGAATTGGACAGAGTTTTATTGATCTTACATGGAAGTCTCGCTGTGGATGCCGCACATCTGACCGCTTTTGGGGCAGAAGCATTCTCCAAATCGTTGAAATCATTCATCCTCGAATTCTTCCGTTATAACGTAACATTCCGATTAACAATGAAAGAATCTACATGAAATTTCATTCAAAGAGAAAAGCGAAAATATCGTTCGCTACGATCGAAGGTAGGCAGATTATTTGGTTCGGCTGATGTTACTTCATCCGAGGAAAGGAGGATCGAAACAATTTCGCGTTGAATGACGTCAGTCGTGGAAAATAGAATCCCAGGACGTCTGACGCAGAATCTGCTGGTTTATCAGCCAGAATATCGACCAAGGAGGATTTTCGTCTAACGTCCACCCAACGCGTGTAAACTCGTTGACACCTATTAAGTTTGGTTTAACTGGATCCTCCGAGCCCTAGGAATGCTGATACGTTTAAGGTTCTCTGGAGACTCGCTAACCTTTAAGAAAATCCCTTTGATCCCGAGGCGAAATCTCATCGAGAAAGTACGCGAAAACAGGCGAGCAAAGGAAACGATTCTCCTGACGGACAGTAAAAAAGTATCGGCTTTCGTAAGTGCGAGATCGTGTCGTCTCATTTACAACTCTATCACTTATCTGTTTCCAGGGGAGCAAAGTGCCTTCTGTCTAATTACCCCCTGAGTTAGATCGAAAGTTCTCGTAATAGCTCCGAGAAAATTAAACTGTCCAAGACATATCAAATTGTCATTTTGATAAATCGATAAACGTTCAAAGAAGTTCGAGCTAAAATTACGTTGCAATTGTTGAAACACGATTAGAATTTCTATTCTGGATTCGTTCGCCGAAACGTCTAAATCTATCCTTTAACTGTCCTCTCTGATTTTCGTCGGAAAACACCTAATGATATAGGAGAGAACGTATTATTTATTACGGGATATTTTTATTACGATCTTTCTGTTTTCGACGTCGAGAAAAACACGAAGCTTCAGCTAGTAGCGATGGGATTGATTCGGTTATCTTGTATCCTATCTGCGGCATCGATTCAATGGGGCCTCTTTACAATCGTCTATTCGTTCATTGAATAAATGACGTTACTAGCGATCGACACGTCCAACAGCAGACATTTATATCATTTGAAACCGTAAAGAACTACAAAATGATCATATATACCGTAAAATGAACATTAAATCTACAAGATATGTAATAAAGATTCATACTACGGGTATCTTGCAGATAAAGTAATTTCCTACGTTATGGGATAACGCATGCGATGATACTTTTTGACAGTCTATCGATATCGTTTGCGAGAGCATCGTTCCCATCGCTACCTTTATGAACGTCGTTGTGGCAACAACCTTCTTGTCGTTATTACGGTAACACGATCCTTTGAAGTAACATCGCAGCCCGATTTTATGATCTCTCCGTAAACCGAGGTTTCACTTCGCAGTTTCTCGTCGCCGGCTTTCCCGAAGCATTAAACCGGATTTCAAACTGCCGCTCGAAAATGCAAGAAAAACGGAAGTCGTTTTGACGCGGGCTAAAAAGCGGACCCGTTCGTAAAACGCGAACGTCTTTTTAGCCGTCCCTTTGATTACGCCCGTTTCAAATTTAATCTCAAGCGTAGACATCCTGGACGAACGCGTTTTTCCCAGTTGCTCGTTCTCTCGAAATTATTCTTCGTGTTAATTAACAATTACCGCCGCGCCTAACTGTTTACGAGTAAACGTTGCTTTATTAAAATTGAACGAGTAACACGGTCCAGGACAAAAGCTGATTTCTCTGCGCCACCGACGACGACTTAAACAATTTGTAATAATCTCGGTCAATACTGTAATCGTATAGTCGGATGTTCCGTATGAAATTTAATAAAAAGGCCGATTTAATATACACACGTTCCATTAACTCTTATTTGCACCCCGATTAAAAGTCAATTTATATTCGTCGAAGATTTATGCGAACGGAAAGAGTAACGATACACAAGAGGGGCCGGTCTCTTAACAGCGACGTGTGAGCGACGTTTAATTCGCGTTGTCAAGGAAGAAGCCTCCTGGTGAGAGATAACCCTTCGTCATACATACATCCATACATATATACGTATGCGCACATACGATCGCGCGTTGCACGCGCTTAAAGCCTTACGGAACTTTTCGCTCTTTCTCGCTTCTCCCGTTACAACCTCCCGAATATGATTCGATCCTTCCGTTCTTACCTTTAATCCTGTCCGTGAAAAAGCATTAATGACCGATTCAATGGCGTTCTACCGGCGCGAAATTCATAAAGATCGGTGGTTCTTCTATCTAGGGTAGCTGGTCTTAACACGGTTAACAACGTCGCTATTAAATCGACTGAGACTCGATTATACAAGCGAAGGATAATGGGCCGCCGCGCGTCAGAGAAGAAGCGGATCGTCGGAAATGGTGGAACTCGAGCAACGAAGTCTGCAGTTCCTTCAAGTTCCACCTCGATATTATTGTCGTAGAATCTGGCGCGATTCGACGTCGTTCCAACGTGTTCGCACGGCGGACGCCCCTGTGAAATTACTGTCCTGGAATTGCCTTCGTGCACCGGAAATCCGTGTTCGTCTAATCTAATGAAACTGCGCGAACTGTGTGTAATTAAGCTGCCTCGCGTCTGCTGCGCGTGGAATGAAAGCCGAGCCGAAACTCCAAACCGAGCAAACACAGTAGAACGCGAAGGACCAGGAACGCAAGTTTCACCGCGGAAATTACTCCGACAAATAATCGGCCATCGAACCTATACCGCATTGCCGTATGATATACTGGTCAAAACGCTTGCAACTGCCACCAGCGTTTGATTTACATACGTTCAAATTGCTGAATTGGTCATACGACAGTACAGAATTTCGATACTTCGAAATATCCATCCTGCGACGTAAGACAAGTTTCGATCCATGGATTGCTTAATCTTTCGGAGATATACAAATACGAGAAACTTCTTCGACTACCTTCCTCTCGTTGCGGTAGTTTATTCGGAAGCTTAGACCGTTCTCAATATATTTGCGAGGACACTGCATGGTGCAAAAATATGCGAAAATAACTAGAACGGAGAATGTTGAGTTAAGTTAAAGTAGACGCGAAAGTCGAGACGATAAGAAGAAAAATCACGAAAATATGAGAGAGGTTGTAAAGTTTGAAAGTTAGGCAACTCACCCTGAACTTGCCGAGGGAAACCATGGCGGAAATCAAATCACCAGGACCACGATGTCGAGCTCGCGATCTGCTCATCGACGCGACGTATGTCAAAGGGCTGGCATCCCTCAATTCCGTGTGTCCTGCAACCCCTAACGAAAATATTGATTTTACGCCACGTACCGCATATACGTAACTTACGTAAACGCTTCTGTGATCCGGTGACCGAACATCGAGACATGAACCAGAAATTTGCCTACGTCACCGAACGGCGACGTTGATTTAAAACGCGAAGCCCAAACCGCTCTCTCCCCAGCAACTCGCACGGTTGATCTATCGCTCGGCATTTTCAGCTCGAATTTTACGTGCCCGCTACGTATGAGATTCTCTCGCGACGTCAACGTAAATCTTTGTCTCTTCCGCGCGTTTAGCCTTGCTCAACGAATGACACTGCTCTTCAATTTTTAATGCCAAACGCGTTTATTCTATGCACGATCGCGGCTAGATAGGGCTACCATACCGTGGAGAAAGGATTTTGTTCGACGGCCTTTCTAAAGCTGAGTGAAAGGATTTCGGCCACTACTATCCTCTGTCCAACAATGGGGATAATTTTAAACTTCAGTTGAATCACGTTCGATGGGAACAAAAGACGTCAGCAGGAAATAATGCTCGCACGAAAATCTCACATAAATCTTTATCAAAAGAAGAGCGAATATTTTTTTGTTTATTTTCGTGGTTTCCCAAACAAAGCTTTTTACGCGAGAAACAAAAGGCCCGCGAATGACGTATTGGAAAAATTGTACAGAAATAGTTTCGTCCGGTTCTACTCTATCGACCTTTTTCTCTCACCGATGCGGCAATGGCAAATGCGAATTCGTACGCAACACGGAAATAATTAATTTCACTCGTTTCTATTAGCCGTAAGAACGTTAGACCGATGTTTTCGAACAACCGTAACTAGAAATTTCACGGCAACTAGAAGTGAAAACGGGAACACGCGCGAATCACGGCTGCGGCTCTAATTAATTCTCGAAACTCGAACACTCGACCGAAATTCGTTATTACTACGTGACAGTTTCCACGAGTAAAACGTAAGATAGCGGATTCTTACACCTATACTGTACACTACTCCGTTTACTCGTTTATGAATTCGATGGAACAAACCAGTAGTAAATATCTTACGTTTGCTCTAACCTTTCTTTTCAGTCGAGGCAATCGATCCTTGCAACTTCGATAGAGAATCAAATAGCTCGCTGATTCTGTAATGTATACTTTTCTTCCTCGCGATCGTACTGACACTCCTAGCCTTGCTCCACGCGGAGAACGAGCTGAGACTCTTGTTCTCTGTGAAAGTTAAGTTGTATTTGATCGCCCTGTCTCTGGGAAGAAAAATCAGGCGCAGAGAATTTCCCGAACGTTCGATCATCTTTGTCATATTTTCTGCCCAGCGCCAACCCTTTGATAGATAGTCCACGATCCCGTTAGCAGGTGATATTTCCTCGCTTATCACAGATTTACAGAACATCGATAGTGATTGCATCTCGGAAGCGTAGACCTGCTGTCCCTTCTTCCAAGACGTCGCACACCAACCATGTTCGTGAAGGCTGTTGAAAAGATTGTTCAGATACGGACGTAGAATAGGCTCGAGAAACTTTCGATCATAGTCCATACCTTGAACAACGAAACATTCTTAAAATTGAAATCAAATTTGATATTTCATAAATAGACTGTGCATATTCGTGCAAATATTTTTATGAACACAACTAAAGAAACAAAAGTCTAAATGGAAATTTATTTCACCTACTACGAGTATTTTACTTTGGATATTTTATATATTTTTGCGCAGCGTGCGCATTCTATACATTTTTCAATCTCGAATTTTTTTTCATAGATGCACAAACACTCGCAGTTTATTCGCGAATAGATATATTCCTACCAAAGTATAGCCATTGCAAAAGTATTTTGGTCATTATTGGAAAAGATTCCAAATCCGTATTGGCTGTTTCTCTATCTCTTGCGATAACATCGATTAGCAGTCCGACAGAATAATCGAACTGACTGCTCGTATTGCAATGTCTTCTTTTTTTTGATTCCTTATGACGATCGTTCGTTCGTAGGTTGCGATTCGCCATCGGATAACTCTGGTTCTTGGCCTGTGTTAGAATTAATTTCAACAGGAACACGAGATTCTCCACCTGTTCCGTCATACAGTAGGATAATTCCGAGAAATTCGAGTAACTATAGTTATCCGGGTAGTTCTGTCAACACAGAAAACGAGTCTTTGTCATACTATCGGGAGCTGTAACAAACAGCAAGCTATCCTGTCGTGGAAATTCTACCTGTAACAAAGCGTTCTTTGCTCGTAGAACTTGCTCTAGAATCATGCTAAAATATTCCAACTGTTTCTGGCTATATCCGTAATCCTCATTGGACGTTTCTCTGGGCAACGCGGCAATGATATCTCGCCATCTCACAATGAGCTCGTCCTCCATAACGTCTAGAGGTCTTGGTACATCGCGTGTCATAGAGAAGCAACGATAATGAAGCGTTTCCAAGTAAGATTCTAGCAATCGACAATCAGAGACGTAAGAGTCCTCGTGATACGGCATTCCTCCTTCAAAATACAAAGACACGAATTCTATGGTCTATGGACTATGAATTATATTGGATTCAAGTCGCGCGCGTTCGTGCTAGTAAATTTTCAAGCGTCTTAATTAAATCACGCTACGATTAAATGATACACATCGTTGGACGTAACAGGCATGACGCGAATAAACGGGCAGCCGGTAAGCAAAACGCGATGAAAAACGGCGATTCGATCGAAGAGTATCATCGAACAGCTTATGAATGCGTACAAATTGCCGATACATTCAACGTTCTCAATAATGGTACACGTCGTTATCATCGCTAATTAAGAATTTCCATGGAAACCAGACGAGCCGCGCGTGTCGCCGAGATATTGATTGTTTTATGAAAAATAGCAGCAAAAAGAAATCGGAGATTGGATAGAGCGAGCTCGACGAAAACAACACCGGTTCCATTCTTCTAACATACTTCTTTTTTTCTTTTTTTTTTTTTTTTTTTGCTCAAACTGAATTACCTCTCGCGCATTGTAGCATCACGTTGCAGCGCGGATGAAAGTAACACCTCAGGCTCTGGCATTTCAGAGCAGCGACTAACTCGTCCAACGCTAATAGAACATGACACGAAAGGGTATCGGGCGCCCAGCTCGTCAACGGATCCGGTCCTGTTCTTTCTAAAGCCCATCGGTGCACAGTTCTCAGAATGTGTCTGGAAACTACTCGTAAGCGATCTGGAGGCGAGGGGCCGTTTTTCCGTCCAGCCTAAAAAAATTTCACTCGTATTTAAACTGCGAATTTTTATGCATTTATGAGAAATTTAAAGACGTAAAAATGCGCGGAATGTACGCATAATATGCAAAAGAGTATGTTAGATATGCGTAGCATATAAGCTACAGATGCTTTGTAGCGTTTTTAACAGCCGGCATATTCTGTTATGATCTACATACATATTACTACTAAAAACATTCACAGTCTATCCATATTTATCTGCGAATAATCATTGTTAAAATAAGAATGGCGATCAATAAAGTGCCAGGAAACTAGTCCGGAAGTAAAGGATGGAAAGGAAGGAAACTTTAAAAATCGATTCAACTTTTCTCATTACGTATTCATCGATGCGGCCCCGATTACAGCAGTTTCGATAGGACAGATAAATTATTTTTCAATTCATAAATTGTTAACAATAACGTTTTTATTAAATAGCTGAGAACGCAGTGGCGTGGTTTGAGAGAATAGGTGGATCTCAGGCTTCAACGCCGGAGTAGAATCTCTATCGTGAAAGGAAGAAGGTAAGGAAAAAAAGAAACTGGTTCGTGTCAGAGGAGGGATGGCTCGTATTTCAGAAATAGGCCAAAGAATTGGAGATCGCGTGAATGCAAGCTCGTCTGTGTGCGGATACGATGCACCAGCTAGATGCACGTTGAATTATAGCAGAGACGTCGCGTGAAATCAGTCGTTGTTCCCCTGCGACAAGTGCAAAGGTATGATATGCACCTAATATTCCCATAGATGAAAACGTCAAAAGGAACAGACCGAGCTCGCCTTGGAATATCTCTAAGACGATTGTCGCCAGCCATGTCCAAAAAAGACAAATGATATATCCAACTGAGTTATTCAAATGTAAAATCCATCGAGACAAAGTGTATCCGTCGAAAATTCAACTGGGAATCGGATTTAAAATATTGTATGCGGCATTTTGTGAAACGGAATAAAGTAGGGATATTCGAGTCGCCTCATCTTCAAGATTTTAAAATTCGAAATCTTGAACTTTGCATAGAATAATCAAACTATACGTATATTGCGAGAAATCGTTAGTCTTTGAGAAAATACTACTTAGTATTTTTAGATCTAATACGAAGAAAATATAAAAAAATGGGAGAATAACCCTGTCGTAGAATCAACGGTAACTTGCAAAGTATCTTAAAGAATTGATTACCTTTGGTTTCATCGGTAAATGCAAAGTACGGCCTTCGCGCAACTCATATAAAATTTCCAAAAGCACGGATTCAGTGAGGGCTGGTACACTGTCAGCGGCATAGTGTTGACTCATAATTTTCTCGGCTGCCGGAACACGTACTCTCCAGAGAGTTGCTCGGTTCTCGCAACGTGCACCGGAATACGGACCAACGACTACCGCGTACATGCCCTGGAACAGCAGCGACAAACAGATGACGCGAAACAAACGAATCTGTCCATTTGGGCAAGAATATGGAGATTGCCTAGCCAAAATCAAATCTTCCGCGCTCTCTCTCTCTCTCACACACACACACACACACGCACGCACGCACGCACGCACACACGCAAACATACATATATCCTCGAAAATTCCGAAGCGAGACATTACAGGCACGTATACTTGGGAAAAACTCATTTGCCTTTGCATTTCCATTAACGCATCAATCGTATAAAGTGGCGCCAGCAAACGAGTTAATTCGTTTAAATGGTTACCAACTCTGTTACGTTCGCGGAATCAAAAGGGACTCGCGTAGTGAAACGATATACCAGTCTCTCGTTCATTAATTTAATTTACCAGTGAATCGGTTGAATCGCTAATAACTTCAACCAACCAAGGATTTACCTTGCGGACCTCATGCAAATCGATGTTTCAAGCAATCCTCGTTTATACGAAACAAGCGTACATCGTCGCGTCGGTTCTGCACTACGTTGCGCGAGTACTCAACACGCGTCACGGTACACGGTAAACCGATAGATCGTTAGAGTGCAGCCAGGAATAATAAAAGATCGCGTCGGCACCGCTTGTTGCGGAATGCAATACTTATCTCGAGATAGTAGCTCCGATGAAAAGTGTGAAACAGAATTTGACGAGAGCACTCGAGACTTTTTGCGAGAAGGAAAATATCGGAAACGAGTGCACTTAAAGCACCTCGTTCAAGAAAACCTGCGTTTTCAGTGCCTTATCTACCACCGAAGAAAAACACGCATAGCTTTTGGTTTTTAAACACTCGTCGATGATTCCCGCGCTATTTAATAATCGTTTATCAACGAACGATACAATGAGGATAATCAATGCTCTAATTGCATGACGCATACGTAAAACGCGAGTTAATAAACTACACTTTTCGATACTTTTGTATTTATACAATGAAGCGGAATAAGTGCCGACGCGATAACGAATTCGAAACTTGACGAACAGAGGTTACGATCGATCAATACGGCGTAAAAATAGAATCAAAATGCACGCAAATTGATATCGTAGCACTTGTTTTTCTTACACTTTGAGCTGCAGTGTAATGAAGAAGAGCATCGCAATGATAGAGAGGTATCCGTTGAGGATAGTCCGCTAAAGTGGGCCACGACGACACTCCGATACCAATTAGTAGCCTGACCTCAACTTCGCGAGCTTTAAATTCATCCAATCCGATCCTAAGCAGTATCCCTCCGGAATCTTCGATCAAGGCCACTCGATGTTTCCTTGGCTCTGGTAATGGTTCGTCCGAAACAGCTAGAAACAATTACACGATCCTGTTATCTAGGGAACATTGTTAAAAATCACATCGTTAGCTACGGTTACTGTTTCACACGAGACTCGGCACGACTTGATTTATAAGATGCTCCTTAATACGGTTATACGGAAACTGGGCATACTTGCTGGGTGCTCGTTATTCTAAATCCCTTGCAGTCGTTATTAAGCAACTTTGCTCGAGCGGCTTGTCCTGATTTATTGAACGCCCGGTATATCGAATTACCAACTTACTTCGTACATCGGTTATTTAGTACAAGCAGAGGCTAACAGGGACAGAGAATTAAGAATGAAAAGGACGATTAAAAGAAAGCGAAAACGAGAACGAATCGTTGAGAATGGGTCTGAGGACACGCGTAAAGCCAAGATAATATTACATTGATAAGGAGCACGAAATGCACGAAATGGAGAATCGGATGAATAATAACGAAGCGATGAATATTTTATTCTTGTTTATGGTCCCTCGACGAGTGACTCTCTTGTCGACTGCGTTGCATAGAAAGAATTTATCGTGCATTTCTGTTGTTCTTAAATTAACGAAAGCGTTTAAATTTCCCGATAATTTAAAACATTACCTGACCCGTAAAATATTCGACAGTGGTCCGGTTGCTTCAATATCTTGTCGAGGATTTCAGCATCGACCACTTGACCAGGTGAAACACAAATTCTGTCATCTGTTTGGTCTCCAACGTCTGAAACAGCGACTCCACATTTCTCCCTGTTTAATTTAATTACTTTGTGAACCATTCCACAAATTAAAGAATTCGGTAGCTACGAAATACCTCGTTTAATAGCTGTGGCCAATAAATTTGCTAATTTGGCTTTTACAAGATCTCTCCTCAACCTTCCTGCGACGTCCATGTACTCCCGCCAGACTTCCGCTCCAACGCCAAGCATCTTCAGCCGAATAAAGCCTGGTAGAGAGGCAACCTCCTCGACGCACACCGTCGAGCGTCCCTGCTCGGGACTTGCACTCGAAATCGACAATGCATCTATCCGCAGCAGATATTCAAACCTACCTTGCTAAAAAGGAAAAAAAAAATATGATTCGAAAGTATTGGTACTTCTTCTTCCTATGGCATTTACCAGCTTCTCAACTTGACGTTATGATTACAATTCCAGAAATTCCGATCTCCTCGCCCTTTTACCTTTATTCGTCGAGGTTCGTTTAATGAAACGAGAAACATAGATGAGAATCTTCGATCGAGATTACCAGCGCCTCGCATCAATCGTTGGACCAATCTTTCCACGATAGCTTCGATCTCAAAAGCATTAGAGGAATCTGTAACAAATCCATTCGATTCGACATTCGACTGGAAAAACTCTGGCAGCTTACAATTTCCTCTTGAATTCAATATTTTTATTGTTCCCAACGCCTCCACAGACGGAGTCTCTCCATTGTTCGCCGAATCAAAGAGTAAGATTTATTGAGAAACTGGTTAAGCATTCACCATTCTCAGCCTCGTCGACCAGTTTGCGAAAATACGTGTTCAGGTTGCATAGCTGACCCTTGGTGAAAGTAAGCTTCGTAGTCATTAATCGAATGCTGCCCTTCTTGCACGATGATCCACTAGGTGCGCAGCCCATCCTCTTCCGAAAAGAAGACAACATATGATAAACTGACATTTATCATAAATTTCATACATCAATCTACAAAACTACAGAGCAACCAATATTTTCCAACTCGAAGGAGGAAAGGAGGAAAACTTAAAATATTCTTTTCGAAGGAAAATGTATCGTTATAATTCGTTTCCTGGATCAATCAGCGTCGCAATGAAAAGCAGAGAGTTAAACAAGAAACGATGCAATAAATTATTACAAAAGATCAATATTTCGAGGAAAAGGTTTCGAAAAAATTGCAAATCTAAAACTGCACCGAAATAATTTATATAGGATATTCCACAAAGATACACACTCTGCTTTCTCGACAGATTATATACACATGCGTATCTCTGTCAGCTTGTTGCATAATTTCACGTTCATTCATCGTAATAGCAACCCTTTTTGTCCCCGTTGAATCTTGTTTGACTCCCTTCTAATCGTCTCGGATGACTCGTCTTAAGTAACATCAATTTCAACGTAAATATATTCTAAGGACTCCGCAATAATGTAAGGAATATTTCATCACGCACGAAGACAAAAAAATTCGCTTCACTTTACTTTCAGTACGTACCTTCGAAAGGACGATGAAGTCACGGGCATAGATTCACGGCAAATACTGAACGAACATTATATCACGGAGCAAAGCCACCGAGTGACGTTTCCATTCCATCCGGAAAGATATTGACACTCTGCGATCGTGACCATGTAAATGCACCAAATGCCAATTATTATTCAGCAGATCGGCTAACAATACCATCACAGTGTTCGGCCACCGGAATTACTTCCGATCCTGATTGTGTGTGCTTGACTTCCGCTCCGATGAACGTGTATCCGTTGCTTCCTATACATTATGTTACCATTACAATGTTTCCTAACTGCGCGTACAGAATCTTCGAGTTCACTCTGTGAGCAATAAAAAAGAGATGTAAAATTGTCAAATCACAGATATATAAATTATTATATATTGAAATCACACCTACATAAATCTTTTTTTCTCAAATATCTTTACATTTTCGCTATTTTATTATTATAGCTACACAAACTATAAAAATAATTCGTTGCTAATACTTCGTACCAAACGGATCAAGAACTTAATCCGAATCGTAAAAGAATATAAATAGGTAGTCACCTTAAGCAGCTGATAGACCTTATCTGTTCTGTCACATACTATAATACTATACATGTATGTATAATTTAAATTGACACTTAATAAAAAAGAGTAGAATTTCTAATAATACACTTTTATAATAACAATTAAATCATTTGTCTATGTGCGTGGCTTAAAAATTTTGCTCGCTGCTGTATGGTTCTTTAGATTCAGTTGTAAATACATAAGTGTAGCAACGACTCTAGTCTCATTTACAAAGTTTCGGCATACAGTTTGTATATTTTCGATATAAATTGTATAATCTGAAAATCACAAATATACATTATAATTTCAAAATTGCGGAATATTAATTTTTGTGTTTCAAATACATGCTCCAGTCGTACTCAATGATTATATACGATGCTGAATCGGTAACGTTGGAAGCGATACCAAATGGTAATGGTTTATTAAAATAATCTCCTAGCTTAATTATGTTTCTGAAAATTAAAAAAATTTCCAGTTATTCCCAACTAGTATTTCACGTGCCCGTATTTGCATAGTTAAGCAGCAATATTTATTTTGGAAACATATTGGAATAACTATATAGTAGCGACATCTTACAATCGTATAGAATTATACACGTATTGTTAATTTCAACACAAACTATTTCTCAAGGGTTGAGGTCCTCACGATCGCAAAATGGCACGCGGATAGTAAGAATTATTAAGAAATATAATAAAAAATATTCACGGCGAACGATCGTACTGAATAACGATGGCGTCGGCTTACATTAAAGATGAACAAGGTGATAAATTTCGTTTCATTCGATCATTTGATTTATTTTAGCTGTTGCACTATTTATAACCTGCAACATGTAAACAACCATTATTTCACAAAATTTAAGTCAAGCTCTGATATTCATTTTTTTTTTAAACCATTAATAAATATTAAAAATATTTACGATAAGATATATGTGATGTTTTGAATGAAATTCAAGTGGTATTAACGTAGCAAAGATATTCAAAAGATAGATTCATATTAATTCATAAAATTTACTTTTTATTACAAATTTTTTATAGGTGGAACATTCATCCCAGCCAGTCAACGTCCTGATGGTACATGGCGTAAGCCACGCCGTGTGAAAGATGGTTACATACCACAAGAAGAAGTTCCACTGTATGTAATAATTTATAAAACAATACTAAACCATTCTATATAGATAATATTGTTATTATCTCCATTTTTTTCAGGTATGAAAGCAAAGGCAAACAGATAAAGAATAAACCTATGTATCCAATAGGTGCAAGTCCAGAATTCATAGCAGAGCATAAAGCTAAACAAGAAGCATTACTAGCAGCAAAGTCTAAAACTATCCCTGGTGCTTCAGTTAAAACAGAAGTTAAAAAGAAAAAGAAAAAAAATAAAAATAAAACAACTGAACGTATAACAGAAGATCTGGCCAAAACTACACTTTCAGAACCAGATCAGAAAAAGGAATCGTTATCACAGAACAGTAAACCACAAACTAACATAAAGATGGTATCTAATAACCAGACTTTAGCACCTAAATCGAATGTTTCAACTCAATCTCAAACTTCTGTATCAGATCCACAGAAAAGGTTAAAAAATCTTAGAAAAAAGGTCAGAGAAATTGAAACATTGGAAGAAAAGATAAAAAATGGAATGTTAAAAAATCCGGAAAAAGAAATACTTAACAAGTTGGCAAGAAAAGCTGAAATTTCAAAAGAAATAAAACGATTAGAAGCAAGTCAATAAAAAGAGGGAGTTAAAAAAAGATATATTTACATACTCATAAAATATCACTTCATAGTTGTAACTAAACAGATGTTTTTCAAATTTTTTAAAATTTTAATATGATCTTATGTAACGTCACGGTTTCATCCTCTTTATACAGTAAATGAATAGCAATATGAAGATGTACATTTATATACATAAGATAAAAATTAAATATTAATGAGAATTTAATACGCTATAATATCACTATGTGAAAGACCAATCAGATTTAATAAAAATTGTTTTTACAAATTATATGTTGTTATTTATATCATCAGAAATAAATATTATATCTACAATAATGAAATTCATTTACGTTTCTTAAATTCCTAACAAATTTGATGAAACTTGAAATACTAGGGATTTTATGTGCTGGACACACTGACTAGCTTTATTTTCTCAGCAGCTGCTAAAATTCCTACACTGCAGTATTCTGTATTTGCAGTTTACTGTATACAATCGCGTCTCTTGTACTTTATTTATTATGTGAAAAATGGAAAAACTCGTATAAACGTTTTAGTAGCTTTTGTCTTTGATATATTCTCATAGATGAAAGCTTGCAATTTTTATTCAGTAACACCATGTACAATTAAAATGATATTTAGTGAAATTGAAATGATAAAACGATTGAGACGCAGATTAAAGCGAACGGTTGACGGTTGACTATCGATGGGTAAATAACTAACAAGATCGAGTTAATTAAAATTCGATGCCTCTCGGCAATAAACCTGAATGTGTCAAGTGTGGGACTCGAGAAACCCCACTTTGGCATTCAACCGAAGCCGGTAATCTTTGTAACGATTGTCTTGAAGAAGAGAGAAATTCAGAAGCGTGTTCAAACGTAAGAAACGAAGACGAGGATAAGGGAGGTTTGTCAAAACCTACCAGGAGAAGTACAAGGATTACAAGATATTGCAATTCTAAATCAGTTCCACATAAAATTATACCGAAAGGGAAAGGAAGAAGAAATTTATTTAAAAAAACTGTACGTTTCTTGATTTTCTAATTACTGCACGTATTGCAAAACGAAACGTTATATATTATTTTGTTTTCTTATTTTTAGCCAGTTAAGGCACCAACAGCCACAGCAACGCCTGTTACAAGCAATTATGTATTTTATAAAGGCACTTATTTTCAAGTAGGTGATATAGTTTCTATGCAGGATATTGACGGAGGAATTTATTATGCTCAAATTCGTGGTTTACTCACAGATCAATATTGTGAAAAAAGTGCTGCTGTCACTTGGCTTTTGCCTACCACTGCAAGGTAGATTATTAAAACCTATGGTAATTCGTTTATTGTTTATGAAATATCAAAGTAGTAAAATTATGTATTTCATATTTAGTCCACCACCTGATGAAGGATTTAGTCCTGAGACATATATTATAGGACCAGAAGAAGATCTCCCACGCAAATTGGAATGTATGGAATTTGTAATGCATGCTCCATCAGATTATTATAAATTAAAAAATACACCATATCCCCCACCAGTTACAGAACGCGGTACTGGATATATCTGGACTACACTCAGAAATGAAATTGCTACATCTAAAAAATGAATTTTTTGATTCAATTGTTTAGTTGTTTTTATGTTAATATTTTGGTTTCTTATGTACATCGTGAATCTGGTATAGAAAAATGAAACAAAATAATTGAAGTATATTTATAACTGTTAAAATTTTTTAAAATAAAAGTTATGAATATATATTATTGCAATATTTATTACACCTTTGTTTGATACAATATAACATTATCATTTAATACTATCTTTAAAAATAATAGAATGGAAGTGTTCAGTAATGAGTTAACATTAAATATACTGCTTTAGAAATAATAATGAAAATGCAATCTCATAATAATACATATGATTACACAATCTCTATAAAATATAGTATCAGTATTTTTAAATTTATAAATTTTTACCTTCTTTTATGTATTGAATTTAATACTTCCAATATTCCAGAGATCCTTATGTTTAGATACAAATACAATTTTTCAAATTTCATGGTACAAGTCCTCTTCTTTGGGAATCTTCATTGTTTAACTCTGATACTGTTGAGATGAAATATACGAAGAATTTGTGGACAGTATTGGTGCAATCTCATTTGCTTGAAGAGAGGGGAAAAAAACCCTTGTGGTATCACTTGCATTTGGGATTGTGGTTGAAATCAGTCAGCTTGGAGCCAACGAAGTAACGGCTGGTCAGAATTTGAGATCTTTTATAGCTTGTGGTAAATCAGGCAACTTCATATCCTTTATCTGTTGTGGTATGTTCATATTCTTGACAGCAGAAACAGCACGCGCCGGCGCTGCTGTGATTCCTGCCTGCACATACCATATGGATGGAAAAAATGGAAAATGGAGAAAATAAAGGATTTTTGAACTTAGATTAATTAATAGAAGTAAATACAAATAAATAGCTACGCAATACACATTTTATTCTTAGAGCATAGCGACGTATACATTTGCATTAAGGCACTATTTCCGAGCAAACATTTACAAACAACTTAGCACCATCATGCGTGTTATGAGTATTTATTTTGTAAAGCTACGGAAGATTTATGTTTTGAAATTCTTGGTGAAAAAAAAAAGATCACAGATAGATTACACAAAGGAATGAATGTGTACAAAATGATCTGATTTTTACTGCCGATTTACTTAGGGAGGGGGCCCCAGAAGGACAAACGGACGAGGTGAGCAAGATCGTCCTGATTTGTAAGTTCCCTAAAATTCATGTTAGGTCAATCAGTTCTACCACCATATGAAACTGCACTACAAAACATTCCGATGCATGCACAGCTAACGAATAAACTGCAATAGGCTGTTAACTTCTTTAAGCCCAGAAGACTTTTATAAGAAATTGAATGCCTTTTTCTTTATCACTTTGTCTTACTACTTAAAAATTTTAAGAGAATAAAATTTTATTGGGCCCAAAAAGTTAAGGGATGTTTGCATAAATTAGTTATTACAACTGTGACTTAGTAATTTAAACTTTATCACAGTGTACTGCTATATTATATATAAAATTTGTTGTCTTTAATATTTATGAAATATATAAGTAAAGCTTAAACATACAACACATATATTGATGTTTCTTAAATGCCAATTACAAAAATGTTACTCACCTCTTGTTTTTCCAATTTATTTTGATCTTCAATTCTTGTAAGTATCTCGGTCATATTGGTTTCTAAAACCATTCCACCCATCACTAATTCATTGAGAATATAATGAACTTTGTCTACGTGAAAGATAAGGTCGAGTTCACATACATTTTCAAAACATTTATCCAATGTTTCAACAAAAACTTGTATCAAATCTAAGATTCCCAACTCTGATTCTGAACTATCAACACAGAATACAAAATATAATGTAGCATAATGTCGATAAATCAACTTATAATCGGATCCACCAATTAAACTTCCACCTTCTAGAAAATTGCAAACATTATCGTCTCTCTTTGAAACTAGTTGAAATGTTTCTTTTATTATCTGTTGTTGCATATCCTCATTCTGAAAAAAAGACACAATCTATTGAATTCTGCAGTAGAATATAATAACAAATTATAACTGTTGTTACACTTACAAAGTATTGATAAAATTTAGAAAGTCTAGGTTTCCCATGATTATTAAATACTAAAATAGCTTTAATCATGATTCACGATCAATTAAAAAAATAAGGTCTAATTTTATTGTTGAAAAAGAGACAAATATTTTTTTCATTCGTATTGAGGTTAGTTTCGAACATCAGAAATGTACTTTAAAAAAAATAATTCCTTTCTAACATTGCATTATTAAGGAAATTCATAGTAATAATCACTTAATTTAGGAAAATAAATACTTAAGAAAATTTAAGCAACTAAATATTTCATTTTGCAGCTGTCACTGTATTTATGCATTATTTATAATTATTGATTTAAAAAATAACTTGGAAATTATAGTAATTATATGCAATGAAATAAAGTCACAATAAAGAGAAATTTTTCTACGTAAATATTTTACATTCCATGTGAACACTATACTATTACCACAGACGAAGTATAGATTAGATATACTACTCAATAACGAATCTTTTGTCTCAACTCTCTAGGTTCTCTTACCATTCTAGTATCATTCCCAACATTATCGATTCAACATATTTCAAATGTACTGTACATATATTTTACTTTTGAGTTTTTTGAATGTGAATGAAGTAAGTTTTAAAATATTGACAATACTATCTCTAAAGTCCTTCCTTTATTTGACTTTACTGATTTCTAAAATAAAAAAGAATGTGCTCTCCCAGTATATATTTGTTATACAATTGATAATTGTACCATATATATAATGATACAATTAGTAATTAGTAATTGATGTTGCTGCGGATGGTGACCCTCCCTATCCGCAACCCATCCACCCTCCTTTTACGCAAAAAAAGTTAATATTAAATCGAAAACATCAATTTATAAGCAAATCCTCGTTTTGGTGTGCGTTTGCAAAAAATTTTTTCTATCTCGCAACTCTAATTTACTAAATTCACATATACAATAGAAAGTTTCCAAAATAAATCGCGAAGAGTGCCTTATCGCTCGATATTAATTAATATATAATTGAAAAAAAGAAAAAAAAAAAATAGAAAATTCTCGAAAGCATACACCTCCGTAGGGTGTTCAAGAATTATTCACGCAACGCTAATAAATACTAGTATTAATGTATGCACTCATTGAAATATACGCAACACTAATAACAGAACATGAAGTGCAGCTACATTAGAGGCTGCTGATGCACGACCACCTCTGTGCAGCTGAAATAGCTGCATCAGGTGATCCACGAACAGGAACATAGATGCTTCCACAATGCCAGTGGAAGAAAATTTTGGGCATTTAACGCAACACTACTTAAAGAAATACATTCATTCAATATCGCAACACTAATTCTTAAAATCAAGTTAGCAACTCTTTCCAATACAAGTTTAAATGAAAGAAGATTCTAATAGTAATCTTTAAGAATTTCTAGCAATTTATAACAAAAATTCTAAGAGCAATTCCGGTATCTTATAACTTGCAACATTGAAAGTCAATTTTATCGCTAACATTAATACGAACTGAAACCAGCATATTTTCGCAACTCTAATTTAAACCGAAATCAACTTCCATTCGCAACTCTAAATTAGATCGCGAAATTTGAACTTCTTCGCAACTCTAATTCATACCGTCATTAATTATTCGCAACACTAATAGAAAAATCGCGGTATGCCCGATAAGATGGTGGACCGACATATACATCGGCCAAACGAAAAAATTACTACAACTACAAATACTACGAGCGAGCACAGTGATAAAGTAGTAACAAGAATGACTTCCCATGCTCTGGATGATCCAGAAGATGAGAAACCATTAGTAGTTGCCCTCTTCTATGACAATTTGCCGGGCCTCTTCGGCTCGTAGCCTCTTCTTTTCTTCGGGCGCGATGCCCGCTGAAACTTACGTCTAAGCTCGAGTCTTTCTAAATCGCAAACCAAAAAGTAACTTACAAAGGTGAAATAAAAATGTAAATCGCGAAAGCTGATCCCAATACACATGGATGAACATCGATCATAAATATCGCTGTCCGTTCGCACGTGCATGCTCGAGCAATACGTTTCGTGTCGAAAGCAACCCGCGACCACGACCGCGGAATTCGAAAAATCAATGGGCAAAGCCAGAGACGATGGCATGTTCCATTCGTGCCCAGCTTCCGTACCGTCGATTTTTCAAATGAAATTTCCTGAAACAGGTTGAACACGCGAGAACGCGCCTACCCGACCAGAGACTGTGTCAACCTGCCCGGCCCTACCTACTTATAATTAACAGACACACCAGAAAGTATGCTACCTATCCTACCTAGCGCTATATTTAAAAAATGAGAAGACAGGCATACCAACACATTCACTCCACGATTCTCACACATGACACTCGGGCGCAAGGACCTACACTAGAGAGAACGTCCCGGGACGCCTCCGACACCCGAGTTTGGCACACATGCACACTCTAATATTACGTACCATTTTCCTGAAATCGACCGACGACGGCTAACGACCATTGCGTACAACATCGCATAAAGATAAAGCTCACGTTTAATTACAAATGTTCATACTTCAAAGAGTGTATCTATTTTTCAAGGAAACTACAGATGGTACGAAATTTGGTACCATTTATTATAATTTAACAAGGAAATTAATAATACTAATACGTATAATTCGCTGTATTCGATAGCGGAACCCTGTTTTTACAGGTTGTGATTGAAACGATACTTGTGCGAATTTATTCTTTATAACTGAAATTTATAGCAAATGGAATAAATACTAAAACGACGCAATTCCACAGCCTAGCCACACACACCCTGTGGAAAGTACATCGTGCACGATACGCTAACTCATCGTCAGTCGCTTAAAAATTGTTATAAAATCAATGGTCATCGTACCCATTGCCTTTCTCTCACCCAAGTAGCACCTGGGCACGTGAGCGAGGTCCTGGCAATGGACACGGAAAGGATTAAACCTGAAAATCCTAACTAAAAAAAGGTATTAGTTCATCTATTTTGTCTTCAACGGGCTAATCTTTCTACATTTTGCATCTTTGAATTTTATCTCAATTAGTAAGACTGTATACTTTGCTTTATCAATTTAATAAATTATCACAATACTAATACTGAATTTATTTATAGAAAGAAGCATAAAATAAGATCGATATAATATAACGATTCGTCCAAATAATTGACTGTATAAATTATTGAAATTCCATTACAGAGGAGACAAATTGACAACGAATAAGAAATTTATTTGATAATTGACTCAAAGTTAAATATTAATGCAAACAACCTCAGGCAATTCCTTTATCAAAGCACATTATCGAAAATGCGAAAGCAATGTGCAAAACTTGTTGCTTTGATTCCAAAATTTGCCTGTCGCGAAATTTCTTCTTGCACATAAAATTTAATACATTTTTGTACGGCAGAATCGAACTTTAATATCTCCATATGTATAGTTTAAATCGATACTCAAATTCAAAAATCAATGGCAAACAATTAAATCCATTGAAATAATGCCATCAGAAGGTGAAAGTAAAAGATGACTTATTATCACTATCGATAGATACGCAATAATTGGAATTTTTAATGCAACGAAGGCGGAGGATATCCGACTTCGTCACTACGAAATATTTAATTAAGTCATTGCAATTTTTTCCGGTAAATATATATTTTTGTAATACATTCCGACTTTAAAAGTAATTAGTATTAATAGCAAACGTATCTTCAATCACAAATATTCAAATTAATTGTTAATACAATATCGTTTGTATCAGTTAGTCATCATTACTAATATTGTTAATACAAAATTTCGCAGTATCGTGTAATTAATATAAAAAAAAAAACGCGATGTGCAAGAAGACCTATCCTGAACTAATAAATAATACACAGAAAAAGGAAATGTTACTACTCACGGGTATAATAAATACCCGCGATTACTGTGCTCGCAAAAAATTCTACGTAATACAACCAGTCACCCGTGTCGATTCGAACCTTTCGTCCTACGACATGATTGAGTGACCGGAGGAACAAAAATGCATGCGACTCACCATAAGATGCGAGGAACGTAGTCATCGATGCTGTGAAGACCGTCATCAAAGAGGAGCCAAAAAGGAAGGTTATTAACGCGTCCGTTTAAGTAACAATCGGCGAACACACTGACTCTAATTTCGCGTACAAGTATTGTAATTGAATGTATAATAATTAAAAACTATTGTGCTCTAGAAAATGTACAAGATGTTACTACGCAGCAAACACTGACTCTATCGACCGCATTGCGCGCGATCACAAACACTCTCTGAAAAAAATCTTGTATTAGAAAATATTTATTAATATTCTAAAATATAAAATCAATTCTTTTTTCAGAAAGAATTCAATTGTGAATGTTTCTTATGAGAGTTTGAAATATGATTTTTATTGACATCATATTATGCTGCACTTTATAAAGATTCGACAATGCTTACAATAAATTAAATGTTCCTTAACTAAACATGAGTGAAGTGATTACAGCGTATAATATAATTTTGCACCGAAACGTGTCTGAACATGTCTTATGCAAATTCTTTCGAGAAAATAATAAACTGATTTATAACTTCGTAATAGATTATTTTCTAATAACAATGAAATGATTCGCATGATTTGCTATATATTGATATGAAAACATTAATTGTCGAGAAGTGACTTTTTAAATCTTTCTTTTTTCATCTTAATATTTTCAACAAACTATGCAGTTATTTAGAAAATAATGTCATTATATATCAATTGTAAATCGTATAGTAATTATGCAGCAAATATTGATTATCATTGGTCCAACAAAAAGAGAAAATAATCATATACGTCTGCTTTGTTATAATAACTCAATCATTACCAAATCTGCATGGGAAATCAACGAATTGATTATTAATCTGTCGTCCATTTTGTATCAGTTCGAATTATCGATTATTAATCGCCTGTGACGTCTGCGATGTGAACCCCTATTCTTTCAGTCACGTGACCAGCCAATAATCTATACAAAAGAAAACCAACAATTACAAATAAATGTATGACAAAAAATCAATAATTTACAATAACATTATAATAACTGAACAAGTTATAGTAAGATAAAGCAATAATAAAATCCAAAGTCTGCCTTAAAAAAGGCCAGTAATGTGAATTTTCGATAATTTTAACCAACAGAAATACAGTCAAGAATAAATGTATAATAAATGAATCATTTACAATAATGAAACCAATTATAGCGAAATAAAGTAATAATAGAACCCAAATTCTGCCTCAAAGACCGATAATATGAACTATCGATGATTGTAACTTGCCAAGTACGCAGTCAACGATGAAAATGAAAGAATATTTCTTAATTTTACTGAGATTATAATTAATAAGTGATTAAATACGAACGTATTATTTAAATGAAGCAGATATAAGTGTAGAAATGTTGATAAACTCGGAATGAAAGTACTAACGACAGGGTAACGCTCGACGAGACGAATTTTCGCTCCACGACTTTCAAGAGTACAATGACATCATCTCACCGCACGATTCTCCGCGAAACTACATATTTCGCACCAATAGGAAAGCTCCATTTGACGTTACAATATATTGCGCCAATAGGAACGCTAAATTTCATTTGACAATATTCTGCACCAATAGGCACGCTCAATTTGACTTTGACAACATTCTGCGCCAATAGACAAGCTCGATTTGACTTCGCAATATATTGCGCCAATAGGAGCGTTAGATTTTCGTATATACAAACGCGCGCAAATTTAGCATATTCAAACAGTCAAATTGATGAAATTGAGGAATAGAAAACATATTTAAGACAATGTTCAGTAACAATTACGAATAAGATTATGTTTTTAATGAAAAGCTTTTATGTTTCGTCATAATTTTATGTTTATCATCAAGCACGAAGGGTTAGAAATGGAAACTGAGAAAAATCTATCATAAAACAAGGAATATTATAATTTGTTTTTAAAAACATAGTGTTGATTATTCCAATTATTTAGGCTAATTAAAGATTGTTGTTTATTAGACTTGAAATGTTAATAGAGGTTGATATTTTAATAACAACAAACATCATGGAAAACAAACTGTGAAGAATACAATTGCAAAGATACTTACATGCTTGACTTTTGAAGCACTATTAAGTTCTTCCTAGAGAATATGAGGAAATGCAGTTTGTGAGAAATCTGTAACAAAACATGAAATATTACAATTCGTTGTTAAACACATGGCGTTAATTATGTAAGAAGATAGTACAAGACAAAACATTATTAAATCTAAAACTCTAATAAATACAAAAATTCTATTTCAACTCTAATATAAAAGTTTGATATTCAGAAATCTAGTTGTTTAATGATTTCTGATGTATGTTAAACATTTTTATTTTATAATTCAATATTAAAACTTTAAGATTTTATTTCAATAGAAAACACATAACACTTCTGAAATTATCAATCGTCTTTAGTTTTTACTTAATATTGATTTAGGCAAAATATCAAGAATAAAATAAATAAGAATGCAATATACAAAAATACTTATTTATAAAAACACTTACTATTCTTGAGCTCCAGGAGAAGCTTTATCCTCTTGCGATACCTGCGACTCTACTACCGAAAGTAAAGTTTAAAAAAAAAGAAAATAAAAATAAAAGGCTATTAACGCGTCCGTTTAAATAATAATCGGCGAACACACTGATTCTAATTTCGCGTACGATCATTATAATTTAATTTAATAAGAGCTATTATGCTCTAATGAACATTACAAGTACTATTACGGAGCAAGCACTGACTCTACTGACAGCATTGCGCGCGGTCACAAATATTCTCTGAAAACAAAACTAAATTATAGTAGAAAAGGTGCAAGGATGTGAGAAAAAAAAGTGAAATGTTTTATTTTCATATATTCCTTCTTTTTCCTATCAAGCGTTTGTTTACAAAAAATACTATTGTTTCTCAAGCTTACCAAGAAAGGTGGTTACGTATTGTTTATTCTTCGAAGTGTCAGAACTAATGCCATGAAAATAAAATATTAAAAATAAATATTAATAAGTATAAAACATTATTTGTAAATATTATAAAATATCACTGAACAATAGATACCAACCCAGATATTTAAGGGCACTGTAACTGTAATACATAATTTACATATGATTGATGACTGATTTCATAAGTTATATCACGACTGTTTGTTACCAGAATTTGAAATACGTCTCCAAGTAATAATCTATATCGCGTTTTATAGATATTCGAATATATTTGTTTGTTAAACATGTTTGCAGAACAGATATATAAAAACGTTTGAAGAACATGACAATATTACGCGCCAAAAGCTGATCGTTTAATGGCGCCTTCGTGGGAATAATAATTAATAAAAGTCAGATGTCGCTAACATAGGGAACTTGAGCGGGAAAAACAGCAAAATGCGTATTTCAATTTATTACATAAATTTAACAAAATTTAGTCAATCTACTTAAAATTTAAAAATTTTCTGAAAAAATCGACTCTGTTTGACTCTTCAAAACTGCATTTTAAAACATATAAATAAAATATATAAGTTAAACCGACGAAATAATTTGTTTAATTTATTTGGAATATATAAAAATAATGTAATATATTCTAACTAGCAAAGTGATTTCTATAATCTTTCCTAGTTTCGACCTAATAATTTCAATAAACTACAAAATTATTTAATATTCAGTTATATTACATATTAGTTATATATTACGAAATTACGTATTAAATTATGTATCATGGAGTAAATAATTATATACCAAATATTATAATACTAGTGATTTACCAAAACTGATGCAAGTTGTGTAAAACTTATCAAAACGAATGTAAATGTAGGAAATATAGAACTGTTTTTGTTACAATAAATTAAACATTACCAAACTTCCATGAAAAATCAACATATCTATTGTTAATCATTATGGCGTCCATATTTCAAATTTCTATTCCTTGCATGTTGGTCTCGCCGTCAGCTAATAATCCGTAAAAATGAAAATCAACAATTTAAAACAAATATGTAAAATTAAAACCAGCTATGTTAAAAAATTAAAATAATAATGGAATTTAAATTATCTTAAAAGATAATAATACAATTATCGGTAACTCTAACAGTCGAATACGATCAAAGAAAAACAAATACTTAAAAAACGATGTAATCTTGTTATAGTAATGTTTAATAAATTAGTAAATAAAAGCGTATTAATTAAAAAGAGCTAGTAATAGTAGCAGAATAGTAATAGAAATACTGCGTAGTTTATAAAATACGCACCTGTTGACATACGTGTCAACGCCATGACTTTCAAGGGTACAATGACACCCCGCGCCACAGCTACCTACACGCGTTCACTTAGCTTCCGAATTTGCTCGGAAAATTTCGGCTTCCCTTTCCACTCAAATTCCAATGGCGCGAAACAAAATTTCATGCGTCGTCAAAACTTACCTCGCTCAGCAAACTACAAAACACTACAATCAGAAGGTCATAAGAAATTTTTTTTGGAAATATGCGCATACATATGTATTTTGAAGTAAATTGAAGTATTTTCTTCCTTTTAGTAATTACAGAAATAAAAAAACTGAAATCTAATATCTTGATATTTTAATATATGTTTCCTATTCACTATTTGATACTCTCGGTAATATGTACTTATAGTTTCACTGTCTTAGATTCAAGATATTTTTGTAATATTACAGTATCCTATTTATTTTGTGTTCAAGTACATCTCACCGTGTTTAATTACTTTCAGTAGGCAGTTAGAAGTTTAGACGACCCCAACTACTTACATACGTATAATTATACAAATTTTATGTGGGGATGGAACAAAATAAGTTCTTTTTGCACGTAAGCACGATCCAATTCTAGCAACTTCGATACTTAGACTGATTATAATTCCTAAATCCACCGCTTTAAATCATAGGGGGCATGTCAAAACCTCTGATTTTTTACACAATCGGTATTTCAGAATATATAACATAACAACATAGCCCATAAGACGGCAAGTCTCCGTACCACAGACTTAGTAAATGTCTGTACTTTGTATAGTCTGTGTCTGTATCTCGTCTGTGCTGTTATAGTTGTTACCAGAGAGGAAATTTCCTCTCTACTGGTACTGTGCAATAAACAGAGAAATCCAAGTAATTAACACTAGGTGGAACTGCATTCGCGCGATATCTGACAAATGACGAAATGATAAACTATTTGGATTCAAGCTGCAGTTTAAGAATCACGAAGATTTGAGTAAAAGCTTTTTCTTTTTTTTTTATTTTTGTCATATATTTTAACGTCAAATTTCTGCGATATGTTTTGATAAATCGTAAGTACGATCTTACGACAGAGGTAAATGGAGAGTTGTCAAATGCAGCGTAACACAATCATCGCATTTCAAAGGTAAGATTGTTTATAATGTATCCTACAGAAAAATTGAATTTTTTGTGTTATGTCAATATTTAGCAATATTTATTACAGTTTATAAAGATAGATCAATTTTGTATCATGCAAAATAATAAGTAATATTTACATTTACTATATCAATATTTTACACTAAATTTATGTTTACTATTAATGCATCTATGATTGAATTAAATTGCTATATCATTTCTTAACTGATATAATTTAGGATATTAAGAAATGTAACTATTAATAATTTCATTGAAATAATTTTAAAAAACCTGACTTATGACGATCTATGTTATGAAAGTGTTTTCAATGTTTGAGACTGTATCATTTGATTTATTACTCCATTCAATTCCAAAGTAGACATTTATTTTGTTTCATAATATTATTATAAATGTTACCTATTTATTTTTCAAATAACAATTTTTAATGAAAAATGCATATATTGATAAAGCAGCCCTTATGCTTTTGTTAAATAACAACTTTTATATAAAGGATCATCTTGATTGTTGATAATCAAATAAGATAGAGTTAAATGAATGAAAATATTAATAAGGTAAGAATACATAAGGAAAAATCCAACATTACTTATTGGCCATCACAATATTAATATTATATATGTATTAATATTATTTGTTCTTAGATGGGCAAATCGCGACTATTGTCATTGAAATTGCCATCAACCACCGATATAATTAATAATGGAATAGTTAAAGGAAAGATATCATTTGTCCGAAGATTAGCAGTAGGATTTATGATCTTGGCTATACTTGGTTTATTATATGTACCAGCATATCATTCTGCTCAAGGCCCATTTTTAGGCTTAGGTGAGACTCCATCTTCTGCAAAACACATTGGTGTTTCACATTTGGTAGCCTCAGTAGGTATGCATTCACTAACATTGCTAGAGCTTTTGTTGTGTTATAAACTAACAAGACTTGATATGTAAATCTACTTTCACTTTTCTCTTTGTAATTGTTTGTCAGTTTCAAATTTGAATTCTATGGATTATAATAATGTAAGCTTAAAAAATACTGTAAGAATTACATAGATAAGTATAGTTTATATAGAACATATTTATATATTACCTACTATCATATTAAATTTCCAATGATCCAAGGAACAATTCTTTTTATAATGATAAGTAGTAGGTAATTTATTCAGTTGTATATTCATGGGAATTCATGTTAGAATTAGCAAAAAGAAAAAATAAATTTGAATAGTAGAAAAAGTATTGGCAGTATACTTCAATCTTCCTTTTTCCATCCACTTATTGTAGAATGCTTGAGTGATGCTAAAATAAAATAATTATTCAATTTTATTAAGCATGCATATGAAGTCAAAGCTTAAGGAAAAGAATTTCATGAATACAACTTTCCTTATAGAATTAAGATAAAATATTTCTGTAAATATAAATAATTTACAGCGCAATTGCCAGGATGGGCATATAATACCTCAAGAGATCTTTGTGTATATATTCATCCAGAAAATACAACTTCAGTTTTAAGTCCTAATGATTTATGTTCTTCATCACCATATCTTTTCATAGTTATTTGTTCAGCTGTTACAAACATTCAAGCTCGAACAGCTATAAGAAGCACTTGGGCTAATAAGAATAATTTAGATAATATATATAACTCAACTGTAAAGATAGCATTTCTTTTGGGACAAAGTGATAATGATACACTTAATGTATGTATTTATGTGTAAAATTTCTTAAATGAAAACTGTTACAACAAAACCAATAACAAATTACATTACAGAATATAATAGCTGAAGAAAGCCATCAATACAATGATATCATTCAAGAAAAATTTTATGATACTTATAATAATTTAACATTGAAATCTGTAATGATGTTGAAATGGATAACATCAAATTGTGGCCAAGCAAAATATCTCATGAAAACAGATGATGATATGTTTGTAAATATTCCTAGTTTAATGAAAACTTTACAATCAAAGTCACTAACTGATATATTGTTAGGTTCTCTCATCTGTAATGCCAAACCTATTTTAGATCCAAATAATAAGTGGTAAGTAACATACATATCATAATATAAATATAAGATAAGAATATATAGAAAGAGAATCCATACAAATGTGTTTAATTAGGTATACACCAAAATATATGTATTCAGGGAAAATATATCCTAATTATTTATCTGGTACGGGATATGTAATGAGTTTAGATGTGGCATTTAAATTATATCATGCAGCATTAACAACACCATTACTTCACTTGGAAGATGTTTACATTACTGGTCTTTGTGCAAAACATGCAAAAGTACGACCTGTAAATCATCCTGGATTTAGTTATGTTCCACGTAAACTGGATCCTTGTACATTAAAAAATGCTATTACAACACACAAAGTAAATGTGTCCAGTATGTATGTTATATGGAACAAATTGAATGATACAAGTCTCTCTTGTAGTAATCATTCTCATATTGATAAGAAATCAGTTACATTAAGCAGAAGTGGTAGAAACATTGGCTATTATACAGTGAAGAGAAGATCTGTTAACAAATGTGTTTAAATTAACTAAAATTATTAAGTATTAAACCTGTTATTTATTATTGATTTAATATTTATTAAAACAAAATAATACTAAGAAATAATTCTCAGTGAGTATTATGATAATTATAAAACAGGAGTCGTACTAAAATTATATTGATGAAGAGAACTTTTTTTAAAGCTACGATAAGAGAGATTTGTAATTGATGTTTGAATGAAAGTTTAACAGCTATTTTTCCATTTGAATAGCAATAGTTTTTAAGAAAAATATTGTCAATTAGACTTGCTGTTATGAGTTAACTTCATTTTTTATGTAAAAAGATCTAAATAATTCAGGCTTTCCAATAATGATATTTTACTCAATTTAATATAATTTTAACAAAACCTAGAAAATATATAAAACATGTTACGAGTTTATTAAATTACACTCTTTGTCTAAATTAAAAGATACTTTGATATTTTCTCACAATTCTAAGAGAATTGTTATGAGAACATATGTATATATACATACTTTTTTTTTTTTTAATTTATTTATTTTATAATTACCATCAATTCTGTTCAGAATTTTCAGTAATTAGGCTGGTGTTTACAATGTCGTGTGATACATACTTATATTTTGCTTATATTTTTTTTTTTCTTTTGCTATTTGTACCTATTGCCAATAAGTAAGTCTTAATAGTTATATCTTTAATAAAAAATTATTTAGTTTAAAATTTGTTCAAAATTATAAAACATTGGTATATTTTCTTAGACTCAAATGTCGTAATTATTTTAGTAACTGTTTGCATAATTTAAAAATTCGCCGCTTGTTATTTATTACATATACATAACACTATATACAACTTAGCAATTTTAGTTGAGACTATTAAAAATAGGAAATTCATCCATCCAATTTTGACTGTATGTATTTTGTGCAAAATACCATTGTTAGTGTCGTATTATGATATTTACATATCAACGACACATATATTTAGCTAGTATGAATTTGATGTAGTCTATTGTACGCTGATACATAAAATTTTGTAAAAGTTCGTTATAACGTATTAATTAATACTAGTGATATTCATAATAATAATAATTACATTTCTTGTACTCCAACTAATCGAAACGATTACCATTTTATACGATATTTTAATGATTATGGATATAAAAAAGAATTACATTCCTTGCTAATCCTAATGCAAAAGGCATTATTAATACACCAATGTTTAAATCAATTATTAGCTCAATTAACTAATACGAATTCATACTCATTAAGCTTGTTGAGTGAGATTCGTTCACTAGTGAAAGCAAAACTAAGATTATTAACGACTCTACGGACTATTCTAGTGGCCTTAGAGAAAAAGATCTTGTTTTATTTTATATAAATATATTGCTGGAAAAATTGAACTTTGAAAGTTTTTCTAGCATATTACGAAATTTGGTGCTATATAGCAATTAATTATACGTTCGCCGGATGTACTTTTTTACAGATCATCATTTAATTTTTATGAAAACTAAGTTTTACATGATAGTAAAAACGTATTTTTTAACGTAAAATTGATAAAATTTAATAACAAATTTTTATTAAAAATATTACCAAGCTTGTTGTTTCTTGGATGGACTGTACACAAGTGCATACGGTATTAATACATACAAAAATTTAACGATGCATATATCTTTACAAATTCATATATACGTATATGTATATATANAACAAAAAGAAGAAAATATTGTTAAGGGTATGAAAAACGTATTCTTCTTCTAGTTTTCCTCCTATAAAAAATTAAGAAAAATCAACAATATTTGTAGCAAATTATTATTCCATAAAAATCTTAATAAAAAATACCATTCTTTGAAAATATTTAGAAAATTATATTTAGAAAATAAATACACAGTAGATATCTTATACGTACTACGAGATAATTATTGTATGCATAAATATTTATATACAATTATTACAAATGTATATGTGTATTTAGTGATATTTATAATTTTTTAAGAATTTAATCTTTTTGCCTTTCTTTCCTTTTCTTTTTCTTTTTCAAAATTTTATCCGTTGTAACATTAATACCCGTTACATTCTCTGCTACTGTCTCTAATTTTATTTTGTTACCTTTTTCTTCAGCAGATTCTTCGGTATTAAAATGTACAGCCTTTAAACTTTCTGTTAATTTAGCTAATTTAATCTTTTCTTTTTTATGTAACTTTGAAAGCTTCTTTTTCTTTATTTTAGTATTTAAATAATCCACCTTCTTTTTAAAGTATGCATCTGATATATCTGGAAGAGACTTGGCTGTATCAACTTGCTTTACAGCTAATTCATTACAAGAAAGTTCTGTTTGAAATTTGGTCTCTAATGCTTTAATATCTTCATCTTTAATCAAATGTAAGTCTGAGTCATTTTTATGTGATCTTTTAAATTTCTTTGTTTGAGAACCATGCAATTCATCTTCCCATGTATCAGTGATATTAGTGAGATTGTATTGATTATCTTGATCTTTCTTCTTTTTTAATTTCTTCTTCTTCTTTTTCTTTTTTTTTGTCGGTGAAGATGTATCTGTATATTCGTTTTCAGCACGATCATTTACTTGATCCTGAATGTTTTTTTTATCTATAGAATGCACTACATAATTTAATGTATTATCTTCTTCTTTTTCAGTACTTTCGATATCATTGGGAATTGAACTTCTCTTTTCTTCCTTTCTTTTCCTCTTTCCACATTTTTCTTTCTTCTCCTTTTTTACCTCTCTTTTTACTGTGGCATGTATATTTTTTTCATCATTATCACTTACATTACATAAAATATTTAACTGATGACTTAAGTCATTTATACGTCTCCTATTCTTTCTCTTAGTGGTTTTAGATTCTTTTGGAATCATTACACTTCCAGTAGAAGTCATTGGTAATATTGTGTTTTCATCATTAATCTCTTCATATTCATTATTATCGGATATGCTATTATTGTTTTCCAATTTTGTTGTGTTTAATAAATACTTTTCTTGTTGTGCAATTCTTTTCAATTTTCCATTTAATTGTAATCCGTGTCTGGCTCCTTTATGAGCAGTTCTACCACCACATAATTTAAATAACTCTTCATCTGTTAAAGAAACATGTTTGATACTTTCTTCGATATCTTGTTTTTTATGCATATTAGAATTATTTTCCAGTATTAAGTTGCCATTAAGTAATGTAGAAGTTTTCAGAAAATTTCCATATTTAGATTCACTTTTATTTAAGTCTTTTTTAGAAAGATCATTGGCTGTATTTTCTTTTGAAACAGATATAGAAACTTCATTAGTTTGTGATTCAACTTTGATACTACTAGCTGCTTTGTTAAAAGCATTTTCCCACCAATTATTCCAATCTGTATCTTTGTGTCCCACTCCTGCTGTATCAAATTTTAATTTCGGTTTTAAAGCTTCTGTAATTCCACTTTCATGTTTACCTAACCCTTTACCTATATCAATAAAAAATGAAAACATTTACAAATGTTTATTACAAAATTTACTTATATAACGATGTGTATGCATATATTTAGATTGTATAAATTTAGTTAACAAATTTATTTAACAACGAAGTACATGGATAAACATTTAAATACATAATACTTTAATGGTATTAAATGTAATAGTTATAACTATTATATTATAATAATGCTTGTAAAATTATACCTTCCGTCCAGCCATATTTCATAAGCTGAGACTTTGCAAAGTCATTCATGTTTAAACTTTCGTTGCTATAATTTTATATTAAAAAGTGCCATTTAACAACCTACAGTACAATTTACGAGTGATACACGTTTTGGTTAACTAGAAGCTTAAATTTACCCAGTGAATGAAAACTATGCTATTTGCTGAATGTTCTTCATGTTAAAATTTTCATAACATCCGTATTGTGGCGCTACTGTACAACTGTGAGCTAGCATGCAATTCACAGAAATTTTGTCCAATTTTAATATCTAAGAAATTTTCATAAATATTTTCTTTTTTAATATTTTTACTTTTATTATTTTAACATAAACATTGCATTATTAATTTGAATTTCTTGCTTTTATTTCAATAAAATTCTTTTGCATAGTTTCTTTTATACATATTATTTATATGTACATTGTTAATAAAAAAAATCTTAAAATGAATATTAAACATGAAATAATGTTATCATTATTTTTAGAGATTATATAATACTACTAGATAAACAGTTTTTATTTAACTAAAATAAAATATATTAAAAATATATTTTAGTACTGCGTATGTGTCATATATATCACACAAAGAGGATGCTCAAGTCTTCAGACAGGTCTGCAACTTATCCACGGTTTGACGTTCGTTAGCCAACAAACACATAAAGAATGGCTTTATAATGTTCGTCTTGTCTTAACGTTACTTTGTACGTTTGCCATGATAATACACCATTATACAACGAAATTTATTCGATTGACAGTACCAATATTGTTTGATGGCAAGGAAATGAACAATTTCAAACAGTAGATTTGACGAAACGCATTTAATATCTCGTAACAGTATCATCGGAATATTTAATTATACATATTAAGAACGAAACGAGGTATGTGAACTTTATACCTTTATCAATATTTGTGATATTTTACGAAATTTGCATTCATTTCTACTTTTATATAATATCATTGGATTCTAATGTTGTATAAAAAAATTGTACGCAAACGTTTTATCTCAACTATGCCTCAACTATACCGATATTTAATATCGAATAAAGTAAATGAAAATAATGAGCATCTTACTTTAATTGATTGAATTAGTGAAATTAATGTTGTAGAATTATTTTACTGTAATATAATGTATCTAAATATATTTCGTGCATTATTATTTTTTATTTTAAAAAATAACATTTTTTAACCAGTTTAGGTATATATTGATATTATAAAAAGATGGCATTGCGTGAATTGGTAGAAGGTGACTGTGGTGGACCCAGTTCTTTAATTCGTTTAACGTCACATTTTGTACGTGATCATGGATTCAAAGAAGAAGGAATACGTCATCCTTTTGACCATGTGGAACCTTTTCAAGCTTCAGATTCAGATCAGTTAGTTAAACAATTTTTAGAAGAAAATCCAACATGTCCTCAAACATTTAGAATGGATAATTTATTGCAAGAAATGCGCGAAATTGATCAAAATATTCATCCACCTATAGCAGCACCAGGAGTTGCTCAAGAATTAACCAGTTTAGATACAGCTTGGGCAAATCAGTATCTTGAATCTGGACGTCATTTTAATGTAATTCTCATTTTACCATTGGAGTTCATATATTAGCAGCATTCTAGTATAAATCAAATATTTATTACAAATTTGTATTTTCTGATTAATGCAGGAACACCATGCTGATGATATTTGGCATCATGAGGTAGAACAGAATTCAAATATTATAACTCATCAAAAACACGAACTTGGATTAGGACCAAAATGGGCTGAAGAATATATAGAACATAGCATAGATAATATACAGAATAACATAAATATGGAACATCCAACAGAAGCAATAGAAAACAGTGATAATCCTAATTTTGAATATTCAAAGTTTATGAAATTTATGAAACAGGAAGGAGATGTTCCCATAAAAAATAATGAAGAATCACTGCCAGATGTTCAAAATACAAGTAAAGATTGGACAGAACAATATGAAAAAGATAATCAAAAGACTGAAGACAAAATTTCTACTGATAATAGTCAAGAAAATGAAGCGACAGTTAAGGTAGAAGAAGAAGTAGCTGTTGCTAGTAATTGGATAGATGAATTTCAAAAAGAAAGTATTTCTTCAGGTTGGTAGACATATTAGTACCAAGTTAGTATCTTTAACTAATTCTCCTTATAGAAATATTTATAAAAAGAAACTTTTATTCTAGAGACAGACAATTATGAATCTACATTCTTGAAGCTTCAAAATGAATGGGAAAAGATTTCATCATCTGGAGAATTATCTTCCAAGCATCCATGGCTTTCAGAATATGATACCTTTTATGATCCATTTAAAGATTATGAATTTCATGAAGAAAATCCTATGAAAAATGTTCCCAATGCATTAGAAGAGGGTAAAAAAAGATTGGAAGCTGGAGACTTGCCAAGTGCTATACTTTGTTTTGAAGCAGCAGTACAACAAGATGAAAAAGATTCAGAAGCTTGGTTACTTCTTGGTAAAACTCAAGCTGAAAATGAACAAGATCCATTAGCTATTTCTGCTTTAAAACGTTGTCTAACTTTGGATCCTATAAATGGTGCTGCTCTTATGGCGCTTGCAGTTTCATATACAAATGAATCTTACCAAAACCAAGCATGTGTAACACTTAAAGAATGGTTACTAAAAAATGAAAAATACAAGCATCTTTCAGTACGAAAGGCCAGTAGTCCCGAACAACAATCAAAGTCCAATGTGTCAACTATTTTGTTTGAGTAAGTAATAATAAGTTTAATAAAATACACATATATAGGGTGATATCTAATATTCTCCTTACTTTATCTAGTGATGCATATGAAGAAGTAAAAGATCTTTATATTCAAGCTGCACGAATAAATCCATGGAATGAAATAGATGCTGATGTACAATGTGGATTAGGAGTCCTTTTTAATTTATCTAATGAATATGATAAAGCTAGTGATTGCTTCCAAGCAGCGCTGCAAGTGCGCCCTCATGTATGTATTAAATCAATCTTTTGTAATGCATATTAGTAATTGTTAATATATTATCAAAAACGTTATATTTTCGGAAGGATTCTAGATTATGGAATAGATTAGGTGCAACATTAGCTAATGGTCAAAAATCGGAAGAAGCTATAAATGCGTATCATCATGCTTTAAAGTTATCACCTGGATTTATTAGAGCTCGTTACAATCTTGGAATCTCTTGCATTAACCTTGGTGCATATAAGTAAGTAAAATTTTTACATTATGTACAGTTTTTTTACATTATTAAATTATTTATTTTTCTACAGAGAAGCAGGTGAACATCTTATAATAGCGTTAAACCAACAAGCTGCTGGTCGTGGAGTTCACGGTGAAAACTCCTCACCGAAAGCGATGTCGAATACCATTTGGTCAACACTGAGACTTGTCATTTCGCTTATGCACAAATATCACTTAAATGAAGCTATAGAAAATAGGTATGGTTAATAAATATTTTTTAATAAAAACTATTAAATTTCATTATATAGACGGTGGTACTCTTTGTTATTTCAGAGATCTAACAAGGTTGAATAAGGAATTTGAGATTGTATAAAAACTTGTTGAATTCATCTGTTAAAAAGAATAAACTCTTTTTAACTTAGTATATAAGATATCGTAAAATAAAGTAATTAAAAATATTTTTCGTAGCTGAAAAGTGTACATACAAAAAAAAAAAAAAAACATTAAAAAGATGCTGTCATATGATTTCTTTGTTATAAGAAGGGTTAAGTTACACATATTAGATGTGAAGAAACTAATTTGCTGGATATATTTGGTAGGTACACAACTTTTTATTGTTTCATCTTATATAAATTAAAAGGGACTATACTATAATAAAATTGTTATGCATTTAATAAAAATTAGTTAAAATAATTGAATCCCTGAGAAAAAATAATTAAATAAAGCAGAATCGGTAATATCATATATAAAAAAGAAACGAAACAAACGATCCTGAAATGATAAAATAATTTCCATCCTTCATTTCCTTTTTTTCTTTAAAAAAATAAATAGCATTATAAAAATATGATTATATAATAAAGAAGCATTCTAATATGAGTTACAGCTATGTATTATTTCTATTATAATTTATAAATGTCATAGATCACTTCTAACATAATTATATTACATTTGTAACAAAGAGAAATTAATCCTAAAGGCACATTAAAGTTACATATAATGTAACATTCAGAAAGTGATGAAAATACATTATAGGATCAACAAATATAATAAAAAGTAACTACCTTAGCAATATGTGATTCCCTAAACACATGCCACCCCGCCCTTAGCGGTTAAAATATAAACAATTTTTAACAAATTCTTAGAAATATTCAAACAGCAGTCAAAAATACAATGATCATCACTACAAAATTTCTTAGTTCAGTGTACAGAGCAATCTATTACATTAAATATTATATATAACATTGTAAAATTTTAATATCTATATGCTTGGTTCTCTGTATAAACTTTTCATAATTATGATTCAACTATTTCATTAGCTAAGGGAAAGATAACATACGTCTAGATATAATACAATATATCTATATAGAACATTTCAACAATCAATAATAGGTGAATTAATTTTATCTATAGTATTTGTCTTTAGTTTCTGACAATTTGTTATATATATAATACAACTTTTTATCCATAAAAAATCTTGTGCGTGACCAAGATTTTAATCAAGATCGAACATCTTAAACAATTGCACTAAAATAAATGTGTACTTTTAAAAATATTATACAAATGATGAGTATATTCAATAACGATTTGTAAATTTATAGTTATATTCAATAAGAAAAAACACCTATATAAATGAAAAAGGTGTCTTAAATGTGATCACAGAGATAGAAAGTCACTAGTTACGTTAAACGCCAAGTAATTTTAAGCAGAAAGTTATAATTTGTGAAAGTCGTACCATATGAAAAAGTATCGTTTTCAACAAATTCGATTAAGTACAATTTGTTCCGAATCTATTTTCTCTAGAACGTATAATTTTTGTGCAACACAATTTTTTTGTTGCATTTAGATCATGTTTTTTTGTCTTTATAATTAAAATAAAATTGGACCTATGCTATCATCAAATGACGATAAAATTGATCAGTAGAAATTAGCGCTCACAATTTTAAAGTCGATAAAAGTTGTTGTCCAGTTTCTATTATTAAAGATTTAACATGTTCGGCATGCATAATTTGATTACACATTTCGCTGCATTTTTGAAATGTTATTACATCATCTTTTGGAAGAACACGGTGTAAACTTTTTAAGGATAATGTATGTGGTAGATAATTCAAAATTGCTAAAACGATAAAAAGTGTATTATAATACAATTTAATATACTTCAGCATAAATATATCGGAAAAGTTTACCTTTCATAATTTGCGTGTATAAACACTGCAATTCTTGTCGAGAGTTCGATACAGTAATCTTATTTTGCGTTAACTCAATTAAATACTTCCATTCAGAATCTTTAGTATACATGTCCTAAAATTGTAACACAATTTGATGAAATTCAATCATAAAAACAAATTGAAAATACCGTAAAAATAGTGGATTGAAATATATGATATTTACCTTTGCATATTGCACAACAACTTGAGGACAATTATCCATTAAAAGTGTTGTTGCTTCTTCAGTATTTTGGTTGCACAACGCTTTTAAAGACAAACTGCCATCAATTTCTTGTGTTTCAAGAAATTGCTTAACTTCATATAAGCACTCATTTGGTATAAAATCACAAGATAATACAGACTGTAATTTAAACAATTCCATTGGTATAGTTTTTTCAGAGTCAGTCTTATCGATATCAGCTAAATCTTTTAGATCGTTCACATTCAAAACTTTTTGATAATCTTTCGCATACGGTGGCATTCCGTTTAGATAATGAGGTCTAAACTTCACAAATATGAAGTTATCATAATTTTCTTGTACGTTCTCTTTATTTTCTATTTTGTACACTTTTGTTTGTGTTAATTTGCCTAAGTATGATCGTACTAATAGCTTAAAAGCTTCAACCAAAGCGAAATCCGTGCGTATTTGATTTTTACTTATAACAGACGACTCTATAATCAATTTTGTACTAAAGTAGTTGTGAAGATATTTTTCGAGAAATACTTGTAATGTCATTGCTGCATTATGCCCATCTCGTCCTACTCTTGATGGTAAATATTCTAAAAACACTTGTATAATTTGATGAAGAGATAAGATTCCATCCTCTTCGATTAATTGTATTAGAACTTCAGCAAAGGTTGAATTTTTTTGACGCATTAATGTTCCGGCGAAATCTGAAAACGTGGGAATCATTGGACTTCTCTTTTTCATCGCTGTCATATCAAACAACAGGTCCCAATGTTCTAAAACTATTCTCTTGACACATAATGCTGAGACTGGTTCAAGTACTTTTTCTGCTTGTTCTTGTTTTTCAGCTTGTATGTATAAGAGTGCCAAAGCTAACTTGACTAATTCGTCCGTTTCATATAATAACAAAAGATGTATTAGTTTTTCTGTGGTATATTCTCGTAATACGGGACTACTGAAGATCAATTTCAATAAGTCCAGTTTCTTTAATTTACATATTATTTCAACAATATTAAATCCTTGGAACAAGGCATCTGCTTCCTGACCACTTTTCATCGTGAAAAGTATATCAGTTAAAAACGTAACGAGACCCGGTGCATCTTGACTTGATTTCCTAGATAATACTTCTGAAGGTTTTAAACCCGACATTTTATAATAGGGTATACAGAAATCCCAATCTGAGTCATATTCGGAACGAATATAATAGTCTCCAAGCAGCGCGCATGATTGATTATACAAGTTCTTCAATTTCAATTCATTTTTATTTGCGACATCATCAAATTCATTAATGTCTGAGCAATTATACACAGCGTCTTTAGCTAAACGTATCAAAGCATGAGCTTCTCCTAGCAAATGTCGGTATGTACTAGGACTCGAAGATTTATGACTTCTCGCTGCGTTTAAGACATCGTAATACAAGTTCTCCAATTTAGGTAAAATTAAAGAATATAAAGTCCAAGAGTTTTCTGCTTTGGCTAAGAGGATTAGATAATTTTTGCTATGTAATAATTTCTGTATCCCCAGAAAAGGCCTTAATCCTATTAAACAAACAGGCTCAGAGATACTAGGACACGTAACTCTTACATTTTCTATATCATTAGACGTTCTAGCAACATGATGAGATAAACGTAGAGTGTAAGATTCAAGACCAGCTTCAGTCAATGCATGCAAAGCAGTATGCTCCAAAGCTACGTGATTAACAGGAGCAGTAAATGGATAAGTAGTTAAACAAGTTGCATCTGTAGGATTTGAGCTGGTAGCAGAGAAATGATAAAGATATCCTTCTTGCAGTGTGCATAAGAAGCAACTTACGCCCTGCAAATATGTATATTTATCTGATCTGAGGATTGATTTTTTTAAGCAAGAAGTATTACACTCCTTCCTCATGTATAGTGGCTTCAATAAAGAGCAGTTAAACAGTTCAGAACTTCCATCAAGTTTATTATTAGCTGCCATTACTTTAAGAGATAATAAATTTTTTATTGTATAATTTTCCGACCATCCTAAATCAGGAGAATTCGTTTTAATTATAATCCTTATTTCTGATGGGTTTAATATGAAAGGACTTAATGTATGTCCAGGTCCTGCTCTTTCCAAACTTATAGATGGTAAATTTATAGTCATGGGTTGTGAATTTCCATCTACAACTTCTTGATCAATTAATCTTTGTAATTCATCTCTTTCATTATACACTAAATGGTCCAAATTTATAATAGTGTCATTATTATTAGATTTTATTTTTCTGAAATCTCCTGTCTCCAGTTTATTCCATATACTTGTTTTGGAACTTCTATGCCTCCTACCTTTAATTTTTGTACTTATTCCACTAGAATCATTGTTTTCTGATACAATAAATTGCAGATCTTGACTAGAACTTTTACGTTTTGAATTTATTCCTTGCAATATTGTGTTATCATCTTGATTAGTCATATTGTTACTGTTTTCCACAAGAGAAGAATCAGTGGATATTGATGTTTTATCAATAGATGAAGAGTTTGTGGAAGTTAGAGAACTCAATTGGTCAATATCCTCATACATTGAATTAGTCAATCGAAAAACACATAAATTTGTTTTATCCATAATTGATATGAAATCTTCAACAATTTCCATGTGTGTAGGAGAGAATGAAAAGCCTAAAGACCATGGTCGAGCCTCAAAATCTATAAACTTCATCTTTGATACTTGCTGTGTTTCAATTTTAAATTCATGTAAAATAGCACTATTTCCGGAAGCCACTAGGAGGTTGCCGGTACTTTGGCAGCAAGCAATGAGTGTAGGTTGCACATTTAATGGCAACTCTATCATTTCTAAGCTATTCAATGGTCGATTTAAGCTTGGAGTAACACGCCCAGCTATTCTAGCACGCATAGGCTGACTTTGATCTTTCACCATAGCCCAGTTAACATAAATTCTAACAAAATTATTAATTGTTTTCCCTGTATGATTATTAATGCTTGCATCTCTAGATAATTTTGATTCTAACGTTACAACGTAATCTTCTTTGGTGCAATGTACCATTTGATTAATCATATCAACTGTTGGAAAAACAGTATGTAGTTTAATATCAGACATCATCAATTCCCAAACTTCGACACAATGAGTTGACAATGCTAGGAGGAGCATTTCACGACCAGATGCATTTGCTATACAGCTTGCAGTTGGCTCCTCAATTTGAGTGATGTTTTGCCCCAGAAAATTATGTACTGTGATTACACGCACCATGTTGATTTTTGTGCTAAAAGAGCTCTTTAAACATACTTATGTTACATATGAAAGAAAATTACTATATCTAATTATAGTAAGTTGATCACGTTTGCAACTAAATTGAACATGAATTCAAGTTAATAATTATTTTCTTTAAATCTGATATAAAACTTATACTTTTTTACATTACTACATGATGTGATCGAACAATATTTAAAGATGTAAATTATTATAAAATTCGTTGAAGGTTATCTTACATTTTTAAACTATTAATACACAAGTCACTTGCGAAATGTGTTACAGAATAATAAGTTCGTTGTTTTTTTTGGAATCTTTCAATATCAACGAGGTATAATATATAGAATTAAGCGTAAGAATATACGACTGAAATATCGCTTTTATACTCGGATTAACAGGTATATATCTTAGACCGCCTAAAAATCCGTGTTAATGAACTCAATGACGCGTACTTTGACATTTCTAATTCATGTTTTATACATTTAATACCTTCATTATGTGACAAACATTGAATATTGAAAGTGACAAATTACGATAAAGTACGAAAAAATCAACTAACGTCGTATGGAAATGAGCACTACGATATTTTATACATGATTTTGTACAATCTAAAAACACTACGAATATCACAAAGTAGAAGAATGCAAATATAGCTCGTTCGTTTGACAGATCTTTTAGTACGCGCATGTACACTAATGGTTAAAACACAATCGTGCTACATACGCGCTCTACTAGTTCTTGCCCGCCAAATGCGATAAATATGCTGTCTCAAAAAATAAGGTAATTATAAAATACAAAATGCAAAAGAAATCTTTCCAGAAATAGTTTAAAAAATATAAAAACGAGTAATCTAAATATTAATTTTTGTAATGATTCTTTAAAATATATCCTATAACAAATTAGATATGTTCAAGTTACAAATCATAATTTATATTTTAATTTTTATTACATGAAAAATTATACATATACATGCACTGTTATCATATTAATCATATCACTTTAAAATATTAATTTTCTTATTCTGCAATCATGTTATATTAATATGCTATAAAATTGTCATTATCATAAGGTATAAAAACATTGCAATAAATGCTAATCAAATATATATTAAATGAACATATAATAACAATTTCATTCATGTTATTTGCAATAAAATTGACACAATTCAAAAGATACTTTGATCTAAAATCAGTTTCATTGGCACGCAATGATAACGAGAGAAATGGATCCTATAAAAATATATTTTATGATTATCTTAACTATTTTGTTGAGATAACTTTCTCAATATGACTTTTTAGAGTTTCTAGTTGTTTCATGGTTTCTGCATCTAATGTAGGAATGTGTGACATACGTAAACCATCATTAGGTAATAAGGACATAACATTGCCATTACGCAAAGGTACATTAATGTTAGCAATGTCTTCTTGAATAACTGCAGAAACCAATAAGGGACTACCTTGCATGCTAAGAACCATTTCTCCTTGCCTTGGACGTCTTAATACGTTTAATGGTGTATTAGGTTTTATTTTTGGAGTTACAAGATCAAATTCATTGAAACCAGGTTTTGTAGCAGCAGGAGTTTTAAATTTATCAACTTTCATTGATTCTTTGATATGTTCTTTCCTTGTTATCTTCCTTATATTTTCTTGATTTATTTCACTAAGCTTCACTTTACTGTTTCTTGAGGTACTACGTGTTCTTCTAGTAGTTGGAGGTGCGACTTTTCTAGCTCTTGATGTGCGCGTTGTTGCAACTCCTTCGGTAACGTATCCATCGTCTGTCCCGCTAGTAATTCTTTTACCAATTTTCTTTCCTTTCTCCGTTGGAGCCAATCTTGATGAATGATCGTTGACGGGCGACGAAATTTCATTACAATTTTCTTTCTCTTCGTCAGTCTCACAATTGAGTATCTCGCCAAGAGTCATCTGCCGTATTTCAATCGGAAGCCGAGATAAAGTAACATCAACAAAAGTTTCAAGACCTTTTATCGCCATTTTTGATTCTGCCTCCAGCTTTGAAATTCGCAAATGTGCCTGTCGCTCAAAATCTTTGATTAATAAGTCGCTTTCTTCTGCAGAGTGCTGTTCTTGTTTTGCTTTCCGAACATGTTTTGTGCGCGGCATCTTTAGCAGGCAAAAAGTAAAGAATGTAATCAAACTGCCTCTTTGCTTCTTCTATCACACGTGGTTTATTCAAGCTAAAACGAAACGTAAGCTTATATATAAATAGTATTCACAAATTTCTTGTTTGTCTGACTCACATTAAAATGTTTTCAATCTAGCTTACCGCCGTTAACAGTTTGTAATTCGATAGCAATGATTATAGAAAAGTACAGAAGGACAAAATGGTTAAAGAATACGTTCATCCTGTAAAGAGCAATCTGCCGCCGTTTACACGTATTACATTCTAAGTGTTCAAAAATACATTTCAATCAGTATACTCAGTTTGATTTGAATTACGTGAAAAAAAAAACCCGCGTCGAATTTTTTGGGTTGCGTATTATTTTATCTCTCACAATTATGAGCTGTTAAAGTAGTTAAATTTATTCATAAAATTATATAAGTAATTAAAATTATTACTTTTTGTCTTAAGTTATATACATAACAGATATATGACAATAATTATTGGATAAGTGACTATCTATATCAAAAATTATGAAGATAAGAATTTTAGATGAAGAACGAAAGTTTTAGTAATGATATTAAGAATTGGCAAATAATTTCAAGTGAACGTTTTGCATGCATTCTTAATATTAATATCGGCATAATTTCTCCAAAATTTATCAAGGCCTTATCATTCAAACATTAAAATGGACACTACTACTCATTATGAAAAACCACTTTCTGATTATAGACGAAGTGAACGACAAGAGATGTTGATAGCTGCTCCATTAGACTTGTCATTCAAAAAAGCAACCACAATGAATGGTATGTTAGTTATATGATGCACTTATTAAAATGATATATTTTCTGAATTCAAAGATAATATTAATAAAAATTTTTAATTTATTACAAGAGAATTGGCAAATAAACGTCCACAAGCAGTACGAACGGGTAAAATTCCGTTACGAACAGCTGCAGATCGTTTTGTAACATGTTCCTTGTGGTTAAGCAATAATTCATTGACATCAATGTTCGGATTTGAAAATCTTGCACAAAAACTTCTCGATGATCCATCGCACCTTAGTTGGCTCGATCTTTCTTTCAATGAGATAGAACGAATCGCTGATGACATTACACATTTTCCGCATTTAAAAATTTTTTATTTGCATGGAAACAATATTTCGGATATAAATGATGTTGTGAAATTGAAAAAGTTATCAACTCTTAAATCTTTAACGCTCCATGGAAATCCCATTGAAAATCTTCCATATTATAGAGGATATATCGTTCACATTCTTCCACAATTAACGACGTTAGACTTTTCAGCAGTACTATCAACTGAGAGGAAGAAAGCAGCACCGGCTGGATTTTACAAAATAATATCTGGTAGTACATGAATATAAAACTTTATTTTCAAGTTTTGTATTAAATACACGCCTTCTTAAGTATCATTACTTGTAATATTTTTTTTAGAATGTACCGTCTTCCTTGAGGTACTGTGATTTAACGCGCGCTCTTAGAAATAATTTATTTAAAACCTATTATTATCGTCGTTAAATTAACTCAAGATACCATACAGTAGAATTAATTGTTCTATTTAAATTTTAATTAACAGAGGTAAAAAAGGCCCCATATTATATTACAAATTGAATATAACTTGTTCACGTAATATACATGATGATCTTTTCTCGCGCATTCAATGTCGTCTGTGCTTACTGCGGTGTTTACTTGATTTTTCTACATCTCTATCTCGAGATCGACTACGCGATCTATAACGACTACGTGACGATTTATGACTGCCAGATCGTCTTCGCTGAGTCTTTTTCGGTTTTCGAGATCGTCCATGACTATGACTGCGAGATCTGCTTCTACTATGTTTCTTCCTTTTGGAATGCTTTGTTCCTTCACCCCTAGATGGTGAAGTACTTGGTGATTTTGATCGCCTAAAATAAGGTAAACACGATTTTGGACATTAATTACATTTTATTACTTTATTTTCTTATTTTTTCATGATATGATGACATCATACCTGGGTGACTTCGTTCTTTCTGGTACAGCATGCGTACCACTGCGGCTAATGAATCCACCCCAGGCATTATGATGTTTAGGCAGTGGTGGGCTAGGTGTATGGCTATCTACATCTCCACTTCTTGCTTTGGTTCTTGCTTCCTCATATTGTCGACGAAGTTCTTCTACTCGTTTCTCTAACTGTTCCGGTTTAACACGGGGTCGGAAATAAAGTCGTAATATACGACGGCAAACATCTCTAATAGCAGATTCATTAACTTTAAAAAGAGAAAACCAAGCAGGTGAAGTAGGTAAAGGTAATTGTAGTTGTCTTGCTCCCAAATATACACATGCACAAGCAACAGTTTCTGGTTGATGTCTTAAGAACACATCAGACCTTAAAGAATCATTCATATAATTCCAACATTGTTGCATTAAAGCCTGGTTTTTTTCATGTCCCAGTACTTGTAAATACATAACAATAATTTTGTGAGGGTGTTTTACATGGACGCAGAAACCTAACTCCTTTAGGACTCTCCTTTCAGATTTAATTACTTGATTCTTCAGGGCTACATAATTTTGATCAAGTATTACGGGTTGTATTGGTCTAAAAAAAAAAAAAAGAACAAATTTAGTATATAATTGCTATTCATATATATGAAATTTAATAACATTAAAAACAAAGAATCTTACTTACTTTTGGCTGGAAACTTGTTTTATGTGATTAAACACATTGATAACATCCCTGATACGTCTCGGAGCCTCTTCAATTTTACTAGCTAAACAAATACAACCCATTGCAGTTGTTTCCATATTATGTCTAACTAACGATTTACTGTAATAAAATCGTTGAAATATTACTTGTCCTGTGGCCATTGCGACCTATTCAAAAAGATAATAAAAGTAGAGACTACGTATTCCGAGGTTATAGAGGTTATAGCGTTTACAAACATTTTGTTTACTTGTGAAAATGATTACAAACCTGGGGTAGTTTCAGTAAAATACCAGCTGTCTGTATCAATTCGCATCCTAATATCCTTAGATCGGTTTCAGTTTCTGCATCCAATCCGTCTAAATGCGACGGCGTCGAGTTCAGTTTTTCATCAGGTAAAAGACAATTTTGAAGTGTTAGCACGATTTTTCCATGAGTTTTTGTACTAACAGTTACCGTATTTTTTGCCGGTACCGTAGAATTTTCTTTCACGTTACTCATTTTAATTTATACTAATTACACAAAGAAAAAGTATATTTATTCACTTACAATGAAAGAGGTTAGCCTTTCATTTTCTCCAATACCTCCGATATATAAGCTTAAACCTATGTGTGTGTTTATTTCAAGAAGCGTAACTCATATAGAATTCGCTTATTCTGTGGCGCTACTGTCTACTTTTGGTAATCAACAAAAGTTTTATTCGACTTTCGTTAGTATCGTTAATGGTATTGAAAATGCCAAGCATTTTTAATAAAATATACGTTTCGTATTAATTTCGTTATAATAAATTTATAATATATAAAAGTCATTGAAATATATATTAAATTATTTTATTTCTATGACTATCGGTCACTTCCGGTTGCAGGTACTAATCAGTAGTTTGTGGAACGCCATCGCGCGCGTGCGTTTCTTGCTTTGGAGTTTGAAATATAAAGTTGTAGAGTGATAAAATATAATTGAATATAAGATTTGCATATCAAATAAAAGTGAAAATATTCTATTCTTTTCATATTAAATTTGGAGAAAGCTTTTACCGAAGGTATGTTTAAATCTTTGAGAATTCAAAAGTTACGAATGTTTATAAAGTCTTGAAATATTATTTGTTTATTTTCCGTTGCAGGACAATTAACTCGTCAATGCTATTATCGTTCTACGAAAGCAATATTCAGCGGGAATCGGTGAGTGTCTTTTTATACTTGTACGAATATTCTTTTATACTTGTAAATATTCGAACATTCATTACGCGACGCCATGTTGTAAAATGTCCGCGTAATTTTAAAGTATTTGATACGCGTATTACGTTCAGTTTTCGGCGAAGGGTAATAAATAGAATTATAACGATTATTAGTTTAATTATATAATGATATAGTCTTTTGTTATTACATGTCAGTTTGTCATTTAAAAATCAACATGCATGCTATTGTATTTCAAAATTTGAACGATGTACATTCACACGAATTTTCGATCAATGAAAATTGAATCTTACAAAGTAATAGGATTCTGCGCACATCTTGTAAGGATGATAGCTAGCGCAATAAATATATACATACACATATGAAGAAATAATATATATAATATAATACAGTCGCATAACATAACAATTATTATACAACATATACATAATAGTAACCCATAGTGAAACGTAACGCAAAAGTAAATAAAGAAATAACAACAGCATAGGTATCATTCATACTTTACGCAAATAATTGTAACTAGTGTCTTCGACTTCTTTTCTTTTTTAATTTCGGTCCCTGTGTTTCTTATTACGTACACGTTTTATAGTCGTTAAACGAATAGGAAAGCGAGTTCGGTATCGACTATTCGATGTTTCGTTGTGCTGATTAGCTTGGCGTTCACGTAGTCAATTATGAAGTTTGAATAATCGAAAATTAAAATCTTGACAACGGATTTCTACGCAATTGCGAGGTACTTCGATAAACGTTCTGCTTTCGCATAGTCTTCGTGTGGACCGAAGTAGGAACAATTTTCACATTGGAAATAAAATCAAACTACGGATAATATCAATCATATTTGATAAACATATTTTTGTCCATTGACAGAATGATATTTTTAATTGAAATCGAGCGACTCGTGGAACATTGTTGTTTCGACAAAGCAACTACACATATGGATGAAATTTCTTGAGAGATGTATGGCCTTAAAAAATTTGAAAAAATAAAATTTTCAGCATCTGTGCTGTATTTTCCCTGAATTGTACGGCGTGCGTATGCCGTATTCCCTTATAAGACCTTAAAGCATTTCAATTATTTAGAAATTGGTACTCGTATCTACGCTAAGAGTCATTCGATAACATTACATTGGTTTCTGGCAGTGATGTAGCTGATGTATCCTTCGTACAAACAGTTCAAATGTTCCATTCATTCTTAAATTAATGCTTGCATTTATGACGATTCGGCAACGTCTGTTCGAGATTTCGACGAAACTTCGTTATTTAAACGCGTTGCATCGTTACGCGCGAGTTGGCTCTCCACCTTTTCCGATCCCTTGCTATCCATTTTATTCTCTGATTTCATCGACGCGTTCAAACTTTTCAAAAAGTTGTCTAAGTGTTCCGCGGCTATCGGGTTATTTGCCCATTCGTTAGAAGGAAACGCAGCCAGCAACCTTTTTTGAAACATCTCCGAAGTCAATTGCTTCGTGGCAGGTTGCTTGGTGGAAGCTTTCTTTTCGTTATCGTTCGTCGAGTCTTCTGTGACGTTATTTTCAATCTTTGTCGAATTCTCCGATGATTTGACCGTATCTGACGTCTGTGAGGGAGACGGGCACCCTTGTTCTACCGTGGAGCAGCTTTTGCTGGAAGGACTTTCGATAGTTACCGAACTAGAGTCTGGACTAGCAGGTGATTTGCTACTCGATACTTCTGCACTTACGTTGTTCTTTTTCGTCGGACTTGGTGCAGGTAGATCACTGTCTATTCCATTGGAAGCGGTGTTCATATTATCGGTATGACCGCTGGTAGTTTCATTGATCGTATTCGTGTTAGTATCTCCAGGTGGTGGCGATGGAGAAGCCGTAGATGACACTCTTGGACTGGCTGCTTCGCGATGAGGCGTCTGCCGCGACGAATTGTCCGCTTCCTTTCTCGTATCGTTACCAGTTTCTAAATTAGAATCACGACTCGCTTCGCTAGACGTTTTGTTTTCGTTGTTCACGCTACTGTTATTGGTAGCTCGCGGCGAGTATCGATTATTAGCTTCGGCGACCGACGAGTATTTGCTTTGGACGGACAATTGTTGACCAGACTCGGTAGAGTCGAGAGATTCGTTACCTCGTAACACAGGTGTTTTGTTAATAATCTCATTCGAGGCAGATTTGTTTATACACGCTGATTTATCGTTCGATTGCTGTTGTTGTTTAGTTATCGCAACAGCCAAAGGCGCCACGGACGATCTTACCGGTTTCACTGGCGCGCATTGGGCAGCTACGTGACTTTTGCCGGATACGTTAGCGTTCGTATTTCGATTATCGGTGTTAGATATGGTGGAATTCGTGTCCGCCCCTCGAGGTAGCCTTAGCCTCGCGTCTGTCTGAAACTGCTGAAGATTCGGTGCTTGGCTCAAGGCATACAGACTTTGCAGACTGGGAAAAACGGATGAAAGATTTGTGTTGTACCTGCTGTTGCTCAAAGGACTGGAGAATCCAGGAGCGTAAACCGGTGTTCTCGAAGGTGTTGGAAGCGGACAGTCGCTCACTCGATGCGCCGCTGGAGTCAAAGAACCTGGTGGCGCACGATAATATCTATGGCCACCAACGAGCGTTACTACTTGTCCCTGATCCGAGATATTTGGTATTTCTCTGATCGTCGATTTTGCTTTAATCTTCGTCAGCGGCTGTGGTATTCTCAACGGATGTATGTCCATCTTCTTGCCTCCGCTCAGGTCCAAAATGTCTCTCGATTCCTGGTCCCTTTCTCGTTTAGCGGACGACGCTTGCCGTTGTTGGTTCGTATCGCGTTCCGATTGCTTAGGCTGCCTTGGTTTCGACGGTGCGGGCATTCTAATCTGTCCTGTCTTCAAGGCTTTCAGTACTCGTGGATCGACCGATCTATCGTTAAGAGTTATACTGGGACTTACTTTTCCCAGCGTATTCTTTCGATTATCTTTGGAGTCATTCGCTTCGGTGAATCCAGTATTGTTCGCGGTCGATTTTGGCGCTGTCAGAGTTATACTGAGGCTCGCAGGAATGTTCAATCCGCAACCGTCTAATATGTTCCTTGTGTCGTTGGAAAGTACCGGAGTCGGCGAAGGTTTCGAAGTTGGCGTCGTGGGTGCTCGACTAGGACCAGCTTCTCCGACTATGTTGGCTCGTTTCGCCGGAATAACATGCTCTATCGAAAGTTTTCGAGGCGACTTGGCGTTGTTTTGCACCACTGCGGGCGGATGTACTTGTGTTTGCTTCTTCGGCACTTGGCTTGAAATATGCTGTTGCTTCTTTCTCTTGATATCGAAGATCGGTAGACCTGGCGGGCATTTCCTTTTCACAGCTCCCGCCGGAACTACCGGCGGGTCGTTGGAAAACGTATACACATCCATCTTCGAGGGATTGCTATTTACGTTGATGTTCATACCTACGTTCGTATTCTTCGAGTATCCAAACGTGCACATATCTACGTCACTGCACTGTTTATTTGCATTCACTCGCGCGTTGCCAATTCCGGCCATAGTTGCAACCCGTTTATTCGCACTCGCAGCGTTCCCACTCGCATTTACCCCAATGTTCTCGTTGTTGCTCTTATTCTTTGAGTTCTCATTTACTTTGTTCAAAGTCTCCGTCGCTATACCGTCCTCCTTCTTCGGCGTGGCATTGCCCTTGTTTTGCGTCTCGTTCGTTTCATTGTTGGTATTCGCTTCGTTGAACTTAGAGGAAGACTCTAAAGCCATTTCGGATCCTGACTCTCTGGCTGTTAACTGAAAACCTTGGAGGAACTGTTTCTTCTCCTGTTGTTCCCCTGCTTTCTTCTGTATACTCTTTAACGCGTTACTGGTCATGGTCTTCTCAGGAACGGATCGTTCCACGAAAGTTACCCTCCTCTTGTGTTTCTCCTGCTTCTCTGCCTGACGTTTCTCCTTCTCTCTGTGAAGCTGCTGAATGATCAACGCATCGGCATTATCTTTCTCAACCTGGCCGCAATGCAGTAACACGTTGCTGATAACTTTCGGCTTGTTCGGACTCGCATTGTTCGGCGTACATTGCTTCAACGTGATCTTCACTCCGTTCGAATTCTGGCTGCTGCCTATACTCACTACGCTAAATTCTGGATTCGACGGTTTCGTTTCGATACTCCTAGCACCCTGCTCTTTCGAATTCCAACTACCTGGCGGACTCCTTAACACTTCGTACCTTCCGTCTGGATTCTTCAATATCTTAATAGGTGTTTTAATTTGTTTAGTTTCGCTATTTGACGTGGACGTGGTAATCGTGCTGGTGGTCGTCGATGTGATATTCGTCGATGCTATAGACACCGTCGTCGACGTCGCGCTTATCGACGTTGTTACCGTACTCCTCGGTTGTTCCTCTTTACTAGTCGCTTCGTTGGTTTCGCTCGTGGGCGCTTGATCGCTCGGAGAGCACGCTTGATCGCTCGGAGAGTGCGCTTTCTCGTTCGAGACTTCGCTCTGATTGTCCAACGCGGGTTTCTCGTCAGCATCGTTCGAAAGCTCTGCCTCTGACTTAGATTCGATGCCGTCCTCAGGATTCTCCGAACTATTGTCATCCCGTGTTACGGCGTCAACAGGAGGGAAACTAGCACCTAAACCTGGCGTGGATGGTCTGTCGTGAGGAGGTGCCTCTAATCTCTGCTCTTCCAGCGCTACTCGGTAAAAAAATCGCATTGGCGCGTTCTAAAAATAAAATTGTCAAACGTTAAGAAAGAGTAGTCGAGATATTCGCCAAAAAAACTTTTGAAACGTTTAACACGTTGCCACGTGACACGCTGGCTTCTTACGATATATCGCAATTTACTCGTCGACGGAACACTTACAAGCATTATGGCTATTAGATAACGCAATTGACGTTGGTGCTTTAATTTGGTCGAAGCAACGAAATCGAATTTTGTGTGCCGTCGTTCTGAGCATATTTTTACATCTTGAGAAAAGTGAATTTTTGTAGCGTGCCAACCAACGTGTTAAAATTTTCGGTAATTGGAATTGGCGATGGTTTACCCTTTTCCACGCGTAAATGTAGGCGACGTCCATGAGGGTCCAGTGTTCCGGAAGCGGGGCACGTCGATGACAAATTTCGATGTTGTATCTCGTCATATCGACGCTGTATTTCAAAGCTAGGAATTTCTTTAAATGCGCGATAGTCACAAGTGCCGGACACTGAAGGTAGCGCCTGTTACTCGTCGTATTTGCGCTGTGATTGCCGATGCCGTTGCTATTGCTATTATTATTACCATTGTTACTGCTATTACTCTGATTGTTGGATGCGTTCGAGTTATTGGTATCATCGTTGGTGCTAAGAAGGATGGTGAGAGGATCTGCCCCGGGCGGTAGATATTCCAAGCTTAAGCTAACTGCGTCTTCTGGGGCGAAGATCAACCTTCCGCTCACGTCTTCTCCGCGTTGTTCCGGCGTCGCTAAATCCGCTGTATAAAACATTTACGTATTAAGATAACGTATTAAGATTTTCGTACGACGCAGCGACACGGCTGCGAATGATTTCACAAGTCGTGACGCTATTGAGATACACGTGCGACGTAATCGAATCGCAAGGAATAGTCTTACCATGTTCAGGGTGTTTTTTGTAAAATTCCCTTCTCTTGCGCATCTCCTTGTGATATAATCCAGGTACCAATTTGTACACGATATCTTGCAACGCCTTGTCCGCTCTGAAAGTAAAAATCGTTCGGTCAAAAAATAATGCTCGTGGATAGAAAAATTGGAGATTTTTAACGATCAAGGTCGATCATTAGGAATTTACTTGATGTTCGGCTTGGCTTTGTTGAGAACATGTTTGCAAGAAGGACAGTGAGCTTCTCTGTTGAGATGCTTCAGGATACAGCTCCTACAAACTGAACAGAGGAAAAGCAACGTATCATTATCCGCTGCGCAGAATATAATTCCAGTTCGATTCAATTTACTTACACGAATGTAAACACTCGACGACGGTAGTCGCGTCTATAAGATATCCTATGCACAACGGACAAATAAGGTAGGGGTTCACCTCGCGAAGATACGTCCTTTTGCCTATTCCCGACATTTTTCTTATTGCGCCACCGAATTGTCGGCGATAGTACCTGCAACGATAAACACGATTTCATGTAATACCTTCGACACAAGTCGACAACGTCGGAAAAGTCAATTTTATGTCTATCCACAAATACTATAATTCGCTAAAATCGCTCAAAGGAGAATCTCTTAGTTGTGTAAAAAGTAGCGTACGTTATAGATCGGTTCGCCGACATTGTTTCCTCGTCATCTCGATAAATTAGAATACCAAATGCTTTACGTACTTGTCGTGCTCGACCGTTTTTCGAAAGGCGGTAACGCCAAAAATGTCGATCTCGATACACGCGAAACTTTTGCCTCGCTTAAAGCACGAGGAAGAGTTTTGCGTAAAAGATCGTTGGAACGTACCTGTTTGAAAATATTAATCACGGAAAACTTTCATGAAACATTTTGATACCTGGTCGGTACTAGAGCGAGACACGCTCTAACACGATTAACACGACGAACGTTGTTATATTGTTCGAAAGCAATCTGAAAATGCAAGTATACAAGTTGCAAGATATTTAACGCGATATACATCTGCAGATTTGCTTCAAACTTTACCAATATAATCGCGATAGTCGGATCTCCTTGTAACGCTGATCGTAAGAAGTTGTTGCAAGTGTTCGAATACTTCCGTAAGCTATAGCGTGTGTAATTTTACCTCGTCAGAATGCATCTCGCGCATCCTTCCCCGTTCTTTGATCAACGAAACAAATAGATCAGAGTACGCGTGTTTTTCTCCTCCGGAAAGCATCGAAAGAAACCGAACTTGCTACGCTCGTGATGGTTTTTATTCGCAGAAAAAAAGGAAAAAAAAAGAAAAAAAAGGAAAAAAAAAAGAAAAAAAAGACAGGGAATCTTGGTCACGCAGAAAAGCCGCGTTAGAAGGATTTTTCCTGCGTCAAAATGGATCTCACGTACCTATACTCTACCTCGTACTTTGAACGACGAAACAAATAGATTAGAATTCCAAATGCGATATGTATTTATCGTTATGCGGTGTTCTCTTTCGAAAAGCAGCTGGCTCATCCGTGAGCAACGATAACGAAACGCTCGGGACGATAATTCGCAAGTTTCGCAGATAAATAGCACGACATAGGAGACGGTTGGGCCGTGTCACGATGTTTAGCCCACTTTCCCGAAGGTTTCTCAGGTAGCTAGAATCCCGTTGCCTGGTTCTCCCCTCCATTTAGGTTTCAACCACCCGTAGGTATACGGGTGCGTTTCATCCTTGTGCTTTCTCCCTGTCCTAAAATTCGTCCTTTCGGTTTTTCCACTCGCCGTCTGACGTGGTGAAACCGCCAAACAGCAGCCCCTTGCCACGCGAATGAAACGCGTGTGTACCCTGTGCGTCGAATACCTGCACGTATTGATCGAATATCGTGGTATTTCGCAGAGAGCCAGCGATAAGTCGGTTAGGCGCTATCGCTATCGTTGCCAAGAAATTAGCCTCGCTCGTTTCCAGATCGTTCTGCGAATCCTAAGCGTCTTGGCCGGTACGAACGAGATCTCGAGGACGGAACGATACGCCAAAGTACGGAGGAGTGGCGGAGAATTACGTTCAATTCCTAACGTCGCTCGTCATTGCGTTTGCCACGGCGAATCTGCATGCGTTAACCTGTTAACCGGCGCGTCTCTTAACCCACAGTTTCTATAATTACGCTGTTAAAACTTAACGTTAACGAAACGACCAGCCGAGTCGGAGAAAAATTAAACTGTAACCTTTGTAGGTAAAAAGACGGGGAGAATCTAGATAACGATATTATTCGAACGACGTGCCGACTAGTTTTCGCCGGTCAACAAGTTAACGACGTCGTTTCACGCAGTCGTCGCAGAGATGGAAACTAAAGAGGATCTTTGAATTCTCGAGTCTGTTTCTCCCGTTTTATCTCGTTCTCTGCCAGTCTCTGCGGATCTCCTAAGTTCTCGTTCGATCGTTTGCGTCCGTTTGCGCTTGGACACTTTGCTGCCACTATTCTCCGAGTGCAGCACGTGTCGCGAATGTAAGGGACGCGCCTAACTAAAGGCCTGTACACAACGATCGGATCGATCTTCCAAACGAGATGGTATTAGACTTTTCCGAGCTTCGAACGACCACGGTGTGTCGGTGGAGGAGAAGCATCGTAAATAGACGAGCATCCAGCCCGTTTATCCTCGTGGATATTAATTAAGATTATTTAAATAGCGAATCGGCCCGCCTTGGGTACACGTCACGCGTTCTGCGGTGTCTAGTACTTCGTCTATTTATATCGAGCTGCTCGGTAAGAAGAGAAATTCTCAAATGGCGTCGCAAGTGGCGATAGGAAGAGGGATAAAATCGCCCCGAATCGAAACTAATACCCGATCATCGTGAAACTTTTACACAGCGAAGGTAAAATAGACGCGTGGACGATTTTAACGCTGATGTTTGCCATTTCGAGTTTCAAACGTTCTACAAGGTGTATTGGAAAGTTTGTAGTTTTCTTCAAAGTTGCGGCATGATTATTCGTTACAATCGTTCGACGAGCGTCGAATTTGGACGAATTAGAAACTTTCCGACTAATTCCGAGATGTACCAAGACATTTGTTCTAAACGTACACGCAGAATCGATACGTATCGATGCAGTACGATGAATAATTCATCGTTGAGATGCTTTGGCGGATCTGTGCGAACCGTACGCTCGTGATAAATATCTCGTCGACGATACGATAAATGATAAATCTGGCGTTCTATATACGTTTTCAAATTCGCTCGAAGCTAGTCTGCGGCGCTTAAATTTCATTGGAAAGTTGAAAGGTTTCGGGTAGAAATTAAAGACGCTGCAATTTAGGATACTACTTGGAGATATTTCACAGCCGAAGAAGAATATTCGCTCGCTTCGTTCGTCGAAAGACCTTTCGGACCTTTCTCGTTCGCGCGTTACCTTTCTGGTACTCGTTTCGCGACACGTTACACGTTGTTGGTAAGACGCGCTAGGAGAAGTAAAACGAGGAAGCTCGTTAAGAGATCGTTCTTCCAACGGGATGCACACGAGCGTGCCCTCGTTTTGGATCTCTCGTTTTCTCTCGCAAAACTTTAGTAGTCTTATCAGGCGTTACGCGAGTTACAGATTAGACCCCCAGCTGCTCTGCGATCCCTCTATCGTCGCTCGTACACGCTCGTACCCCGAGAATGGAGAGTAGGGAGACGACGACCCTACCGTGCGGAAGACCGTGATTCGAAGTAACCTAGCGACCGTCTACAGAGATCGCGAAAGAAAGGCATTCGATCGGCCGGCCAGTCGTCCAGGGAAAAAGAATTCTATCCTCTCGAAATATTCGAGGCTCGCGTACGTTCGTCTCCCTTTGTGAAATTCGCTCTGAGACGCGGTGGACTCGAAAACGATTGGGCAATCGCATATTTTCGATCGATTTGTCAGCGTATACGATAGGCGTTGCGTTGGATCACGCGACGGTACAAAGATTTCTAATTGATCAACCGCGAAACGGCAGATTCGAGCAAAAGGTCTTCGAACTTGATTTCATCCGTCGCTTCGGCAGGAATTTCCCGCCTATTGTTCCCGTTGCTTTGGTATTCCGCGTTTCACGGCGATCTGGTTGTCGAGGCAGCCAGCTGATTAATCAGTAGAGACACGTTTCCTCGCGTATCGTAGACGACGGAGGGGTTCGCGCGATCGCAAATGCGACCGTGCCGCGACGAAAGCGGCAAGACGAGTTTTTTTTTTCTCAGTGAAAAGCTTTACCGTTACCTTCGATTTCGGACAATAGCGAGCGTACCGTGCCTAGGGTCTCGTGTCCCAAAAGGCGGGCAGAAAAGTTGGCGGACGGACGGACGGAACACGGAGCCGATACTCTTCTCGCGTGCTAGCCTGCCGCCTGAGAAACCGGCGATGTTCACCGAGTCGATGTTTATTCCATCGTCGCGCGTATCGCGAACGCATACCGAGCGATTTCGTCGAGGACGAAAGAGGAGGCAGCGCGAATATGAGAAAACGCATAAATACACGAGTTGGCGTACAGGAGCGAGACAGCGCGTGCTAGTGGAAAAAGGACGGAACGACCGCAAGAGGATAGAAACGAGGAGAGGGGCAAACGAGTAGTAACCGAGAGAAAGGGAGAGGAAGAGCGAGAGCGGGACAGAAAAAGAGAGAAAGGAGGGAGAAAAAGATGGAGGAAACCGCTCTCTCCGTCTCGCTCTCGTATTTTCTTTCTCGTCTGTCCGTCTCACTCGCTCCGTTCCCCTCCCTGTTTCTCCCTGTTGTTTCTCAGCATTCAACCGGCGAGTAGGTCTACATGCACACAAGCGTATTTGGTGGAAAGCGCTATATCGGGTGGTAGAGTGTGCGTGCGTGTACTTACGTGCGAGCATGCGAGCCGTATGTGCGGCAACACGCATACGAGAATCGAAGTAGCTAACGCTATCCTCTATGGTAGTGGAGCATACTGGCCGCGTACGTACACAATGCGATGCCGTATCGTTGGTGGTCAAACGATAGCGTAGAGGAAACACGACGTTGGTACTCTAGGTTCGGCTACGAATATTCACTCGAAATCGCAGTTTTCCTTCTTCTTGAGCCGAGATGCGGCTTGTCCAGGCAACAACGGCGACGTCGCGTGCTCGATCTGTACGCGATTTCGCGACGTACGATCAGCTTCCCTGGCATTCGAGTAAGCTCTCGACGGGATTTACTTTCACCTTACCGCCGACCGTACACCAGCCTCCGAAACTACGACGGCACAGGCCTGATCAAGCTCGTAGGGATGCAGGGGGGAAGAAAAATAGTCAAACGAGACGATATCGAGCAGCACCGATCGCGACGGCGACGACGGCGACGACGGCGACGACGACGACGACGACGACAACGACTACGACGACGACGACGACGACGACAGCAACGACAACGACGAGTACACTGCTAGCGAGGAATACGACGAGTCCGTACAAAGGCGCCGCGGAACACTGTGCGGCGTTTTATGGAACTAAACCGCGGAAATGAACGACATCGAGCGTAAAACGATCGTAGCAACGTACAAAACACCGAACTGTACGGCGACTCACGCCAAACTAAACTGAAACCCCGAGTAGGATATGCCCTTTCCCCTCTCCCGCCCCTCAATGCCGGTCCCTGCATCCCTTTGCCGCGCTCCCCTTTTGCGCTCCATCTTCACCCCCTCCATGCTCTTTCTCTCCTGTCCTCCAGGCTCTACACGCTCCTCGCTACGCCTGCCGTTTCGTTTTACTCGTCTCTTCTCTTCTCTACTCTTCTCCCTCTTCTCGTTTCCTCTCCTCGTCTCGCTCCCTTGCTTCGACTCTTTCCTGCCCCTTTGCGAGTACACCGTGTCTCTGCTCGGCTGTTCGCCTGACTAGCCTCTGCCTAGCCTGCCTGGCCTGTGTCGGCCTGGCTCGTTCGACTCGTCTGCTTTGCCTGCCTGTCTACCTACCTGCCTGCCTGCCTGCCTGCCTGCCTGCCTGCCTGCCTGCCTGCCTGCCTGCCTGCCTGCCTGCCTGCCTGCCTGCCTGCCTGCTTCCTTGCCTGTACGAGTCGTTTTTCTCTCCTCTCCTCTATGCGCGCTTCTCGCCACCCCTCCTCTCTCTTACGGAGTGGTACGTACCGACACTAGTGCACTACGTCGAGCACACCAACGAGTCTACTACTCCCCCTTCACCCCATCGAGGATCGCGTCGCGTTACCAGCCGGGTTACGAACTCCCCTCTATTCGTACACCGATACCTCACCCTTCTTCTTCGTTACCCCTCTCTTCGTACGCTCTACGCGTTTTCTCCTCTCTTTCTTTCCGCGTATCTCTCTGATCATTCTCCTTCGTTTCACCGCGATCGCAGAAACGACCCCCTGGCTCGCCAGCCCCGATTCCTCGCCTCTCTCCTTCTTCGATCGTTCTCTTCTCTCTCGTAACCTCCAATTACAGCGCGCCACTAACGGAAATCGGCACTCGACAGACTTCGGGGCCAGATGAATTTCCGCGTGTCTTTGAATCAATGCGCGATAAACCCGTTTACGTTGGAAAACCAGTGTCGGCTGGCGTCCACTCGCCGCGCTACCGACCAATGGGCCATCAATCCCCCGGATAAAATCAGACAGATTGCGAGAAAACCCACGGACTTTTATTACGGATGTTAATTTCACCAGCGCCGAGTGTCATGACACGTTGGTCATTGCAGTATTTATCTCATTTTGGATTTTGCGCGAGATTTTACGACGCCGTGCCCACTTTCGACTTGTAAAAGTACCTTGCGCCTGTCTGTCTTTTTCCACGAAACCGTTTCTATCGCGAATCTTCGCGAGTACGTCGATGACGAGCGTTTTCGCGTTTGTCACGGAAAAATTTTCGGAAGATGCGTCGAGCTTGCCGAAATTGTTCGTACCTAGTATTAATCTTCCATCGGTTAAAAACTTCGAAATCCCACGTCGCTAAAAAAAAAAAAGGAAAAAAAACTACGCATTGTCTGCCACGGGTAATTTTTTTTTAAAAAAGTGACGAGTATCGTAAAAATTTTTATTCGTCCTAATCTGGCTTCTCGATTAACAACTCCGTCTGCCGACCCGTTGTAGACGTTAAAGATGTTTCTTCCTGTACGTATTTGCCGAAAAACCGACGGGAAAAAAAATTCCGAAGAAAGTATAAGTTGCGTACTCGACCTCGGAGTTTAAAAGGGACGGTACGGATTTAAAGGACAATAGTTTTATGAGCACGCAGAAACATATTGCAGAAGGAAGACCGGTTCACAGTTCAACAGCAGGTATGGCCATCGACGAACAAACGGTCGTACCTCGTTCCTTGTTACCCGGACTGGCAATAAATTTACTTATTGAGTGCGTCAAGAATTAGCAGTACGATTTATCTCGAGTCACTGTCGTTTACCTCTCTGACCGCAAAAGTGACCTGATGACGCCGTTTCGCGCCGTGATGACGCCTGCTACGCTCTAAACTCCGCCATTTTGGTCTCTGCCGAAAACAAGCGCAGGCACGTCGGCATCGTAATCTAATCTAGTTTCTAATCGTAGCGAAGTTGGCTAACATTTAATCATACGTCCGTTCCCTTTCTTATCGTGTCCAAACGTCGCCGGCTACTGTTACCTAGCGTTCGTACACTTTCGCGCAACTTTTCCATTCGCGGCGAAACTTCGTTCGCGTAATTCGTAATTTCTATAATCGTAGTTGTCACAACAGGATTCCACCGATTCTCTCGACTGCTTATGATATTTCGTTCGTGTAATGGGGGGTTCACGTTCGAACGAGCGAATACTCGCCAACTTACGCGAGTTGTTTAGTGGCGAGTCCATTTAGTCGGCCTTTGATTAAAATTTCGTTCCAATAAACGGAGATCTACCGTATGTACGAGCGTTGGACATTGATTCCTCGGACTTGAGCTGTTATTACGATGGATAGAGTCAGAACGTTCTACAGATTCTCGTGCGTAAAACTTCGATCTCTGAATGCTTCGGTCGTCAGAACGACAGCTCTTTCGTCTTCTGGTAACAATCGTAGCTTTATTCTTCGATCGGATATCGTACAGGAAGACGAACGAATTATCGTAGAAGACGAAACGCAAAGTTTGGCTTGCAGAGGTCTCGAAGGACCGAAAAGATTCGAAAGCAAACTCGAGATAACGGTATAGCTCGGTCCGATCGGCTCGTTCTTTGCTTGTTTGGTTTAACAATTTGCGACTTTTCTGCTCCGAAGGATCGATTTTCTCACGATGAACGGAGGTTCGAACGTCGGCATGGGACAGGAACAGGCGACAGGGCATAAATTATCGCGAATACATGCAAATATATCGGTTGTCGAATCGCGTTCCCATCTGCGTACCTGAGTGTCCGAATGCGAGTCTTCGTGTGCAAGTACAGCGTACAGATCTCCGTGACGTGCACCAGCTCGCTATTTGCACGTACGCCGCGCTTGCGCCGTCGAATAATCTTTCAATCCGCCAACGCTTTCGTCTGACCAGGGACACCGGTAGACGTCACCATCCTCGAGATCATCGTTAAAAATCCAACGACGTTGCCCTTAGAAAAATGTATCGCGCGGCAGCGGCGCGTAACAGTTTCGGCGGATGATCGGTGAAGATGTCGGTGGCAGGACGATGTGAATTCGCAATATCGCCAACGGTTGCAGATCCGATGATACGGATCTTGAAAATAAAATGGACGAGCATCCTGTGAACGATACACGGGGAAAACGAACGTTACGCAACGCGTTACGAAAGATTCGAGAATTCGGCTGGTTAGATCGATGAGAACCAAAATGGCGGTAATACAGCGGTAGTGGAAGAGCTGCTGGTTACGCAAGTTACGAACGGAAGAGCTAATCGTTTCGAAAGTTTAAAACGTAGGTACGCGAGTACGATGTATCAAGACGAAGCCGGCGGCGTCGTCTTTGTCGAGCATTCGATGCACCGTGACAATATGCATAATTAATCTCTATGCCGAACAATGAGTGCGTTCGCATTCGTGCACGCTGCATCGATGATGCGTTGCATGGCCTTTCGAGCGAAAGAAAGATTCCACCAACTAGACGCTATAGTAGGCGAACGTTTTTAAATTCGCGAAGGGTCAAGGTTCGAGAAGTCCGCGAGACAAGTCGGATTCCGGGGAAGAGATCGCCGATGAAAAACCGATGACGAATCTCGGATGACGAGGAAATATTAATTACGGGCGTTTTTAATTACACCAGTCAGCTATGAGGCAACTAACAGCATACTCCCACCACGGCAATCGACCTTCCAATCCTGACACTCCCTGGGTGTACTTTAAGAACCGTTCCCCCTTCTACCGCTTCCCAAACAGTTGGAGGATGCCGACAAAAATATTCGCATGGTGCGTGTGTGTTCCCTTCCCCTCGAACCATCGAGCCCTACGGATCTCCCCTCTGGCATACATGGTTCGAAAACAGCGGCCGTAGGCTTCCTCCCGAAGCTTTCTCTGGAAGGATCCCTTGGAGGGCTATCCCCACCAGGAGTGCTTGGACGGATGGTCGGTCGTTTAGCTGTGGAACGCGGCTGGAATCGCGAGCGAATGAGACGCCGCTAGATGGGCACCGTAGCTGTCTCTTCCTTTGATCCTTTCTCCGCTTCCTCGGCTCGTTCTTTGTCGATCGTTCCGCGAATCGTTCCCTTCTTCGTGCATAGAACCTGTAGGTGATACGTGGGCGGCCCGATCTGAGCATTTAGTCGGAGGATACACAGTGGTATATGTGTACAGGATGCTCAGTGAGTCTGCGCCGCGTTATCGGTCGATATACGCTTTTGGGAAATTTTCCACGTGTTTCGTGGAGCCGCGTGACGCCGATTCTCTTTCGTTCGCCTCCTGCTACTCCACCTATTTGCGTGTGCCGATCAAAAACGAGTCATTAAGGTACTCTGCCACTCCCTCGTGCAACGTTTCGCGAACGAGGGCTGCTCTTCTATCCAACTTGCCTATTTTATCATAGCTTGCCTATTTAGCAAAATCATTCGTATCGCGCGTATCTTTCAGTTAATTTTACTTCGCACGAACGATCGCGTTTACAGCCGTAAATCGTCATCGTAAACATCTCGATCGACCGGTGCTACGAGTAACCGACAGTCGCCTTGCTGAAAACGGTTCTTTTGAAAATGTCTTTCGCGAAGGCCAAGGAAACGATCCATTGATCGATCGAAGCGTTCGAGTCGGCGGTAGGTGCCAGCGCCAGCCTGAACGGCGGCATCCTACGATCGCCTACGTGCAATCCTGTCGCAGACGGCCACGCCGTTTCGATAAACGGCCTACAAACCCGTCGTCGGAGGGGACGGACCGATGCTTACATTCCCTGGAGCCCCTCCTGACATCGCCTGTACGTGGGTACATTATTCATTCTCTACTACATTCGGCAGCAGGAGGGTGCGCACGAGTGTGTGCGTATCCCTCGTAGTCGATGACACGACATGCACTCGCGTCCGGTTTCTATGTGTGCCGTTCATACAGATACACGCGTACGTTTTCTCTCTTTTCCGACGCGTCTGTCTTCCTCTGTCCCACCCTTCCCTTTCCTCCGTCTTTCTTCTTCTCCGTATACCCGTCTACTTATGCAGCCATCCTTCTTTCTCTTCGTTCACATCCGATTTACACCGTCTCGCTTGCCCTTTCTCCGCTTTCTCTTCTTACTTACCTATCTTCCCCTTCTTATCCCTCTGTCTCCATCCTTCGCCCATCTCTCTCTTCATCCATCCCTCGTCCAGTATTTCCGTCTCCCTTTTTCGTTTTCTTTTCCCTCTCTTTCTCTCTCTCTCCCTCTACCTCTCTCTGTCTCTCTCTCTCTTTTGTTCGCGTTCGATGCGAGCTTGTACGCGCAAACAGAAGCCAGTAAAAGGATAGCTCGGTGGGACGGAGGGCGACAAGGGCAGGCCGCGACGGAGCGGCAGGTTCGGTGGAGGGATCGAAGAGGTGGCGGCATTAGTGCGTCCGACGGGGGCCACAGGGTGCGAGGAGAAAAGAGGGAGACCGAAATCGGAAGAGCATCAGGGAGAAAGAAGGAGAAGCGGGTTATTAGAGAGAGAAAGATGCGATTACCGCGTAGGCCTGTAGCACACGATGCGCTGGGACAAGGTCGGTTAGGGCTCGATGATCGTGCCATTATCCTCGACGGGGACCGACCTTCCGCCTCGTGTACAAACGGCTCGCTCTAGGCACGCTCACCCCTCTTCACTTCCGACGCTCACAACGCACTTCCCTGGGGGAGGTTGTAGCCAATCAGCGGTCGAGTTTCCGTGGCCCGCGGCCGCAGGCTGACTCCACGTCTCCCGTACCTAATGTAGGTTCTCGAAGGTAGGCATCCTTTGTACCCTCCTCGCCTTCTTACCTTCGTTCCCTACCTTCTACCTGGGCCGAAGGTAACGAAGGTCATTTATAGACTCCTGTACAGGATTCGCGTTCTCTGTCGCTTCCCTCTTGTTTCTTATTTCGGTGGTTGTTACGCCGACAGAGAAACGAAAGCCTGGTCGGTGGTAGTCGATGTAATCTACCAGGCTGGCGTATTTTTTTCAAATCCCCCAATTCCGCCATTACACCGGGTTAACCTTTCCGTAATTAGTTTGGAGGATCGTTTATGCGACATCGTAATTACCAAGCTTTCGTGGTCCATTGTACTTATTTCGTTCTGCTGATATTCGCGATATCTCTCGACAATTAGCTATGATTTTGTTAGATCGGTACTATCGTATTGGTATTTACGAACGATTCTATCGTTAAACTATGTTTCACGTTTACGATGTTCCACCAGCTGCGTACTTACCTCGCTCGAAGGGCTGCTTGCTTCCATCCGAACGCAAAAATGGCGTGTGTGTGGAGGAGACATCGAATTAACACTCGTGTCGTGTGAGAAATTAAATGGTTTACCTGTCTGTCTTTGCGTAATTTCTCAATCACGTATAATTGAACGTATCGCGCGAACGCTGGTACGATAAAATTAGCTGATCTTCCAAGTACGTTTCGATTGTTATTTTGTATAATCTACACGTTGCGCGATGTTCAACGGGGTAACGTTAAAGGAAGTGGACGAGGTAACACGAACGCTTGATTATGATTATACACATCACGATTTATTGACGAACAATGGATCGTACACTTCATGTAACATAATTCTCAAAAACAATTTTAACAAAACATCAAAGTAAACGCTAGCTAATTAGAGATAACAAACATTGCCGATTACTATTCGTCGGCAAGATGTAAGGCGGTGTTTACAAACGCACACAACCTCGCGATAATGACATGGATAATTAGATACTCGAACGATCAATGATATTAGATATATAAGTAGGTAGTAAGTAATATACGCGTTTATAGCCTGGCTTATTTTGCTGACTTAATCTACGGTAATTTTCGATTTCTTTCCTGTCGATTTTGATAAAACACAATACATTTCTTAATAATGTTTCTTACAATAAGTTTCTTACATCTTCCAGTCGCTCAAAGTTCGATCTTAACGCTCGGGTCGCGCGCGCAATGCGTCAAAGAAAAATCAGCAATCTTAGGACCGTTTTGTAAGCGACAACGAAAAAGTTTCGTAAAATGTCGAATGAAAGGTAGAAGATGAAGAATGAAGAAGGTTTGGTATATTTGAATAACTGTGTTCTCAGTGATTATTCACGTTCTTTGTTCGATTACAACTCACAGCTTGTTTATTATGGAAATACTGTATTGCGCTACATGTTTAATATTTATGAGAATGACATTGATAATAACTGCGTTGATTACTTGTATACTATTTCACGAAATTATCGTGGAAATATCTTCGAAGCACAACCGATTACGTTTATCGTTACAATCCTGCAGCTTCCACGAACAAAAGTTTCACGTAATTGCGACGAACGATAGGTCTCGCGACGATAAAATATAACTTAATCCGTTTTGTTGTTAATTTCAATAACTTTGTTTAAAATCTGAAACATTCGCATATAAGTTTTTTGATCACACAGACGCGATTTCGTCTTCCTCTTCCCTCTTCCTTTCTGACGTCCTATGATTACGATACGTCATCTTTTTCTTTTTTTCCGGGGGCACAATAGTGTCAAGAAATGTCCTCAAGATGTTCGAAGTTGGAAAAATTCTTGATCCCTTGTCGTGGCGCAGCTATCTATCTCTCTGCGCGTTAAAGTCTTTTCGAGCTGTAACTTTAGATACGATACGTAACGGTTCGTGTTGTTAACAAGTACACGACCATTGCTCCAAACAATGGGTTAATATTTCAAGTAGAACTTACGTAGGTATAGTTACATGGTAGCTATTCAACTCTTGCAACAAATCAGGTATTAAAATCTTTGCAGTCTTCGTGGGCTACGTTAATCGCTTTCGTAAACTATCGTTTCGAACGAACATTGTCTTACTAGTTGTTCAACGTGGGTATTTTATAATTGGCGGATCGATGGATAAAATTACGATCGATCGCGACGGTAGAACGTAACGTGATTCCGTTTAAAAAGGCCATATAAAAATAACATGTAAAAATCTGGGTCCCTTTGACTTCATTGTAAATCCTAACGAACTGTGACTCTAATGTAATCCTCGTTTCTCTAAACTGGCAGTTCTTTTTTTTTCTTTTTTTTTTTTTTTTTTTTTTTTTTTTTTTTTTTTTTTTTGATTATTAGCTAATTCGAAATCGCGTGGTTCCCCTTTTTCCCAAACGTCGTCGACCACTCGTAACCATGTAACTAATTGATGCAGATTTCCTAACCGATTCGAACGTCCGACTTCGTAGTCGCGAATCGTGGGTATCGATATTCTCCATTGTTTCACCGCACTCGTTGGCACCGTTCCCCTATTTTCAGCATTTATCTCGACTAGACGTTTAAAATCCTACTTTTACATACCCACCTTGACTCTCATTCGACCATCGACATTCATCTTTTTTACGCAACGTGTACGCTCGATCGATGTGCAATACCGGAAACGCTGAATTATTCTAATCGTTCGAGTAGGATTTGGATTCCTAGTAAACGTCTCGTTTAAAATCTCCTTGAAATCATCGTGTTCATCTTTATTGCTGTCCTTGCACGAACAGGAGCAGTCTGTACAAATTCCGATACAGCATTAAAAATCGCCATATATCACGTACAACGAGCTTTAAACGCACTGGATGTTATTCGTTATCCCAAAGATTTCAAAAACCGCTTGATTGTATTGATCTCGCGCGATAATACTTATAATATATTATTCATAAATCAATAACAGCGATATGAGTTTACACGTCTTCGTGGAATAAAAACTCCCTTAATATTATAGGATACGACGTACGAGTGGTAGGTACGTATCGCATGTTTGAACTTCCAATTCAATTCTTCGAAGCTTCTCACCTAATTTTTTTAAAGGGTTGCTCGTTGGTATATGTATTACTAGCATGCTTCCCTCTTTCTTTGTTTTTTTTTCTTTTTTTTTTCTCTTTTTTTTTTACCACGATATTATAATCGGTCTTCTATCGTAATAAATCGCTCGTAATATATTATATCATGATAGACGATAATTAAATTGCACTAATACATTGCACACGTTCTCTGGCTTTCTTTGGCATCTCTATGAAGTACATATTTCTCTAAGGTTCTAAAAAAGGAACGACAACACGTGGGGACAAGAAAGTTTATCCTTCATCCATCCGCCGTTCCACTCTGACCATTCATCCGCTATCCTCGTCTCTACATCCCTTAACCATACGTTATGCTACGTCTAATATATCTCTGTCAGGCGCCGTGCCATTGCCAATAAAGCGGATCCGCCAAATTGCCGACTCTTTCCGCAAATTAATTTGTCAGCCTGGTCAGAAGTAGCTATACTAATTTGCATTTAATGGTTGATCATAGACAGACACACACATACGTACATGAATTACAAACATACCGCCATTGTTTCTCATTTGAGATGAAAAGACACACGGTAACACGTGTCTAATTCGTTTTGTCGCTATTTTTTCTCTATGAATGTAAAACATCCTGTACTAGACGATCTTCTTTTAATATTCCTCATTTTGAAAAAAGTATCTAATAGAATATACTTACTCGCGCTGTATTAAACGTCACAATCATTCTTTCACTTTCACCTCTCAAGCTGGCGCTCTAGTTTATGCTACCGGGTGTACCATGTGTCTTCACACCCACACGAAACTCGTCACGTTTTAAGAAACATCATAGGAAGCGGGGGAAAATATATGGTAACGTACAGCCTTTGGATTGGTCACGTAGGAATCTTATTTCCATAAGAGCATCTTCTAAATCTAATAATAGGAAGTGATAATAGCGAGCGAATTGGTCGGTATCTCCGATTCGAAGGAGCTATTTAAAAGAAGCGAGATATCACAAAAAATAATGTCGCAGGCAACTACAAGCACTTTGAACTTTACGATAATTTTATTTTAACTTTGATCTCGCGACAAGCCCGGAGAATTTCGTCGTTTTTATTGTCCGATTCGGATCTAAGCCTAAACCTCGAGCCATTTCTACATTCGCGTTTGACGATTCGTTCAGCATGCAAGCAAGTAAAGTAAAAACTGAAGTAAAAGCCAAGATCTGTAACATTTTGAGATATTTTGGATATAACAAAATAATCCAACGTCGTCAGAGGCGTATTAAAATCGCAGAGACAGATGAAGCGAAGATAGGCAAAAGAAGATATGATAGGAGGCGTACAATTCACTGCAACTGGATATTTAGCTGGCGATACGAACGAGACACCGGAAAATACCAATGAAATTGAAGCCGATACATCCTGCCAGGATCAACAATAACAAACGATCGCTGGGATGAGTACAATCGTTTGGCACTCGAAGGATACATTCACCTTGCGGTCGATTATTCGTATAATTTTGTGGATTCAGAGTCAGATACTCGAACACAACACATCGAACGTTTCCGAAGGGAGGTCGAAGGAAATGTTCGAATACGTGAAAACAGAAAACGCGATACGATTGGCCGGAACGACGGAATTTGCGTTTAAACGAAAATATCCGGAGCATAGAACAAGCATCCATCATATATTTAAAGGAGATATATTTATTTGGAACTATGATTAAGTGATTGACGAAAGTAACGAGCTACACTATGTGAAAAATAACGAGCTAGGTATCTACCTAGCTACACGGGTGATTATCAAGTTCTATCTTTTACACGTTACTTGTTACGTGTTTTGTAATTTTTGTGTTGTTTGTCGAATTTACTAACAGGTATTAAATTGAACTTTCTTCTTACCTATTTACTTTTAACGTTTACTTGTTTATCTGCGTGCCGTTAATATCACTGGGTTGAATTACCAGCAGTAAGACCGGTCAACATTTCGGTGCTTCACTTTATTCAGATCCAACGAATTTATTCGGTTATTTTTTAAAGCAATTAAGCAGTAAAACGCCGGTCGGCTGGCCGGCCGGCCGGTCTCGTGGTAGTCGGATTAGTATTACTGCTAACCCAACCCGGTCTGAAAACCAACCGCCGGTTACACGTACAGAGAAAAGTTGTTCAAAACGTCAAGGTTTATAACACATTCGAAAATCATCGGCGAGGACGCCTCTCGTCGACAATTTTACCGTTTTAACTCCAGTAAACGAGTCTAAAAAAATAAAAACGACGCAACTTCCCGGGGCTTTTTTTTTTTGCTAGATCGAGATTAGGTTTAGGTTTAGCTCTGAAGCGAAATTAAAAATTGTACTTGCGATTACTTGCCACGCTCTCTTTCGCGATAGTTTACTCATTCTCGGTAACTCTTCTTAAAGTTCGAAAAAGATCAGAGATACCGACCGGATTGCTGACTATTACCATAGGAAGTAGTGAAAAGAACGGAGGATACACAGGAGGATAGATGGTGCTGTTAGTTGAGAAAGATTTACGGTGGCTGTTGCGAGACAGAATTGAAGTAACTGACTCTTTGATTCCTGTATTGCGACGCGACCACAGCCTGAGGATTAGGGATGTGCCTGATACTCAAGTTCGGTTTGATCTTCATTCCGAAACCGGAGATTCTCTGATGAGGTTGCGGTATTCGTAGAGCGACTTTGCTGGCGAGGTTGGCAGAGCTGAGTACCAAAGGATCGATCGAATTCTCGTCGGTGATGCAGCCGCTTAACAGGGACACAGCCGCGTCGGAAAGTGTCACTAGATTGGAGTCTTGACCTCGTCGTTGCTCCAAGTCCTTCGCTTTTCCTCTTAGTAGGTTTCCTGCCGAGATCGGTGGTCGCGATGGCCTTGGTTTTAACAGGGACAAGGAACAGGACGAAGAGGACGACGACAAAGAGGACGAAGGTGAAGAGGACGACGACGAGGAAGAGGACGGGGAATAATTGCCGACCGATAAACTCGCAGACAGATCGAGGACGTTATTGTGAACCGTTCCACCGCTGCTTAGATCCAGCGGGATCTCGTATTTGGAATTGTTCGATTCTAAAATGGCGCTCGACGTGGCAAAACCGGAAGGCTTGGCGACGCGCAGTGGCGCTAGCGGTGGCGGGCCTTTCTTTTTCGGAGGTGCGCTGACCTGAATGGGTGCAGGATGTTGTTCCTCTTTCGTCTTCGACATTGTTTTCAACGCGTCGCGCATCTGTTTCTCAGCCAACAAGCTTCTCACGCGATTCGCTTTACTTTCGCGCAATTGTTTCTCGAGTTTCTCTCTGTCCAAATTATCGATCTTCTCGCCGTTGCTTTGCGCGCGTTGCTTCGCTTTATCCCGGAAGTTGTCGTTGGCTTCGTTCACGGCTATCAGACCCAATCTTCGAAGAATCTCTTCGTCCTTCTTCGGACGTTCTGGTTCAACCTGTTCCACTCTTTTCGCGATTTCTGGTACAGTTTCTTCTTTCTGCGGCGCTGGCCTACAACTCTGCGGCATGCTTCTCTGATCCACCTTATCGATCGTGGCGGAAGTATTCTCCGTCGCGGGAACAGGTATATTTTGTGCGACTCGAACCACCTCATCGGGTATGCGGTCTATAATTTCTTCGATGGTCTCCTCCGCGTCTCCGAGATTCTGTTTCTTAGCGGCACCTTCCCCGTGAGCCACCAACGCGCCTGTCGATCGTTGCTGACTTATCGTCGTGGCTTTGATCTTTTCTTGTCTAACGGTTCTCATCTGCAGCAATTTCTCTTTTGGCTGGCCGCTCGCGCTGCTCGACGTGATTCTCGGCGGACACGGGGTCAACCGAACCTTCAGTTTCAATAGATCCTCCCGCGGTGTGGTGGTGATCTCGGCGATCACTCGCTTGTTTCGTCGCTTCTTGTGCTTGTGGTGTTCCAGCTTCGTCAAGTCTTTGGTCTTGGAACTCTCCGGTGCCTGATTGTTTGATATCGGCACGAGATTAGGAGTCCTCATAACCGGAGTCACTTTGCACCTTGGTTTCTTCGCCTTCGGTTCCTTGTCGCGTTCCAAATTGGTCTTCAGGGTTCGAGACGATTCGCTGTTGCTTTCTAAGATCCTACGAGCCTCGACCTCGCACTCCTGCGGTGGCTTGGGACTCGGCGGTGGCGTCGGTGGCCTTTGAATATTTTCCATGGTGGCGGAATCCTCGGTCGTTTCGTCGCTGAAGGAACTGTCGCTCGTGTCAGGAATAACATCCTCTCTGCGCACAATGCGATAAAACAGCTTCATCGGTGCTTCCTGTAACGTCAAAATGATCGCTTCCCCTATGGTATCTTGCAGCATCACGAGATTTCTAAGTACGACCGAAGCAATAGGAAATGATCACGACTATCGCGAGGTAAACGATCGACCTGTACCGTGCGACCATCAGTTACAAGCGAACGCGATGCGAAAGGAAAGTAAATGATGGGCTCGCTAAATAACAGGGCACAAGGGGTATAAATGATAGGGGAAGAAACTCACTCTTTTCCAGCCGAATATGCAGGCGAGGTCCAGTAAAGTCCAGGATTGTTCCAGTTTCGTCATTTTCGTGCTACTGCGCCGGTTCTCGTCGTTCTTCTCGTAGAACATCTCGATTTTGTGGAGGATCGCTCCGTCGGAATTCGCGTCTTCCCATCCTCTCTTGAGCATCAGCAATCGTACCAGATGACGAACCGTCACTCCTGCCGGACACTTGAGATACCGCGTGCTTCGAATCTTGATCGTGTCCTCGTGTTTCGTTTGATCGGTACTGCTCGCTCGGTGTCGCGACCCGACACGGTTCTCCGGTTCGCGAGCGACCGCCTCCTCTTCCGACTCGTCCAGCTCGCACAAGCTCAGGCTGACGAAATCGTCCAAGGTTAAGTCTAGAGCACCCAATGGGAGGGCCAAAGGTGGGCATTGCGGATTGACCAGCCGGAAATGACGCCTTCGTTCGAGCTCCGAGCGGAAGAGGCCGGGTACCACGAGATACACCAGTCGTTGTAGCTTTACGTCCGGCAAGAGCGGCGGAGATGTTGCGACATTGCACACGGGACACGCTCTGGCACCACTGCTCAATCGTCTGACTATGCAACCTCTGCAAACTGAGCATCGTTCGACTCGTACCTATTTCATATTCCACGCGTGTTCTTTCCGATGTTTAATTACGCTCGTTCCATCGCGAACGCGGAATCTTTACGTTGGAAAAATCTCCGTTGGTCGGCGCGAATATTAGCAGGCGCGGAACGAAGAGCGGCAGCGGTTAGTCACCCTTCTCGAATTTAGCCACCCTGCCGGAGGGGCGGACGAAGCCGATAGACTATTTCACGCACGCGAAGTAGATACGGCCGTTGGAGGTACACGCGTCGTTATTTGCCAACGATATTCATCGACAACTTTGCTACGTTACAGCTTTTTTCTCATGCAAATTAATGTTAACGAGCCGATGAAACGCGAGTCGGATGAATGAAAATCGTGCGATGGCCGCCGACGAGCAACGAGTTACTACGGAAGACAGAATTAAAAGAAATACTAACAAGAATGCAGACATTCCACGAGAGTCGTTGCGTCTACGAGGTAGCCTCTGCACAGAGGACACACGATATGTTCGTTCAAGTCTTTAACCAGCGGCTTCTCCCTCTCCTTTGCCTCCATGTCGTTAGTCGGTTCTGAAACAGCTGTGCCATTCGGATTGTTAATCCACGGGACCAAAGAGCAACGATTAGACGCTTTTTTTTTTTAATTTAACTGCGCAGCTTGCTTTCGTCGTCGTCCGCGTCTCGCGGAATCGTAATAATCGCGCCCGCGTAAAAAATTTCCACGCATTGTCGCGATTCGTCGTACGCGGCAGCGAGTCGAATCGGTGATCGCCGATCTCCGGCTTATCTAAAATTAAATCGCGTAACGTTACGCGCTAATATACCGACGTGCGCGATAGTAACGATGCGCGTTCTAGTAACGTTCGGAGGATTCCGAAATGCAGGTAACCGCGCGCACTGGCCCGAGGGAGGAAACACACGCACGTAATCGCGTTGAGATAGGTTGGAAGCGGCGATTTCCATTTACGCGAGACTCGAGCGTGCCGTCGATATATTTAGAATAATGAAATATCTCGTGAAATGCACGGGGGAGAAACGAGTTGCGCCGGGGCTTTAAGGTCTATCTCTTAAAGGGGATGCTTTCTCTGCCCTCGCTCCTATTCGTGTCTATCCGTGCAAAGATATTCGATAATATTTTCGACCAGATGCTTGTTGCCACGTACGGTCTCGTTCGCGACGAACATGCGCGAGGCGAGATTTAGTGGATATCGCGCGAACGAATCTGATTTCGCGCGTGCTATGCTCTCGCGATCGGTTAGCGCGCGCTGCTCTAACAGGCAGATCGCTTTTCGCGAAAGGCCGTTAACTGGTTGGCTAACGAGGAAGCGGCGGCTTCCTACCGAGTTTCGCAGCCGTACGATAGCGGGAGATTTAGCAAGATTTCGCAGGCAACGAACGGGAAACGCGTTTGTCGAAGCATCGCGCGACGAGCAACGAGATCCTCGCGTGAAAGGTATACTTGACAGTGAAACCGGCCTAGTCACGCGATACGTCGGCTTGGAAAAACTAGGTTTTTAGAGCTCCCGCGTACAGATCTCCCGCGCGATAATAACAGAGGCCAAGTGTCACTGCGCATGGCTAACGAACTCGAAGAAAGGAGGAAAGGCTCGACCACCTGCGTCGACGACATAGTCGCTTCGCGAATGATTCGTCAAGGCCGGGAACACGACAGAAACGAGGTTGGTTTACGAGGAATAGCAAGAGTAATGAACAACTTGGAGGAAAGGGGGAAAACAGAGAGAGAAAGAGAGAGAGAGAGAGACAGCGTGCAAGCGAGGAGCAAAGAGAGAGAGAAAGGACGAGTAGAAGGGCTTCTACGTTCGAACTTGAGAAAGGTCTGGCGCCAAGCGAGCACACACGCGCACACACACGCACACACAAAGAGAGAGAGAGAGAGAGAGAGAGAGAGAGAGAGAGATCAGCTAATTCGTTGATCGCCGTTGTTACGGATGGACGCGATTCTCCGGAGAATCGCGATCTTCGTTCTCGAACTTGGGGAATCGTCGGCGCGCGATGCCGATCACGTCTCGCACGCTGGCGACGAATCGTCACGAGGCCACGGTTGATACGATCGAAGGAAGAAAGTAAATTGGACGGCGAGACGGTAAAGAGAAAACGGGAGGAGAGATATAATGGAAAGAGCGGCGATGGAGAATCGCGAGGGTAAGCCGTCGTCGATAGGAGCGTTGCCACGGTAACATCGGTGGTTCGAGCGTTTTTGCTGGAACGTCGACGTATACCGGTCCGAGAGAGCACGGTAGTAGCTATTCCAGGCAACAGGATCTCGCGGGTAGAGCATGGGCATCGCGGCGAGCAGCGGCGGTGTCCTATCTTCGGCGGAGGATCGCGAGTACCGAGCGTAGTACGGGCTTGTTGGTCGATTCGCGCGACTACCACACGTTTCGCAGGGCGGTATACAGAGGCTTACGTGTAGGTGCTTACCAGCGTAGCGAGAGAGATGGTCGCCGTGGCCAGCAGCGAGCTGCCGTCCCGGCTGGCAGCGGAACGTAGCAGCGGACGTGGCAACGACGGTGTTCTTGGTTGCCGTATCGCTTCTCGCGGTGCAGCGGGCGAAGAGAGGTGGCAACGCCGCTCCGTCCGTCGGCGTGCGGCGCCCCGAGGCTCTCTCTCGCGATAGCGCGCTCGTTGTCGTCGCTCACGCCGTCGCACTCCTCACCATGGTCGTCACGAACCCGTGACCGCGAGCAATCCTGATAACTTGCACGCCGCGAGCTACGTACCATCACGTCCCTGCTGCCTGCGAGCACAGCGCCGCGCACATGTCCGACGATTTCGACCCGATTCTCTCTTTTTCCTTCCCCCTTCCTTCCTTCCTTCCTTCCGTTCTTCCTCTCCTCCTTCCTTTCTTCCTTCCTTGCTTCCTCCTTTCCTTCCTTCTTTCCACNCCGTCTGTCTCTCTCCCCTTGCTCCTCTCCTTTCCTACGTTTTTCTTCTCTCCTCGATCGTTCTTCCTACGTATTTCCGTTGGCCCTACTCGCCGAACCAGAGAACAGAAAACGAAACTCGACCGTGCCTTTGTTATCCTCGTGCACCGCGTTCTTCCACGATCCACGTCGTCGTAGTCGTCGTCGTTGCCGCGATTGTCCCGTCGACGACGTGGTTGTCGATCGACCGGTGGGTCGACAGGCGCGCGCGCGCGCTCTTGCCCGTCACGTTCCTTCTTTCTCTCGCTCTCGCTCTCCCCCCTTCCTGGCCTTTTTCTCCGTCTCTGTTGCTCGATCTTCCCCTCCGCGCTGCCCTCCTCCTCCACGAGGACTCACGGGGTCTCGTCTCGCGACTCGACGTAACGTAACCGCTCTCTCTGGTCACGACTCGATTCGGTGCACTCGGCCGACTCTCGAACGAGTGCGACGATGCACGATGATATCGGAGATCCGGTGGCGGCGGTGGCGGCGGTGGCGGCGGTGGCGGCGGAGGCGGCGGCGGAGGCCAACGAGAGAGTAAGTGTGTGCAGCGGTGGCGCCGAACTGCGGCGGTAGCCGCTGCCACTTTTCGATACGGTGCGATTAGAACGACGCTGCACGGAAACGACGGGAAGACACGGGCACTGTTCGTATCGACCCCGCCTAAACCCCGCCTCGCTGCGACGGAGCCGCACGAGCGACGCCGAGCGTCGGCGAGCGTCGACGAACCAGCCGGTTTCCTTTTCCGACTTCGTCCTTTTCGCTCGTTCCGACCTTTCCTCTTCTTCTTCAACCCTTCTCCTCCTCCTCCTCCTCCTCCTCCTCCTCCTCCTACTCCCCCTCCTCCTCTTAGTACTCCGCTTACGTTTTCACCTTTCGCATCCCTCGATCATCGGATTCGTCGATGAATTCATCGACCGAATCGTTGATCGATCGGAGTCGAGGCGAAACCGTTCTTCCATCGCCCAGCGTCCGCTCGCGAGTCGCTGAAGTTGCCAACTGATCGATTCGAAGCTAGATCGACCGTAGATCATCCCGCTTTTGTACACCGACGCGCGAAAGCGACGCTTCGTAGCCGACGTTTCTTCTTCGCCTCTTGCATCCGTGGTTCGCGAAAACGACGCTTTCTTTTTCGCGTTACGAAGCAGCGGTTGATGCTTCGCCGGAGATTAGGACGCTCGAATAAACCGAAACCAGCGCGTTTTCGAATCGGAAAGAAGCGCGGTCGGAGTACAGGTACGCGCGTTTAATCGGCGCGAGGAACTCGATGGACCGTACGGTGTCCCTTTCCGTGTCGCTCCAATTACTGGATGCCTTTAATACGTTACGATCACGGTACATAAAAAGCCGCTTTGCAGCAGTTACGGATCGCCATTCGTTTCCTGTGAAACATCGCAGGTATCTACAGCGACGAATCTGCGCACGACAAATACGCACGAACGTGACACGCTGCTACTGCGTGCTAATGAATATGGGACACCGGTAACGAAGCTGCTTATTAAACGCGTTCGATCAGCGATTCGTCGAGGCCTCGAGGTTTCGTAACTTCGGCCTGTGTGTCAAAGAAACGAGGCAGTCGTGGTTGGCAAACGAGGCAAACGTGGCCGCGCGATCGTAAAGGCGTTATTCTAGTTACGATAGCTACACGCATACAGGCACGCCGTCTGCCGATAACGCGCTACGAAAGTCACCGAACCGTATTCGAGAAATATCTTGCGCACCAACAGTGTGTCGTCCGCCGGCAGATCGCACGCTATTGTAAATTTAAATTGTTGCGCTATTTATAGAACGAGTAACCAACGAGTTGTCCCTGATTGGCCGCGTCGCGTATTTTTCGCGCGTTTCGCCGATTCTTTTCATTAGCGATTCTCCCGTCGTAGCGCCTTTTCTCGCATCATCCTCCTAGGCGATGCTCGCGTCTATCCGACTTGGACAAAACCCGACTTTAATTTTCCTCTCAGCGAAGCGTCGTGAAAGGGTTTCGGTGTCGATTTCGGTGATGCGGGCTCCACGTCTCGATGAGAGAATTTAGTCCACGACGCGACGTAACCGTGGAAAATCGTAGCGCCACACGGGACGTACGGTTAGACGCTCGAGGTTCGTAGCTCTCGTTTTTCGGTAAGAGCGGCGGCGATTTTTATTCGAAAGTACGATTTTAGCGCGAAAGTCGAGCGAAAAGAAGCGCGGCTATGCGTGTACACCAGCGCGAGTACAGAGCAGAGGGGGAGAAAGAGAGAGAAGTACGAGAAGTGGACTGATCGATCGGCGGCGACGCGGTAGACCGCTCATAGCGACATCGCCTTGAAAAGAGACAGTCGCCGGGCGAACCCGGTTTTGCGTCCATCGAAGCAGCACGACTCTCTGGTCGATCGACGCTGATGGGCGGACGGATGGGCATGGTTATAGTTGGTAAAATGGCGCCAAGCTCCGTCCACTTTGACCACCCATACGACTGTGCGCAGTTGCGGCTCCGCCTGCAAACTGCGCGCGCTGCCTGCCTCGCACTTGTATCTTCCGTCTCGAATCTCCGACGTACGCTGATCGCTTCAGCTTTTCCGCCAACTTCTTTGGCTTTAGATTTTCTCTTACGAAATTTAGTCGGAAAATAGCGATACTTTTGGAGAGGAGAGACGGGCGGCTTCGATATTTCACGGGCAAACGATAAGCGCTTAAGAAGCGAGACAGTTTCGTCGACGTATGAAACGAAACGATGCGCTGCACGCGGGATTGTCTCGTTCGTGAAGCTTAAGCGACTAAGCGGTTATGGTTACAGCGGATGCGTGTCCTGACTGTAAACGTTCCGACGATCTCGATACGTCCAAGTAATCAAAACGTACGTGCTACATAGATTTCATAGAGTGCACGCATTTCTTCGCACATTTCGTTCGTCGCAACGACCGTTCGTTAGAGAACACGCAACCGCTACGATCGTAACCTAACTCTCGCGATCCGATGGCTCAGTCGTTTTCGACGCAGCAGGCGCAGCGCGATTCAACGCGTAACTTGCAGTTTTAGCTTTTACTTGCTCGGCATTGATAGCCGCGCGTTTCAAAAAATGTCAAACTTTCTTTTATGGAACAGAAGGGGGTCTACGTTGTACTCCCAGTTTTGTCAATCTGCAAATTTTGCAACAACACTGGCTCGTTCTCGGTTATTATTTTGCGACGCTACGAGTGGAGCATTGTACTTGTCTCGCGTTATACTGACGTATCTTACCTTCGGCCAGTCCTTTAACGTCGTTCGAACGACTCACGACGATTTCTTTGTAGCCTGCGTTTCTTTCAAGGAAGCGTCTCCTCTAAATTCGACAGTTTTTCACTTGCGCCGCGATCGCTGGCAAGCGGCGATTTATGCTTCGTTCTTCGTTGTCTGTGTAACGAAGATACTTGTGGAAGAAAATTGTATAAATTTGAATGTGCATATTGAACATGTGGCTGCGAACCGAACCTATCGTTGTACTTTCTTACGTACGTAATTCGCGATTCGCACTCCGAAGGTTAATACGAAGATAATCCCCGCTGGAGAATCACTGACTGCTGGGAAAGTCGCGTTAATCGCGTATCTAAAGACTAAACTATGTATCGAATGCTGTCGTGACAAATAAGCTACGTACACCTGCTTATACGGTATTTAACCTCTTGCCCTACGATTTAAATTCCGAATGCGACCAAGAGAAAAAAGTGTTTTTCGCATGTTGTAGCCCGTAGAACGTACGTTTCATGCTCGTGTTGTTTATGTTTGGCCCGAAGGACGTACCACGTTTCTCGCACGTGTTCTTCGTGTCTGGCCCGAAGCACGTACCACGAGTCTAACCCGGCGTTGTAGGTGAAAATGTTTCGTTATAATCTTCGTTTCGCATTTGTCAATTACGATACTCTGTCTATATGTACGAGTAGAATCGGATCGTTTATCGAACGTCGATTCCAGTAGCGCGTTTAAACGTTTTAATAGCAGATGGGAAAACGTATCGGATATTCAAAGAATATTCCCAAGATTGGATAAACGAGTTAATCGATTTTACGACGGATACTGTTCAGAACGATACCTGAATTTTGCTTTAGACGTTAAATGCAGTCGTAGTTTGTTTGATGTTCGGTGGGTCTATTTCTGAAGAAAGTAGGTGGACAGTGAAGCTTTGTCCATATGTTGCGATCTACTTTCCAATACGGCCTCGAATGTGTTCTATATACATATTTTAACAGTATACTCTTATTTATAGCCGTATGGTTAGATCGGACGTTCCTTATTTTATCTTGCAGGTAGTTCGTAACTTGTACGTCGCAACGGCGTTACGATACAGGAAACGCGTCTAATCTTTCACGAGTTTACAACGATTTAAGAACGTTCGATCGTTTCTCAAGGTGGTTCTACGTTTTCGTGAATAGAGAAGTCGGAATATGGAAATGGAATCAGGTAAAAATGACAAATCGATAGATGCCCGGTTTTCGTATAAAATTAATTCTTTAATGATAACTTGTCAAAAGTAAAATTATACAGGAAACTATTCTACCAAGGTTATATTTCATAATGGATAATTCAGTAGAACGTCCTGTCTGGCCAATTCCAATAACATAGGATCGTCGAAGAATTTGTTGATAGACACGTCTTCCGAAAGTCCCTTTCGCCTCCTTGTCTTCAACATGAACTCTCTGGCTAGGTGCGTGGCTGGCTGTGGCTCCAGTGGTCGAATGGTGATGCTTTTATCTAATGGATCGCCAGGCACGATCTGCCAGTGATGGAATACGGACAGGCAGAACGCCTGGCCTTGCGTATGCGTTCGCAAGTCAGTCTCGAATCCGAAACTATCGATCGCCGGGATGAATGCTTTGATGGTATACAAGGGACTTCCGGGAACGGGAGCGTCTTGAGTCACGTGGCCCCTTCTTTTAGCCAGCACGGTATAAACTGCTGACACGCAATCCGCAGGCGCTTGAACTTCGACGAACAAGTAGGGTTCCATCAATCTGGGCGTTGCCATAAGGAAAGCAGAGTAGGCTACCCTTCTGGCCGTCGGAATTATCTGACCACCTGTAAAAAGAAACAAATTAATCTTGTTCGCAATAAGAAAAGGGTGGAAACTAGTTTTCGTCGCTTCACGGAGTCAAGCGGAGTCGCAGAAAAATATTATTGGCTGATTAATAATACTTCGAATATTTCGACGTACCCGGAGAAACGAAAAATTGATAAATAGAACAAACTAAAAATATGAACGAAAGCGCGAGAAGCAGTACTCTTCTCACTCCAGTGTCGTTTCGAACGCGCTCCCCGAGATAACAAATACGCGGTACGATACATACCTCCTCGATGAAGAGGTTCTTGAGCAATCACGGCGTCCAGGATTTTGAATTTCACGTTTCGAATCGGTTCTTCGCAGAGAGGACCTTCTCGCGTACCCCACTGGAAACCCTGAATGATGGCGTCACGGGCGCTGTTCAATAGCGTCTTGTCTACTTCAGACGGCAAAGTATCGTCGACCAGAATATTAGGACCCGTGGCGTCTGGACCAAACGCCCATATGCTTCGCGCCGCCAATAAATCCCAGTCGTACTTCGTCTGGAAAAATTCTCCTAGACGTTTTCTGCAAACACGAGTACGTTTTGTTTTGAGATTTTTGGCACTTTCACGGCCCGATACCGAAGAACCCAGACTTGCGTGTACGAACCGTGTCTTTACTCTCTATCAGGGTCGATCGACTCTCTCTCTCTGACGAATATATATATCTGTGAAGTCTCCATTAACGTATTATTCTATTTTCTATATCGATAAATAGGCTGAGGATATTTGTGCGAATTCGTACTTTTCTAAACGCAACTAGAGAGACAGAAGCTAAGCGGAAATTTAACTTCGTCCACTAAACACGTTGTAATATAATTGGATATTTTATACATCTTTGCGCGCTAATGCGCATTCTGTGTATTTTTGCATTTTTTAACTTCCTATAAATGCGTAAAAATCCACGATCTATTGGCGATGCAGAGAATTTTTCTACTTACTTGTTCCACGTGATTTTAACGTGTTCCGCCTCGATGTCTTCGGCCAGGCCTCTCTCGAGTGGTTCGGCGATCATCGTCAACTTGTTCCGTTTATTGGGTGTCTCGGCGAAACACTTGAGAGAACTCGTTTCTACGACCGTCTCCGCGAAAGCAACGACCGGGTCTGCTACTTTTATATCGATTTCCGAATACATACGACGCAGGTCGTGCATCGCGCAGTCCAAATACAATTCACCGGTACCTAGGACCACGTGTTCGCCGCTCTCCTCGACTCGCGTGCCCAGCAATGGGTAACTTTTATTCACTTTCCTCAGACCGTCCAACATTTTTGGCAACTCTGATGGATTGACAGGTTCGACCGCGATTTTGATCACGCTCTGAGTATTGAACTTCAATGGTCGGAAGATATGTAAGTCGTCCGAGTTACTGAGATCGGTAATGGTGCTGGTTTTTACGATCGGCCTGTCTATACCTTCGATAAGTACCCAGTTGCCCGCCGGAACTCTGTTCAACTCGATCGAGTAGCGTGCCTCGCTAATCCATAATCTTCCCACGGTTAAAACGCGAGAATCTTCTTCGTCGGTACGCGAGTATGCTTCGCCTAATACGCGGACACGTTGTCCTGCCTCGAGTGTACCTGACATTACCCTTCCGAGGACCACGAATAGAGTGCAGTCCTCGGTAGGATACATTTTTGTACTGTGAATCATTAGCCTGCCCTGTAAATATCGTTTCCGTGTTAAAATCTATGTGGTAGGATACGAAATACTCGTAGCGTAAATATTTCGCAAGTACTAACGTCAGGATCGCAATTGATCATATCCTGCGCGAGAGACGAATCCATAGAGCCTGTGTACACGTGTTGAACTTTGACCGGTGCGTGTGACTGAGGACTAGGAACGTGGGCAACACACATATCGACTAATCCGCACATGTCTCCCAAGAAACGCGTGCATACCAATCTCAACAGAGGTCTAATGTTCATTTTCATTTCTTCTGATGTTAGTCTTATGCCTAATTCGTCCAGTACTGTGGAATTAAGTTGCAATATTATTTCACGGTGCACGAAATCTACTAGTTTAGTTTAGAAAGATTGACTAACCATCGGGTAGAGTTGTGTCAACATCGCCGACAACTTGCGCGAAGATCTTGTACAATGGCTCGAGAATGAATTCGATAAAACTGCGCTGTGCGGTATTGTGTGGCGGTTTTTTCGTAAATTTCCGTGTTTTCGAGTTAAAGTATATATCTCCCCATAGCCGTTTCGCAAATTCATTGGCGTTAAGCGAGGGATGGATCTTAGCGTAAAGCGCCGCGAAGGATTTCAGGGTGAAACAGACATTGTACTCCGAGCTCGAAAAGCACACGTTTCCGATTGCAGGTGACACGAAAGATGGATTTTCAGAATCCGAATATAGCGCTATCAGTCCATTAATTTCCTCGATGATATGTCTTAATTTATAGTACGCGTCTAAGGGCGGCAATTTTAGTTCGAGGATCAGTCGATCTATCTTATTTATACAAACTGTTAACGCAAGTTTTTCCTGAAGCGCGTGTTTTAGTAAACGTTCTGTGTTCAACATGACGCCTTCGGCAGCGTCGACGATCAGCACCGCTCCATCGGATAAACGTATCGCCGCTGTCGCCTCGTCAGAAAAATTTACATGACCCGGAGTATCAAATATATTTAAAAGGTAGGACTTTGATTTTACGTCTTGCAGTAACAACGTCACGGGTGTTGCTTTCGTCGATACTCCCCGCTGTTGCTCGGTAAATAATGTGTCGGTATACCTAAGAAAAATATTAAATATTATGTATCTTTTTGTTTAACTTTGAAGGGTGGTTGTTAAGAGTATTTACGAGTACCTTAAAGGTTTTTCGTCTGTTACACTGTGAAGATAGGGGTGGGTCTGTCTCACTAGACAATCGACTAAAGTAGTTTTGCCGTGATGTAGGTGACCCAGTAGAACAATGTTACGTATAAGGTGAGGAGCGTCCATCATATCTGCTAAAAATTCTATGCTATACGTTGTCTCTGGTAATTGCTGTTGTTTTATTTGAAACTTTGCTTTTCGTGTTGGTGCTATCAGTGGTTTATCTAACGGCTGTGCATCTTCTTCTTGTACCAATGTCTCTACCTATAACGTATTTTAATCAAATATGTATTAATTATCAATTAATTGTTCAATTTACCTCTGGCCCATAAACTTCTAAAGCACTTGGATAATATCTTTTATCTTCGTGCAATACGACTGCCATAGAATTTCCTTGCTCCGATTGTTCTCTAACTTCATCTCTGTCTTCTTCCATTTCCTCGTCGGAGCGTTCTCTGTCTTCTGCATCATCTCCAGCATTTCCATATTCATTTTCATCTTCGCTATCAGAAGCCAAATCAGGGCCAATATAATTGCCAAATTCATCATATAGATCCGCATCCATGGTTATTCTCCTTTTTATTTACGTAATAACTGCAAATATAAAAATTACACATTTTAAATACCATTGATAACTTTTATATGGCATAAGATTGATTTTTTGCCATATTTTTCGTTGAAATTACGTTAATCGTGATTGTTTACAAGCGGTTAGTTCGAACATAACCTTAAAATTAAGAAGAACAAATGATGAACTGTAATGATGTTAAAAACTATAATAATCATTAACAAATTTTGTTGAATTTGCCTTAATGTTTAAAAACAGTAAGTACTAGTACGGTATGCTTGCCAAAATTAATATTATTTGACTTGAAGCACGGAAATACCTAACCAACGTTATAACTGGTTACACTTGATAAACACACATCGTATAAGTAACGTTATGAAACGAAACACGTATGGGTGTTTTAGCAGTCTTTAATTATTAGATCAACGGTATAAATATAAAAGTTCACTAATTGTTTCGTATAAATTACACGTGTATTATTCGCGTTTTATCGTATATACATATTTCATATAAATTTGTACGAAGTAGAACGAAGTAGACTACGAGAGAGTATAAAGTGGCTTGCCAATATAATGAAATAAACTTTTTACACTTCTTAAGGTGTATGTTCAATATCTTGCAACATATTAAATGAATATTCTCAAATCGACTAAGCGAAGTCTTGAGGATTCCACATTTGCAAATAAGAGCAGGTTTTAATTGAAAGTTACATTTCCATTTCTGTATTATTTTGGGTCAAAGATTGTTGGCATCACTGTAATAGGTGTGATAATTGCAAAATATGCCGCTAGGGTAGTTATGTTTCCGCGCATGGTCATAAAAGTATACAAGACCTATTGTATACGCTACTACGTTAAAGCTTACACAAACATACTTTCCACATTGAAACGAATGTTGCGCACAGTACCCAGGCTGACAGCTGGGAGAACGTGAAACAGGAGTGGCAGATCATGTAAGGTGTGTATTTGTTTTATTCAAATATAGACTATATTGAGACAATTCAACCGTCATGATTCAATCTGTAAGCTCCTAATTAAACCTTGGGAACTTTTCATCTAATTTTGTCCTATTAAGTATAATTGACACACCCGTTACATCGCGACCCCTCTAGGACAGCTTTTTTAGTTCTCGTGTTCATGTAAACAAAACTATTACAACAGAAGCTGTTGAGTATTAAGAAGCAACGCGTTGTGAATTTCGTCGATCTGATGTAAGTTAACCGTTTTAGGGTGCTCTAGTCGGAAAGTGAGACACGACAATTCACGAGCAAAAGTGCTGCTAAGAATACATTACACGAGTTGACAGGATAGGCAGAAGAAGGAAGGGCAGCGGGGGAGGGGGTGGGAGAACAAGAGGCGGTATGACACGACCGCCTAATAATGACAACCTTATGACCTTCAAATTGGTCGTGGTTGGTGATGGAGGTGTTGGAAAAAGTGCACTCACCATACAATTCTTCCAAAAATTATTTGTCACTGACTATGATCCTACCATCGAGGATAGCTACATTCAACATACAGAGGTAGACAAACAATGGTGTATCCTAGATGGTAAGTCGAATCATTGGTAGGAGCATTCAGTTGCTTTGTCTGCAATTAATTCTGCTATCTGCTATTTTTGTATTAAGCTTAGCGCGCGTTGTATCAGGTCTACAACGCATTCTTGTTTGTACAAAAGTTTTGTTTTGTACCTAACAGTGTTAGATACAGCTGGTCAAGAAGAATTCAGTGCCATGCGAGAACAATACATGCGCAAGGGTGATGGGTTTCTATTAGTATACTCTGTGACTGATAAACAATCTTATGAGAATATCATGAATTTTTATACCCAAATACTTAGGGTAAAGGATAGAGACGTATACCCTATGCTTCTGGTAGCCAATAAGGTCGATTTGGTACATTTGAGAAAAGTTACGGAGGAACAGGGAAGGGAGTTGGCTCACCGCTTAAATATACCTTATATCGAAACTTCTGCCAAAGACCCGCCATTAAATGTAGATGCAGCATTCCACGAGGTAGGGAACGATAGAAATAGAAAAAAGAAGGGGTAGGAAGATTATTGTATATATAGTCGCACGTGGGTGAAAGTAGTTGAGGGATTTGAATAATTTTGTTCTAGGTCGTTCGCATTATCAGAAATCAACCTCCAGCTGAGTTGGAAAAGAATCGGAGGAAACGAAGACGTTCAGGCAAATGTAATCTTCTATAAAGCTCTACAAACATTGAGCGAGATTGGGGTGGCGTAATTACTACGTATTACCTTTTCAAAGGGCCACTTTTTGCCATAAAAAGTGAAACGCACCTGCCAAAACACACAAAAAAAAAGACGAAGAAACGGGTCTTCTGTCCTCCATCGTATATAGGTACATGTGATTCGTACATTTTTCTTTTTTCGCCGATTCACGTATGAGTTTATAGTATTAACAAGCATCGATCCCACCCTTGTAACATAAGTGTACAAAATAATAACGATAAGAGATGCGTCGATCGAAAAAAAGGAAAAAAAAAAAGAAAGAAAACGATACTATATGTCTCGAAGACGCAACTAGATTTTTTAAAAAATTAATTCAGTATCAGTTTAAGACTTAAAAGATCGAAAAAATTTGTCAGAGTTATTGACTGTTCATCGTCACGATAATATGAGACCACGTCTCAGTACGCGTGTATACATCAATTTTTTACCATTAACAAAACACTATGGAATTGAGCGTTTTTTATTGCACAATGCATAATTCTATAGAAATCTTTTTACTTCTTCACGTAATAAGATCTTGTCATGAAATGACTATAATAGTTTCATATATTGACTCAGCTCCTGTTTTAGACAGTGATAAAAGAAATTATAGCTTCAAGCGTCTTTATTTATTTTATTTAGATTAAACGACTTTTTACCTTTTCTTTACGTTTGTGATGATGTATGTATTTTTTGACAATTTATTGTTTCCTCGAATCTTTCCTACCATATTTGTTTCATTGAATTCGCGTACAGATTTTTAATAGATTTTCAGTCATCGTCTTTTTGTAGCGATGTAAATAATATTCGGAAAGGTGAATTCTTTAATAATAAGTTTTTCTTTCTTCAGTAAATATACCATTAGGTACTTGCAACCTAATGAATATCTAATAAATATTCTGAATCAAGAATGAAATATTTAACGTAAGGCAGTGTTGCCTTTGCTATTTAGATTATTGGCTTTGATATTTATAGAGGTCTGATATAAAATATTTATCGTGTTTGAGTATTCAAGTAAATATATACAACGCGAAGTATTGTGTTTAGCCAATTGAAGTTGAAAAATATAGTGTATCATTAAAAAGGAAGATACACAATGAGCAATATACATATTGCTTTTGTAATACAAGTGAAACTTGTTTAATCTCGTGATAATTTCTTTTTTTCCGTCGATTATTTTAGATTCGAACGTTTGTCACTCTATCGAGTGCGATGCGTGAACTTTGACTATGTCAGACCTTCTTACATATATTTAAGAGAATAATGCCATGGCCTAATCTAGTATTTAAATGTGAGAAGAGAATGCGTACATTTAAGAAGCGCTCCAATTGCGTGTGTAAGTGAAATTTAACGTTACATGTGAATGCAAATACCAAACAGTGAATTATTTTTCGTGCTTATACAGACTCGAACGTTGCAGTCTATATCGTGCATAATATTCGTCTTACATCTTCTACGTACTCGATAAGGTACTCGTACGGTATTCGTAAATGATAAAAGATTATCAATGAGGACGTTACAACGTGAATGAAACTTACTCGTTTGATTAACTTCCGTTGGTGTACGATAACAATAAGTATTCATTTGCAATGTTAATTTTCTTTTTTCGCTGAGAGGTTTAGCTGACGGCTCGCAAAATAAAATATATTCGTAACGTAGCACAATGAATATTTAATTCTTCGCTATATGTTAACGATAAGTACGCGTTGTTTGTAGTGTAAAATGGCACTGTGGAAACACAAAACGGAAAAGCGGTTTAATTGCTTTAGACGTTCCTTAAGAAACTATAACGAAGTACTTTGCTTCGATTGTCTTTATGATTGCAACACAACCCTTGAAAATCTAATATTCGTTTTACTTATGGAAATACGATTTTAGAGTATCATGTTTTGGTGTACGCACAAAGTGCTTCTTCTATACGTAGGAACGGTGTGAAACAGAGCAGTAACATATTTTATGGTACGTACGCACAAGATGTGCACAGATATCTTGGCGCCACCGATTAATTCTAACAGTGAAACATATTTGCCTTGAGATAAGCGTAATTTGTATTATAAAGGATGAAGGTTAACGAAGGAATCTGGGGTAGTTGCCGTAATGTAGAAAATCCACTTCGACATTCTCTAACGATAGAAAGGAGATGGTTGTTGTATTTTATTATCAGTCGAACGTCGGATCAGAATAGGTCTGATAGCATTCTTCGTTAAAGAAACTTTTACATAGGCGTCGTTCTTCAAAGTGCAACGAAGTATTAAAGAAAATTAACGAGAACTGAGAAACAACGTATGTATTTTGCTCTATCGATACTTTCGTTTGCCAATGAGAGGTTTATAAATTAAGAGCGCTATTTTAGCAAATATATTCTCTTAGATTCGGAGAAAGCTCAATGCGTAGTTAGAAACTGCACTGCACGAGTAAACGATTGTACAAATTTTATCGAAACGTTTATACGACACTCTAAACTTATGATTCCGTTACAGTTTCGGTATGAAATATAACCGCGAATCGTATCGTTCTGCATAAAATTTGCAAATTGTACGCGATCGTACGTTATACTATTATGCATTCACGAAATTCACCGAACGTGTGGGCAACCGAATTGATTTCTTTATTGCGCGGACGTATTGTTCGCGTGATATAATACGGGTTATACATGTGTATTTCTCCCGCAAGGTGAAACGAATCACCGCTTGGTTTAAAGCCCGTTCATCTGGCAGTAGATTTGGTAGTTACATCGCGAATAAACGTGGACCATCCATCACGGTCGATCGATTGGAAATTTCTACGTCACAATAACGTCATTGCAAAGGAACATCGTGTAGATCCAATTAAAATTAATCGAACGCGATGGTTCGATGCCCCACTGGTTTTCAGCAGTTACAACATTATTATTTCGTTTCGTAAACGCTGTTTCCAGCAATGAATTATATTGGATTACGCGAATAAGAAAGATGTATACGTTAAGAATGAGACTCTAGATCGAAAGATTCAAGCAGCGATTGTCGCTGTTATATCGGAGCCGAAGAAGGAAACAAATGAAACGAAAGAACTGTATTAATACGTGCATATTGTGAACATTTTTAGTCATTTATCATGTTGTAATAATCTCTAATAAAAGCGCTACGTTTTTTATCGCCGTCCATGAAAGAGGATCGTGATTGAGCAGATGAAAATAGAAGCTCTCCTATGGTTTCGTATGCAACGTGTACGAACAATATATATATATATATATATATGCAACGTGTACGATTGTGATTACAATATAGAAACAAGCTATATAGAGCGAATATCGTGCAACGTTGAAGAAGGGAAATGTGTAATCGCAAAGCTCGTGACGTTAGCGGGCAAACTTGTAGGACATTTAAAAGGGAAGAGTCAAGAGGATTATCTATGAAATAGTCAATACGTTGAATCGTTGTGATACTGAGGTGGAGAAATCGCAAGACGAAGTCAGTTGGAACGACGCTTTTCTTTCGTCTGTCAATCGACAAGAGAAGAGTTTCGAATTTGCATCGTCGAAAAAGTTGGAAGATGGATCGAAAGCATACAGGCGAATGTTCGTTATAGAGGACCAACGATATCGTTGATTAAATTATTGTTATACAACAGGAACGGAAGAAAATAGGAAATTTGGGAAAATCCCTGACTTCGTCCTCGTTTCCTCCCAGTATTTGCTACTTATTACATTCAAATACCGCATGTCAGTATAGCTACTTATTATTAATTTTTTAATGGAAAGAAGAAAAAGAAAGGGTCGTATAATGGGAAGTACGATCGTATCCGCCGTTTTCTTGTCCTTAGATAGCGACGAAAAAAGAAAAAATATATATATATATGTGTGTGTGTGTGTGTATGTATATATATATATATTTTTTTTTTTTTTTTTTTTTGAAGAAAAAATAAGGAACGAGTATTCCTCCCTAACGATAGTTATTTACGAGAGACGCCGGAACAAATATAACTATATATGTAAAAAGAAAAATATGTATGTATGCTACATACGCGTACATGTGATATACTTGTATTCTCTGTATGTGGATACGTATACAGATTGTGGGCGTACGTATATTTTCTTTGTTGGGCGTATGGATGCGAATGCGTGTGTGTAAATCATGCGTGTCACTACTTGTGCAGGTCACTGTATGGAGCATACAATTGATAATAAATTATAGACACGCGTTTACGAGAAAAAAAGGAGAGAGAAAAAAAAAAAGGAAAAATCAATAAAAAGGAATCGTATGGCCTATCAATTTTATGACCTGAAATCAATAGGGATAAACGTTAAGATCGAACGAATGAAAAAGCAATTCACCTTCGTCGATGAAATGGATTTATTGTCGGAAGAGTCGAGCACTGGAAGGAAGAAGTTTAATTACGCGGACAGACGCGACGATTTTGCTTGAAATTGGCCCTACCTTGGAATTATCCGAAACTCGCGCCATTTTCTACGATTTAAGAGGAATTAATGCTTCGGATTGTTCCCGCGTAGTACAACGGAAATCTCGAGATTTGCTTTCGAATCGACGCGACGCGACGCGACGTCGTCTTCTCCTATTAAACGCTTTCAAAAACACTCACCGCCGCTGGATCGCTTTAATTAACGCCGATTACGCCGTTTCAATCCGCGCGTTAACTTTTATGCGTCGATGATAATTTCCCCAGTGCGTACAGTTATTTCGTTCAACATGTTATTGCGTGTGTTCGCATCGTGCCACCATGAGATATCGTAGAGAATAATTTACTCTCGAGGATTCCTTTGATATCGCGACTGTATTCACAATTGACGCGTTAGTTTCGTTTACACGGCCACCGCGTTTGTTAATTATTTATGCGCCCGCTCGAAGCGTATCGTCAAATACGAAAATTTGTAAAACAACGTACTAATTACATTAACGTAAATCGGAGCATCCCGAAGTGTGCTAACTATTCGTGGTTCGTTATACCGGTCCGATACACATCGCTGTCGATAAGGCCATCCATTCGTACGTCGATATGTATTAGAACATCTATTCGTGGCTATCGTCGGAGATTTTAACAGAGTTTGACTTCGTTTGCCACTTTAAATTATAACGTAGCGCAGTCGTTGGTTTTCACATATTTAGATGAAAATATCGGATAAAAGTAGAAAATTACCTGTTGACGATCGATCAGAGATGAATTTTCCCGTACTCTTTATAATTCAGTATCCTTTCCTTTTGAATGTTTGATTCGAATGCTTTAAACTCCCGTTGTTTTAAATCGAATTGTCAGAAAAACTGCGCCAATTACGAGACGATGCAATATACACAGGTTGCAATTGCAACCGTAGATTTATAACGAAATAAGTAGAAAATGACAATAAGTAGAAAACGCACTCGATTTACGTTACGCTTTAGCGACGTTCTAATCGAAACCCTACAATATCTGAGAACGTATCACGAAACGTATCAAATACTTTCTATAAAACGTCGTGTTGTAGGTTTATCGTTTTACAGAAAAGCGTTTGCAATGAAATTTTAGGTGGCAGAGGAGACCAGCTAACGAGGTAATAGGAGAATAGCCAGCATCGTGTTGGAGATCTCCTCGCAGAAACTCGTCCGATTCGTCAAGTACGTGCAACGGGTAATATCGTCGAGTTCGGTGTAATTGGAAGCACAGTGCTAGAGTGCCGTGTCTCGTTTCATTGGCCGTGTACAGCAAATTACATTGTACGTAGATATTGCGTCTCTTCGAATTTGCGAGCTGCTCGTTACAAGACATTCCCCCTAAACAGATCAAAGGATGCGACCCGAGTGGCTTCCGTTTGCAGGCAGAAAAAAAGCATTTGACCGTCAAATGCGCAATGCTTTCGACCGGGGGATATACAATTGATTAATAAACGCCTCGGTTAAACAAAAGCACCCCGCTGTGCGTTGCGAGGCTGGTTGTTAGGCTCGGTTCGGTGAGGTCGCGTGCGACTAACTACGACTCGACGTCATTGTCGCGGGGGCAGCAACTCACGGCTCGATAGTTCCACGAAGATAAAATCGGAAGCGATTCCCTTTGTGCCGGTTCTTTTCAGTTCGAATAGCATCTTAGAAAATGACCAGGAGACTTGGTGTCCAGAAGTCGAACGTTCCGAGACGCGTTTTTCCTTTCACGTGGAACGTTATTCCCGCTGGAATAACCCGCTTGATCTCGGTTTCGATGCTTATCCGACCTATGGATCTCTTTCTTAAGTCCGGAAGGCGTCGAGTTGTTTTCGAGATTGAATCGCTGTACGGTAGACAAGCCAGTATCGAGTATCGATCGTCGAATAAAACTACCGGCAGACGTTTACAGTGCGTATCGCTGGATTTGCCTGTGCCAACCGTTCGAGGACCATCGTTTCTCGTATTCTTCGCGTTCTTTGGCGGAAACGAGCGTGAGCCCGCGATCCGAGTCGCTGAGTCGTTGTTTGATAGAAACCGTGAAAGCGCGCCGTAAACTACGTACCGAGAGCGTAAGAGACGCGGAACGTAACGACGTTGCGTCGAACGTCTCTCGATTTTACGCTCGTAATTTCGTTTATCTTTCGTTTTAACGTTTATCCGATTCGTTCTCTCGTTTCCTTCGACAGCTTATATTCCAGTCGTACGTTTAGTTTTATTACGCGAGCGGCCAGTTTAACGAAAGCACTGACGTAACGCGTTGTTGCGTCAGCAGCGACGAATCTTTGTTTTTCGTGCAAACGATACCGCTTGGAACGATAACGCGTTATCGGGATATCGCGGGATCTCTGATTGCTAGTAAACGGGTTCCGTGCAGCCGCTTTGTCTTTGTTTATACGATCGTCCGTCAGGCTGCAACTTGTTTGCCGCGTTACACGTTTCTTATCCGCCAGCGATAAGCACGCGTATTTTTACATCGATACTTATCGCGTTGAGACGGGAAAACGCTTCCGCGAACGAATATCAAAGAAGAACTGGTAGTAGCAGCGTTTCGCGAAACGATTGCTCGTCGAAGGGGAACGAACGGTTTTGCTGGATTCGTGGCGTCGATACGGTTTACGCGACTCGTTAGCTTATCGAGAGAAACGGCGAGCCGAGAGTATATACCCGGTGCGGCGAGCTGCGCGTCTCCGATTCGCCGAGTGAAGAATTTCGGAGTAAGAAGGAGCTTGGCAAAAGGAGGCGAAGGAGCGGGGGACTGGTCGTTTGTTTACTCGTGGAACGCGCTGCGTTGTCGAAGAAATACGACAGGTCGGTCTCTCGGCGAAGGGTAAAAAAGGGAGAAAAAGACGTGCAAGGCCCATCTCGAATGGTTGAATTGGCATGGAGCGTAGGTATAGCTGGTTCGACGGAGCCGCGAGCGTACGAGCTAAAGTGCGCGCGCAGCAACAGTAGGATCGGTCGTAGTTGTATGGTAGTCTGTAGAGGGCAGGCGCCCCCTCCGCATCTCTCCGCGTCTGGTCTGGGCCGCAGAGCGGCGCACCGTGTGTCGAGCCGAGCCGAGCCGAGCCGAGTCGGTCAATACTCCGGGCAACGCGGTGGTGAGAGCACACGACGACGGTCGCCCCGTACTCGTGCACGCCGTCACTCGGAAGCGGCGACTCTCCGTACAGATTCGTGTCTTTCGTGTCTCGAACGCGTAATCTCCGCTCGTGCGAGACTCGTGCCGAGCGTCGTCCGGAAGGGACGCCAGCCGGAGCACCGGCCGATCTATTCTCGCCGTGATTGCACGCGAACGGACGCCTATGATACGTACACGCACGCACACGAAAGCGTAACGCACACGCACGAGAGAGGAGGACACGCGTGCGAGAGCCAAAGGCCTCGCGCATCTCGTCGCATCCCATCGTATCTCATCGTCGTTCTCCTAAAGATATACGCCACTTACGATCCGTCTGCCCAGTTGGCACAGCCTACTCGGCTCGAATCAGCCGCGGCTCGCCTCTCTCCTCCTCCGCGAATACGACGCTCGTACGATGCGAGCCTGCTCCGTGGGAGATTCGTAGGAAGTCGAAGGACAGTGCCAGGACACGTTGCGCGCTGCTGAGGCGACGCGACACGAGACCGCCGCCGGGTCTCTCGGCTCTTTCATCAACTTTTCCCTCCCTTTGCCCGCCGCTAGTGTCGAATACGCGGACAGTGGGTGCTATTCCGTGCGACGATTCGACGAATCGGCCGTGAATCCAAACTAGAGAAACTACGTACCTGATCAACGACACGCGACTATGAATCCCGCAGCGTGATGGACAAGCTCGCGTACGCAGCCAACAACTTCCAGCTACGCCTCGCCGGTATACTCATGGATATGTGGATATTCTTCCTGTTCGTTGCCATTGCCGGTAAGTTCGACTCCGTCGTTGTTTCTCCTTCTTTTATTCTCACCTTTTCCCCCTCTTTCCTCTTTTCCTTGCTTTCCTTTTCTATCATCGTTCCACCATTCGTTCCACCATTCGTTCCACCATTCGTTCTTCCATTCGATACCCGATTTTCTGCCGAATTCGAACCGATCATCGGCCCCCTAACGCGTTCTCGGCGTATCGATTCGACGAGTGGCTCGCAGCGTGACTCGGTCCGCGTGCTGTCACTCGACGTGTCAATACGCATTACGTATGCACAACAGGCACGTGCGGCACGCTGAGTAAGTGCGTGGTATCTGTGCCATGGTTGAGTCTCGATTCATTCAAGAGAGATCGGGGAGAGGGAGAATCGATGCCACTTTCCTTCTTAACCGGTAAACATCACGGATATTCCGTTTTCGGAGCGATTCAAGGCTGCGACGCGACCGAGTTGGAGGAATCGAGTCCGGGCATGTCGTAAGAAAATATCGTTAGAGAAACCGGTACGTCTTGAAACGCGATTCCTCTTTCGTCAGCCTCCTTCTCTTTCCACCGATTACACAGCCAGAAGTTGTTTGTTTTCGCTACTGTCGGAGACCTCGTGGGGTAGGCGCCACCGTGTATTCCAGTCTACACGACGACCATGCAACATCATCGTACGGCAAGCACGATACAACGCCAGATGCTTGAATTTCTTAACGACGAGAAAGAGCATCGGGAAACTCCTCTCTGTCCTTTCCTTCTTTATTCTTTGTCTCTTTTTTTTTCCCTTCTCGTTGCTCGCCGTCTCGCTTCCGCTCGATCTATATCGGTTTCTACGCGTTACGAACTTTTCCCTTTTAACGTATCTTCCGCGTCTTCTTCTTACACGACTGCTCGCCTTTCCTCTCCTTCTCTCGCAGCTCGGCCTTCTCGATCGTCGTCCAGTTTCTCGTCTACTTTGACTGCTTCTTCCTCGCAGCCGGTTTTACTCGTAATTCGCCGTCGTCGTCGTCCCCTTGCCTGCCCTTTCCAATCGTATCTCCGGTCCGTGCAGTCAGAGTCACCCTCTACCATTTCCTCGGCAGGGTTGGTCGGTGCATTCGTGCGTGAAGATGGACGGAAACGGGGGTAACTATCGGCGACTGTGCTCGTCGAATCTCATTTACGATCGTGACGGTTGGACGAGAGCATCCCATAAAAGCGCTCCTCACGTACTCCATACCGATTTTACCTTCTAGCGTCGCGTCGCGCCGGCTCGTATAATTGCTGTTCGTGCCGAGCCGGTCCGATCGCAATTCTATCGCGATGCTCGATTTCCAAAACGATCGAATCGTCGTCGTGCAGCTCCGACGCTTTCTCTCCGTGGCTCTCTGTCCGTAAATGGAAGCCACGCAACGTTCCTTTTCCGTATTTGCACGAACCAGGCGCCGGCTAAAAGCCCGGCCTTTGATAGCATCGCGTCTGATTTAGAGAATTTTCGTGGAAAAAAAAAGAAAAAAAAAAAATAAAAGAAAAGAGCAGCAGTCTGGGGTTTCCCTCGGCCCGGCAACAGCCGCGGCGATAGTCTCTCGTTTAAACGCCGTGGAAATGTTTGGCGGAAGCTGCGGAAAAAGTGCTGTGCGCGATATTTCGGATGCCGTGTTCGCTAGGCGGCTTTTTCAACGGCTGCGAGCGAAGAGATGGTCCGCTGCTTTCGCGGTTCGTTTCATCGTTTTACAGGGGGCGAAAGGAACGCGCGTCGCAACGGATTCGCGATCGTTGATCGTTTTTCGCGTCGCACGCTCAATGGAATCCGCTTTTAGAAACCGGGCCGATCGAAGCTCGCGCAACCACGTCGAGTGAATACGCATTTTCACCTCTGTGTATGGAACTGTGATGTTGAACTCATCGAGCAGAAACGCGTATCCTACTTGAACGCTAAAGTACCGTTCAAGTTCATTTTCGATACTCGAAAGCGAACTCGAAGCGGATAAGCAGTCGGTTGATTTCGTTCGCGCGCTCGACTTCTGCTCCCTGCCTACTGTAGCTCCGCTACAGGAAATACGTATCGCGATTCTTTTCAATGGTTCTCTCGTTGTATCGGTCGCGCTTCACAGATAAGCTTCTGTTTCCTCTTGTTTCATAGATATTAGTTTTCATTCATCGAACGTTTACGGGCTCGTAACGAATCAATTACCGTTGCAACGAGTTCCAAGTCGTATTTGAGTCTTCTCTGTCTTCCGTCGTCTCAAGATTGTAGCATGCATTATTCATCGTTCAACGGAACTATTATTCGATGCATTTTATTCACGCTTATTCGCTTTTCTCGTGCCGTTGCATCTCCGTACGAACGCGTTCAGCGTATTTATGTTCATCGTCGTGTCCGTTTCATCGGTTCGAGAGCCAGCAGTTTCGTAATGTCAATTATTTTACTTTGTCTTTGGCAGTTGGACACGTAGGTACATACAAGCACGCGTTTACAGAGCGCTTCAAAAACTTGGCAATAGACTTCGGAAGCGCCTAGTTACCGTTCAACACAAGCGAAAAGATCTTAACCCATTAAAGACCGACGTTGCGTAAACGCGACCTCTCGTTCGTAGTTTCTTTTCCGTCGATTCGTTATACGAGAAAACTCGAAAGAATTTACTCGATATCCCTTGTCGTCGCCGTTCTCTTCTTCCACCCTACGACTACCTCTATCCTACAACTTTAAGAACTTTGACGAAATTGACGTGTTTTCTAACCGCTCTGACGAACTATTTTCTTTTTCAATTATACAACTCGCCAGTATATCTCTGATTTGTAGCGAGCTTCTGCAACGTTTCCGCTACGCCCATAGTATACTCGTATTTTTTTTTTTTTTGTCTTACCTTGACTATTACTTTTTAAAACACCGTGTAGGGATAGCGTTCTTCGAGCGTCGTGATTTTCCTATCTGTAGCGTCGCATCTGGTCGAGGGAAGTTTCTAAAGTTTCGCGACCTATTTTGTTTCTCTTCGAAACGGTCGTTTGCACGATGCCCGGAACGACGACGATTCTCTGCGTCTATCGTTTCTACGCTTCTTTCTGTTTCATTATCCGTACAAGCGATGCTTCATACTTGACTCGCGGCACGATCTAGGAATTCTCATTACCTTCTCGCGGCACGAGCACATTCATCAGGTGTCAAATAAAATTCGCACGAGCCTTCCTTACTTAAAGTTTAACAAAGATCTACTCCTCGCACAGGTACGTAGCGCTGTTATTTCGCTATCGTAGCCGTTCAGATGAATTAAGAACGTCCTACTCGGAGGAACTCGGTAATCTGTTATCTCTGTTGCCCATTCGAACCCGTCCACCTAGCCATCGTTCTCTACTTTCACTTCCAAACTGAAGTCTACGATGAAGTATTCATTGTTCTATACCGCGTCAACGTCTCGTAATATTCCGTATTAAACTTTCAAGTACCTAAAATAGTTAGGAAATTTGCCATTTTCGAGCCTCCATTCCATCCAACCGATTTTCTCCCCTTTTTCGGTAGTTACAAAATCTTCCGGCTGTGTTTTATCCTTCCACTCGATTACTTCAAACTTTTCACCGTTCCAAGTGGATTTTAACCGTTTTCGATCTAGAGATAGGGAGAGAGAGGGAGAGAGAGAGAAAGAGAGGGAGAGGAGCCTGATCTCGCGAACATTTATCTCGTCGAATCATTATCTCTGCGAAGACGTCGCCAAGAAGATATCGCTCGTTGGTGATTACGCGATTAGATTAGATTTAGATATAATAGATTACGTGATCTGGTGGAGATATAGGCGAGGATGCGAAATCGAGCGAACGTTGACGTTATTCGCGCCAGGCTGCGAAAGCGCCGATGTCGAAGAGTACGATCAAGTTTGCGTAGAATCGCCTTTTTTAACGGTGTAGTAGCTGCAGAGAGATTCGTAAAGTACGTGAAATATAGCGTCATAAATATCATACCATAAATTTTATCATTGCGAAACGCAATTATTGGAATTTGTTTCAGCATGTATTTTCTGCATCTGATACTAAAAATGCAGAGAACCTTGGACACGATCATTTTTTAAACCTGCATATTGAATTATATATCGTTTCGTTACATGGTCAAAGGGTTAATAAATCTTTTTTACCTTTATTCGGCATGTAAAATGTTTCAGTTAAATTAAGCTTCTCGCTACATTACCTTTGCCGTATATCGTCAAAGGAATATTTCTAAAAATATTTTAACTAATATCGGATATAAGGCCGTGACAAGTAAAAGAAAACAGTACAGCAAACAATCTCTGTTATATAGTTATGCGATATTATTTAAAATTCTTTGAAACGTCGCGTTTCGAGCACAAAGCGAAAAATTTATTTACGTAAACATATTAACGTAGCCGGAAGCTTTTGCACACCACTGTGTACCATTGCCGTTCCGATCTGTGAAAATACCCGTGGAAATCGAAAATTGAACTTTAAATATTTAATTCGAGGATTCGTTTATTATTTCCGATCGGCGACAGCAACGAAAGGATTTTCTGCTTCCTTCGGTCGCTGTTATCAACGTTTTTGAGAAATTCTTTATTCCTTACTCCGGTTACTCGGAACTTCCCATCGTTGCTCCGATCCGCGAAAACCTCTACGAAAATCGGTAATTGTACTCTTCGAATTGAATTCCAGAAGAACGAAATTGATTTTCTACTTCCTTTTCAAAGGCACGCCTCGAATGTTTTACTCTTTCGTTCGATTATTCTAATCGTCTCGTCGCCATCTCAGTCTGCAAAAATTCCTACGAAAATCACTCTGAGCCAGTAGTACAGGCAGAGAGAGAGAGAGAGAGAGAGAGAGAGAGAGAGAGAGAGAGGGAGAGAGAGAAGAAGGAAGCGGAGGGGAAGCTCGATCGACCGTCGCGTGGCTATGGTGTATGGTGGTTGGCTCCTCTAAAAATTTCGCGACACATGGTAGGTCGTCTTGGCAACGAAGTCGAATGATTTTACGGGGTCTCTGGTGGCAGCTACATCGACCGTTGTAACGAACTCGAATGAGCAAGGGAAAGAGAGAGGGAGGGGAGAAAGGTAGGTAGGTAGGTAGGTAGGTAGGTAGGTAGGTAGGTAGGTAGATGGGTAGATGGGTAGGTAAGGTAAGCCAAGGGTTCTGGCAAACTACGCGGAAACCCTGTTGAGAGACAACCGTATCTCTTTCTCTCATCTGGAACGCGTATCCTTTAGAATGCGAGAAGCAGGTGTTCCGAGCGATACGCGCATTGTCCTCTGGCTTTTTATTCTTAGAATTGCTCGCATCTGTACGCGAAATCCACCCGCTACAGTAACGCCGACAGCTGTAGCGTTGTACGCGGTAAAAGTGAATATTTCCGTCTTTTTTCGCCGTACGTTGTCGCGATATACGGTGTTCCGTGGGACCAGATTTCCTACACCTTTATCCATCGGGTTAGCGAGATACTCCTTTGCTTGCGTTCTTTTGTATCGCAAGATCGCGCAAAAGGATCGTTTCGAGCACGGTGTCCATGCAGGCTGTGATTCGGCAAACCCTTTGGAATCGACGGTTACCACGAGACTCGGTGAAATCGAGGATACACGTGGCGAACGTGGGAGGAAAGTCGAAAGTTAAATATAATAGCGACTCTCTCTACCTTTTCCGCTTTATTTGAAATCGATCTCCGTTCTCTGGCCACGAGATATCCATATCCGATTCGACGAACGCGACCACTGGTATCGAATGGCGGAATGCCTTTTTCCGTGCTTGTCGTATAAACGTTTCGTTGCCGTGTCGCGGATTTCGCACGGTCATCGCGAACAAGCGGCTGGCTCGCCGAGCTGCCGTTTCGTATGCATTCCCCGAGCTTGTTATCCGGCATCTAAAACACGTTTTCATCCCGTATCCCGCGCTTCGTCTAATCGAGTTAACTTCTGTATCGCGGCAGCCTCGCGTTTGCTTATCGATTTCCATTTTCTCCTGTCGCGTTCTCGCGTGCCACCGGCAAGCATCGCGCCGACTTTTTCCTTCGTCCGACACGCAGTGGAACCGCGAGCACGCGATCGCGTCCGTCAACTTTATGGCCGTCGCGCGATAATTAACGCGCTCGAACAGCTTAACGCGCACCGATTCGCAATTTAAATGGGGAAAATTCGACACCGACGAATCCGATGTCACGCGCTGCCGTATTTATCGTTGTGGAGATTGAAAAGCACCGCAAATTGATGAAATTGTTTTCCATCGACTGTTTGATCGCCGCGATCAAAAGAGTCCATCAACGAACGACGAAACGGACGACAGCAAGGAAACCGCTGTTCAATCTCTCGTCGTTTCGCCCCGTGCTCCGGCCAAAAGCGGCCTCGATTTTCAGCGCGAATAGCAACGCGGACGACGTTGCGGTTCTCTAGAATTTACGCGAAAGAACGCATTTCCTCGTGTCCGCGATGCGACGGCTGTGAAATTGCACCGGCGCTACTTTCGTCCGCATAGAAGAGCACGTACTTCGCAAAATTTTCGCCCGGTGGTATGGCGCAGTTTCGCCACCCACAGCCTTCTCCAGCACCCACCAACCTTCCAGAAACTTCTAAGCCGTGCAACCCACTTGCGCCATACTTGCCTCTTTCTTTTCTCCTATATACACGACACAGCCGAATGGGGTAGTTCTCACGGTAATACAACAAACCGCTCCATTGCCTGGTTCCGCGGAGTTGGTTTTCCCCTGATAATGATAAAAATAATGATAAAATTTCGTCGCTGGACGAAAACTCGCCGCCAAACGACTTTTCTTTATCGAAATTGTCGTTTCCATAATTAATCGGAGCAAACCGAGCGGTAATCGATTCCTTTTCGTTCGTTGTACGCGGCCGATACGTCCGATTTACGGCAAGCGTTACGCTGCGAACACGAAACGGACAGAAATATCTCGCGGAGCGAACCGGCGCGCTGTGACGGATTTGAAAATGAATCGATTGGCCGCAAAAGACAGCCGTTGTTATGGTTACCGGCGGTTATACGTATATTCCTGGTGAATATCCGCGCTAGATCGAAAGTACGTTCTTTCACGACGTTCACGGCCTATCGAAATGAACAGCGTCCGCGTTAAAATAGACTGGTTGGACGGGAAGCTCGGCTGGATGCGGTTTTACCGGCCAATTGCTAGGAGACGCGTTACGTTCTATAGGTTGGCTCGCGTTGCTTCTTGGCTCGCAAAGAATCGCTGGAAGAATATAGGTCGAGCGCTAGGGGCGTCTTAGACACATACCAACGATGCTTCCTTCTATTGAAACGCATACACTTTTGCTGCGCGACTTAGGTTAAAGCGTCTTATGCCACTGGAATCGATCGCACTTGACTCGCCGTGTATACGCATCGCTGTATAGAGCTGGAAATGAATCTGGGTCGCCGGGGACAGCCATCGACCGCGGGTTATTATCGAAAAACCGATACGACCGGACACGTAAATTTTTCTCCGCCAAACGACGAATCTTTTCTCCTCTTGTACCTCTGTTCAGAGAGCAATCGAATTGACGAGAAAGTCGGTCTCGAGTCGGTGCATAGGGTAATCTGATAAATTCGACGATGCAAGCCGGTCGAACGCAAGCGATAAATTCACGACGTTTCGTAAGAAACGAATATAGTTAGGCTGGTTTAATCTCATCGATATCGGTCTGCGTAATTAACGTTAGTAAAGTTGGTGGCACGGACGCGTACATCTTTCATCTGAGAAGTAAATGTAAAGATAGTTCCCTCGTGGGCATATTCTATTTAAAAATTGTTCTTCTTCAGATGGCAAACGCGATGTTTTTACGCGAACTTCGAACGTAGATGGCTTACAAGTTGCTGGTAAACGAGCTTGTATAACGTAGTTCGGCTTGATCAAATAATCCCGTACAACCTTACACAGTGGAAATTAATCTTACGGTTATTGTAGCGGTCCCTGAGCGACCAGTTTCTCTACGGATTCTAGACGTTGCGATCAGCTTGCGTTTAGCATAGATAGGAAGGAATCTGCCGGATCGAGGATCGAACGAGGCTGGAAAGTCTCGAGTATTGGCCAACAACGTTAAATCCGGCAATCAGATATGCCGTAGTTATCGCGAACGTTATCGAACTAACTAAGTCGAGTTACATGGAATCGCGAAGCTTCGTTGCGAGGCCAAGTTTCCCACTCTGCCGGCTCGTATTGTATCGAACTTTAGAACGCGTGGCAGCGTCGTTCCACCGTGACTGACAAGGAGAGGAGCCGGTGGCGTGTTAATCCAGCAATTCTGTTCGTAGATTTTCCCATGGAAATTTTAGATCCGTTGGTTCGCAGCAGCAGCCACGTAGCAACGCGGTTTCAAACATCGCAACGATATGCATCGTACGATCCTGCTATTCGACGATGCGTGGCGACGAAAATCTGATTCGCAGCTGCGATATCTTTTCGCGGTCGTTAATAGGAACGCCTATCGGTCGACGCGTTTCACCGACCTCTCGTACACGATTCCGTCCGATTGGATTTGCCGATGTTCCTGCACGGTTTGCTGCGCGTCGCGAAAACTTGAAGCGCGCCAATGTATATAACGCGATATTAAACTCGAGCTCAAGCAGCGTGATTAACCGTTCCAGTTGGCGGCCATAGATCCACTGGCGATATCGGGTGGCGGTGTTTGCGGTAATGTTACCAGTCAGATCGGGCTTTGATACGTTCCGCTCGGCCTCCGTTCCGTTCCATCTTTTAGTTCTCAAAGTGCGTCCACCGGCGCTATCAGTCACGGTGTCGTGATTTCGGTTCACGGTGTTGTTTTACACGCGATAGCGTGGAATCCAGCGTTCACGTCGTCACGGCGGATAGTTTGGCGAGCCTGCGCCTGTCTTCGCGTTTCAACGAGCGATCGCCAGTTTCGAAAAATCTCTCGCGTCCGAATACGTATCGACTCGTGGCCGCTGACGTTGATTTACAAGCGAGTTCTCGCGCGCGGCCGTCGCGTCGGCTCAAAATTCGTACAGCCGGTGGTTTGGTCTCGCGCTTCGTGTTAACGACACCGGATCGTAGTTTCGGGCGTGGAAAACAGCCCGCGCGCAACGCGTACACCAAGGCTGGTAACCGAGTTACTCGTTGCACTGCGCTTGCCGGTGATACGAATTACAGGCCTGCAGCTCCATAGACGTGCACGGCCTGTATATTACCTCGTTAACGTAGCCCCGAACTTCGACGTTAACTCCTGCGACTAGACAAATCTCTACGCTCGACTTGTTTCTCCTCACCCTATCGGATTTACGCTTACACATACACGTAATTGTAATTATACTTACGTCGTGCAAAAGAGGAGATCGTCTTTTAACCGAGCGTAATTTCGTCGAATCGATTTTTCCCCCCCCTTATCGTAAATCGCTTCCGCGAAGAAGCGCGCTATCGTTGGCGCGCGATACGAAAGCGCTTCGCACGCTTCCTGGCCGCGGTTCGTTCGGGTCGCACGAGCCTGACGCAACTTCGATCGGACCCCCGTCTTCGTTCCCTTAATTAATCGCTACGATAATTAATAATAACAACGAACACTAGGGTTGTAACTCAATTAGCGACGGTAATACCGAACAGAACGGCGCGTCTCGAGTCACGCGAACAGCATGTACATTATCTCGTTACCGTGTCCTCGAAGTTAGCGAGTAACGCGCGAGATACTTGTACGAGCAAAGTTTCTGGCGGCCTGCGCGGCCTCCTATTTCTTGGCCGCTTTCGCGGGCTCGCCAACTTGCCAGTTAAACAATAACGCGATGAATTACCACAGCGTGATTATTGCGTTTCCACGATAACTCGTCGGCCGCCTTCGTGGCCTATTCCCTCGCGAATCTCGCGCAATTTCAATTGCGAAACTTGGCGCGGATCACCGGGGAATTCGCTCGTGCATCTCGCGAGTCTGCAAAAGTTACCGCGTCCCGGGGATATACATCGACGGTGATTCTACTCGCAGGCGTAAAAAGACGCGCACTTTGCTTCATAAGCGTTAGGACACGTCCTGCTTTTTCTATTTTAAGTCGCGTTTCCTACATTTTACGGCGAAGCTATTCTAGAATTCACGTTGTCCATCGATTCCGCCTTGCCAAGATTCTCTTCCTATTTGTGTTTGAAGCTGAACGCGTGTTTGTTCATCCCCTTTAGAACTGTCGAAATATCGTTCGTCGTAATGTCACGATATCGAAGACGATCATATCGAAGATATCGTTTTTTACTTTAACGGTCATCGGGTATAATTTCTATATATATTTTCGGATCGGTTTCGAATTCCACGGATATAGCGTACGCATCGTGACAGTGTCAATGAAATTTCGATACGTTTCGTGCAACGCGCACGGTACACGCTTGGAAATTGCCCGCGACCAAGCGTTCGAATGGTTTCGCGAACCGCTGTATCTTTACGTAAATTTCATGCCGGATAATGATCCTTAAGTATCGTTCTAATTATTCCCGCGGTTAAACTGACTTCCTGTTGGCACGATAAAAAGCCCCGATGCCACTTATAAACCGGAGCGTTCGCTGCTCTCGAATAAAAGCTTGTTTCGCGAGTGGCTGAGAGAGCGCAGACAGTAGCTGCAGCATCCTCGATGATGCGACGGTAATAAGTCAAAAGAAAGAAATACGAGTTGAAGCCAGTTTCTCTCTTTCTTCCGAGCCATTAGTCAAGTGGAAACAGTCACCGGACACGTATTCTTTCTGATGTATATTGTAGCAGCTATGTAGAACATCGATCGCGTACCGTAAGGAGGGAAAAGCGGAAGACGTTTCTAGTTAGTATACAGCGTTATTTACATATTACACACGACACATAAAGTAGCGCGAGACAGGCCGTGCATTTCATTCTCTCGGCTGCTTTACGCGCATCCTTGGCGGACGTTGAACGCGGAGCACTGATGTGTCTGCTGGCGATGAAACGAATGATCATCTGCCCGTCAGTCACGATGAAAATACTGCGTTAACGCGGTGCTATACTTCCTACGCGATCGGTGGATGTTGTAACAGCGTATGCACCGCTATTACGCTGTCATTCTAGACGTAAATGGAACATCGAAAATAGAGCTCGCAGCGTTCTATGATCAGCAAACGCTAATGACGCTTCTTGATCGAATACAACGATATTCTTCCGAATGGCATCGGCGTGCAATTTTAGACGAAACTCGATATCGCGAGGGAAGATGACGGATCCGAAATGCGAGATATTACCACTGGCGATTCGCGCGTTTGAAAAATCTACGTGGTTCCTTTAACGTCGATGTTATCACGGCGTAATAATTTCGACATCCAGTCGAGAACGAGAAAGTATCGGGATATTTGAGATAACGCACACCAAAAGCCTACCCGAGCGTACCAAAAGTCCTAGGAAATTCTCCATCGTTCGTACAATTTTGATATTTCACGTATATCCTACGCTCGAAATCGTATACGTCGCTCGATAGAACTCGCCCACATACTCGCGACGTCGTCTAGCTTTTCATTGTACGATCTTCATCGCAATGGTCGGTTTTGTCCACTTCAGAAGCAAATGTAACGAGTCCCAAGATCCCCTCGCTCCATCTTCCTCTCCAAAGCCTAGATCTGGCGCTTCGAACCATCTTTCCTGCCTGACAGCCACAAAAATTTCGCTCGAATCCGCTACCTAGTTACGCGTCTTTCGGAACAACAGCCGAGTTCAGTCTGCCAAGCATCTCGTAGCTGCGCGGGAACCCTTCTTCCAGTTCTCTTTGCATCGTTAGGTGCGTTTCCGAGAACGACGCGGCACGATGGAACGTGGCGCGAACTCTCGCCTCGGAGTTACTCTTTTTGCGAGACGTTTCATTGGGCGATCGCGCGTCAAAGAAAGTTGCGCCGCGCCGTGCCGCACGGGTCGGCCAAAGCCGCATGGTTAAAGCGACGTGGAGGCCAGCACCGGTGATAAGAGCGCGCGAGGGCGAGCCAGGGAACAGCGACAGCTCGTCGTCGCTGTGTCGCGAGTTCCGTGGGACACTCGAGACGAGATCGCTGGCTAGCAGTCGGCCTGGCGAAAAGGGTGGAAGCGAGTGCCACTATAGCGTCGCGAGTGCCGACGGCAGTCCACTCAGACCTCTGCTCTCCTCTTCTCTTCTCTTCCCTTCTCTTTTCAGCCAGCTCTCTCGTCTTCCTTCGTCTTTCGCTCTGCTCTCGGAAGCAGGCTCTTTCGCCAGAGATCCTCCACGATCACACGATTATATTGTAAAATGTACGCGACGTCGTTTTGCGAGCGTGGAGCGTGGAAACGCGCGGGCGCGAGCACTGCACGAAAGTCGATCCGGCGAACGTGTCAAGGAGAAAATTAAAATTCCCGAGGGTACTATTAATTCGAAGCGATATCGCCGTTGTCTTCCCTTCGTCGTCTTGCAGCGGAAAGAAGAACGAGGATATTTCCTTTTGTATCTAGTTCGCGCGCGAGATGATTCAATCTCGCAACAGTGCAGCGAATTTCATGAAATTCGTCCAATGGTATCAACAAATGTTTACATTTCCCTTTTTTTTTTTTTTTTTTTTTTTTTTTTTTTTTTTTTTTTTTTTTTTTTTTTTTATAAAATAAAGTGGTTGTCGCGACAAGGTAAAAGTAATTCGAGTAAATGAACAAAAACCGAACCACGGTGGAGCAGAGTTAAATCACTTTTCGAACCGTGCTATAAATTCATAGGCAAATAATATTCGCGGTATTGGCGGAAAACTTCGTAGCACTTGCAGCGAACTTTTGCGTGTTTCATCGTAAAACCTGTGCACTTATGCTCGCGCGCCAGCCTGTCAAGGGTTGGATCAAAAACGGTTTTAACGTAGCGGGTTGATTCGGAATCTTGATCTCAGATGGAATTTTTTAATTAAAGAATATATCTAATCGGACGAGATTCCGATCAAGAGGGAGGGAGGGGGGCTGTGTCGAATTCCAAGGGAAAAACTTTTTTAATATGCCAGGAAGGTTCATCGGTAAGCGTATTCGAACGAGAGAATTGTAGTTCGAAAAGTACTTAGGTTAAACTCGATGTATGATAAAACGTTCCGCTAACGGCGGCCTCGTTATCATAGTTTCGCGAAAACTCGGAAGCTTGTTCCCTTAATATGTCAGATCGTATTAAAATTTCATGGAGCACGCGTATCGCGGGACACGTTTGCAGAAATGTAACCGGCGGTATTATTTGTTAAAGCGCGCAAAGCCGCATCGTTGCACGTTGAACCGTTTTAAAGTTACGGAATGCATAATGCAGACCGTCGCAAACTGCTTCGTAGCGGGAAAAGTGGGAACATCGAGCTCGGGTAAACGACTGGTTTCCAAAGCGGGTACTGGTCAAAATCTCTCTTTATTCGAGGGGAAAAACGGTACGATGGGCGGTGGTAGACTTGCAATCGTTCTGCCTAGAATTCAGTCGGTCTTCGTTGCTGTCTCTGGATTAGCGGTTATCCTGTGTTATTCGACCGGTCTAACTACGCTACGATATTTAACACCGTGAGACCTCGGAAGTTAATGTATTCGGAAAGACGATGCTGGACGTTACGTTTATAAATAGACGGCGGATTTTTATTCCGTGATACGAGGAAATACGTAAGATGTCTAAATCATAGTACTTCTCGTAGTATTTGGTAGAACAGTTTTCTATCGAGATTCTCGCAATTATTTAATTCGATTATTTAATTCGAATAATTTAATCTCAAAGGCACGAATTTTCGTAAAAATCGATCGCGGTCCATTCGTAAGTAAAATAGTCGAAAATTCCTATACGAAGACCAAATTGTCATTCCACGGCACGTCGTCGATCTCGTATTAACGGAAATTAGTTCTTAGCTTATCCGTGCGTAACGACGTACCTCTTTCCTCTACAGAGATAAGCGAATAAGCAAGGAAACAAATAAATTTCACTTGGTAGAGGCGGCGTGCCCGGCGAAAATTGCAATCGAATCCCCTGTACAAATCCTATGAATTTTGGACTAACGATTTATGGGCGGAGTTGAAAAGTGCGAGAGAGCGTTATACGACGGGGGATTCTCTTGCCTCGCAACTTGCAGCCCTGAGTCGCGTTAATGACTTCTCCGGCAGAGTTGTGTTTTTGGAAACACGCTTGTTTCCTGTTCAACGATCTGCCGAAAGTTTTGCCGCGGGAAAGCCGTGGCCCGTTAATTGCCCGGCCGGATTGCGCGAGAATAAAGCACAGCTTCGGTACTTTTATTGCGTTTTAACCATCTAACGGGCCGGTCCTTTAAACTATGCAGAAGAAAATCCATAGCGAGGTCGTAGGAGAGCGGTCGCGGAGAACGCTCGTGCATACGAATCGATACTTAATATCCTGCTCATCGACCAACTTGAGAATTTAGTAATTGGAACGCGTGGTTCTGTGTGCACAGAGCGCGCGGTTATCAAAAAGCAAAATCACGGACGAAATAAAAACCGGTTTTTCAATTTCCCTCTCGACCACTCTCGATGCTTCCGCAGCTTTTTACAATTTTTCCTTTTACATAGTTGCCGTGTTATCGCCGGTATCGACCGCAAATATACGTGTAGCGATCGTGGCCGAGTGCGGTGTATAAACACTGGCGGAATCTTGGAAACACGGAAGCCAGCAATCTGGTGCACGATCGCGTACCTACGAAACGTGCGTGCGTGTGCATATACGCGGATATACACGGTGGTTAGGTGGAAGCGAGGGCGGCGCAACGGAGAAAGAATGACAGAGAAGGACGAAGCTACGTGTATAGGTTCTGTATGGATTCGCGGCGAAAGAGCCACACCGAGATACCGCGACGGAGAAAGCCGGGACATTTTTACAGATAAAAAGGGGCAAAGACGGAAAGAATAAACGCAACGACAACGCGCCTTCGCCGGATTTTACGATGCGGCGGTACGCGAAGCGACTTGCCAGAATCAGCTAGCTTTCCGGTTATTCGATAATTGAATGGTACGGCGGAACGGAATCGCGGTGCGGATTCAGAAGTCCCCGCGGGTGCTTTAATTTCTCGGTCTTCAAGCGCAGGGATCGATAACGAATAGAACGGTGAAATCGAGCCGAGCCGAGTCGAGTCGAAATAAGTACGAACCGCAAACTACCTACCGGGCACCGTTACGCGGTGAGATCTTTAGGTCGATCGAATGAGAAACGAGAAACGCAGCAGCCGAGGCAACGTGGATTTCGCCGGCGGATTTAACGCACACACAGAGTAGTTAAATTAGTTTGATCGAACTTGCTGTATGCTTTTACGACGCGTTATGACTTCCGATGAATTATTGTACGCTGCTTTTCTTCTTCGGCAACAATCAATTATCGCACGATAGACACGCTCGCCGCGATACTCCGGGGATCTCTGGCGTTCTTTCTCCGCTCTTTCTCCGCTCTTTCTCCGCTCTTTCTCCGCTCTTTCTCCGCTGCTTTGTTCCGTTCGAGCGGCAAAAACCACAAAGGTGGAATGGAACGAATCGCGACACGAGCTTCCTCCGATTCTTCGCGTCGTTCGATGCTTCGATAATTGCTTCTTCCGAGAGCTGTAATTGCGCGCTGCGTCTCCGCGGGATTGTTGCGCGTGTTAGTACGTGTCAAGAGTGCACGCTGTTGTTGCGGGTTGTACGGTAGATTACGGGCGTACGCGTCGGTGTGTGTCGTCGCTGTTCTTCGTTCTCGTTCCAGTTTCCGCTCCGCGTTCGTTCCTACATTTGCACATTCCGCGCGACATCTGTCCAATATCTGCCCTCTGTCGTTCCTTTTTTCCCATCTCAATTCGGCTATTTTCTCGCTTCCGTGCGACTCCGTGATGCAGACGTAGACGATGATTTTCGGATTTAAAGTACGTTCTACAGTGGCGATCGATCCGCTCGGATCTCGAACGTACGCGGACGATTCACTTTGCCGAGGTAGAGGAAAATGTCACGCTTCTTCCGCGCTCCGGTCACCGATACGATATTAATACGTCGTTTCACCCTTCGTCGTTCGGCGAATAAATTTCCCGGTCGTCGACTTTTCCAAAGTTCGACCGGGCTTAATCTAAAGTTGTCGAGCAACGACAGACGTCGGTAAAATTAATCGTGTGCTCGGTGTGTGGAGGAAACGATAGGCGAAGGGCGGCGCCGGGCCTCGGCGTCTTTCAACTCCGTCCAATTAACTTTCTCGCGGAAGAAACGCTTCTCTTTTCCTCGGTATACGTCGCCCCTTTCGTTATGAATACTTCATTCGCCGGAGTGTTCAGCATTCAGGCCGGAAAAACAAATATCCGACTGTAAAGTCTGGTCTCCGGTATTCCGGCAGTGGCGCTCCACGAACAGACTCCATTTCTCGAGATGGATACACGGCAGGACAGTTTCCGTCATTCTGCATTCCATGCATCGGACGGATTAAGTTTGTGCACGAGCGTAGACTGCCGGTTCGTAAATTGCGCTGATCCGGCCGGGTCTGGTCTTTTCTCCTCTCAAGATCGTCTTTCTTCCTCCTTTTCCATCGCTCTGTGCCTCTTTCGCCAGGCTGTTGCACCCTCTGCCGAACCCTTTACGCTCTGCCGGGGATCCCTGACAACCTTCAACCGTTGACCTGCCGTTAGCTTTTCATCGAATGCCGTCGCGTCTGGAAAATTAGATCAAGCCGCAAACGAGGCCTCGTTAGGTTTGGTCACTCGCTCGGCTCTGGTCCACTTAGCCTCGCTGTACGTCAAGGTACGTGTAAACACGCTTTCGACTTAGCCAGGGCTTTGAATGCAAACAAGAAACGTCGGCTAGCGCATTCGGACGCGGCTACGATATAACGAGCCTTTACGAAGCCTGCAAAGTATCCTGCGAGTTGGTCGGATGCTAACGAATTTAGATTCGGATGTGACCTGCTTTTCACGTCGATAATTTGTCCTCTTGTCGGCGACCGATGTGAACGCAAGGAAATATACATAAACGCGTTAAGCGTTAGCGGATTAATTGACGCGACAACGAGTAATAATTGAACGAGCCCGATTATAATTAGCCAGCCGTTACTAATGTATCGAACAGCTTGATAATACGCGTGCATTATTTGTGCACGCGATACGATCCGACGACATCCACGTTGTTCATTATTTATCCATCGATCAGACGCACCGACGTAATCGGTTAAGATGTTAACGCGATTTTTCTTCGTATTTTTCTGGCTTTCACGATAGGAGAGGCGAACGCGTTCGCGCTGCACCAGCCGCGGTTCTCTTCAACGACGGAAGCAGCATTATCAGTCGAATGCATCCGTGTCCTGAAAATGAAATCAGACGTCGAGAAGATCTCGTTAAGACTGGCTGCCTGCTTATACCCTCGTCGCATACACGTATATATTGAAATACATATTACATTAGTCTTTTATACGAGATCGGTGCCACGGGCTGCGAATGCAGAAATACGCCGTTTCTAGAGAGGCAAATGTTTCCAGCGACAAAGCGGCACGAATACGTTTCGAAGGCGTGCGACTTTTCCGACGTCTTTCATTCGATGACTTCATCGCCGGTATTCCACGCTGACGCCACAGCAGCTACGTACATACACGAGCTGAATATGAGGCACGGTGTTAACGAACATACTATACCCACACATAATTAAGTCGCACATTCCATGCCAAGGTCTGCGAGTACTCGACGACACGGGTACACGGAGAGGATGTTGCAGAGACATCGGATAGCGTAAAACACGAAGTTGCGCTTTATCGACTGGTTAACGAGCAGGTTAATTTTGGCGCATCGCGCCAATAGACTGCAAACGTAGTCGAGCTCGTGTTCCGCATTCCTACGTTTCATCAACCGTGCAACGTTACGCGTCGCGTCGTCGCGGCGAATGTTTTCGTTAAGATATGTCGGCTACGCCGTGAAATTGATTAAGATTGCAGCGGAACACAAGTCGGTGACGTTAAATTACTTTGCCAAGAATTTCTCGAGTAATGGGACGACGCGTAGTCGTTCCAAAAATGCTCCTCGCGCGATATATACGGACGATACACGGAAACGCTAATGGCGTTCGCAAGGACGATAAGACGAGCAACTTTTGTTACGAATGTGGCCATATTTCCTTACACTATCGCTCCGTCATTGCTACACGATTCCATGCTATTTTCCCGTGGCGTTCTCTGGCACAATAGCGGGATATTTTATTTCGCCGCGATACCTCCCGACGTATTTCTCGTCTTGCGAGTCACGTCCGTCACGGCACAGCGGCCCGCCAACCCTCTCTAAGAGTCGTCTAGATATTATCCGGTGATTGCGAGCTTTTCACCGAAAAAGCCTTTCCTAGCACGAAAATTAAATCAAGCCTCAAAGAGGGCTTGTTAGAACGAATCCGACACGCCGACGTCGAGATACCCGCCGCCACCTCTCGTCTACTCGTACACCTTGCTACCCAGGTGATTATACACGCCAGATCTTGCTCGAACAGACGGCAAACCTCTTAAAAGTTTACTCGTTCTATCGCTTTTGGCGATAAACTTGTGGAAATAGAGCGACAATTTTTTAACGCGTGAAATGTTACCAGACGATACGCGCGCATCGCGTCGAGAATGAGATAGAGAAGCGTATTTTTAACGGTAGTTTCGGAACTACGGGGCGAGAGGCAAGTTAAAAAAGTATTCTCAGGAAAGTCTTTCTCTCGCGAATACAGTAAGACGACTGTAAGTTAGAACCGGAGGCTTTGCGATTCTCCGCGTTCGTGCAACTTGGTCGCAATTCCGAGTTGAATGGAAGACCGGCCGAAAGTTGCTTCGGTTGTTTTAGAAACATCGTGTATATTTATATATATGTATATATACGTTTCGTATGTATCCAACATATACAGCACGTACGCTGTATCTGCGCGTATATGTGCTGCGCTTCCGTGTCGGACAAAATATTTCCGATAAAACGCTTTACTTCTTCCTCGACCGTTAACTCGCATCTGTTGCGTTCGTGTTGGAGCGAATAAATTGCGAATCCGGTATTGATTTTGCGCGCGAAGCGCCGGCTGAAAAGAGGAAGGCAAAGAGACGACGAGAATAAAACGACCTCCGCTTCGCCTCTATTAATCGGTTTACTTTTAGAAAAAAAAAATAGAAATTTACATCGGACCCTCTCTCTGCCAGGCTCCTCGGACTCGCGTTGTTTGCGGAGCCGCAGCTCCGCTTTTACCCAGCTCGATGTCGTTGAATTATACAAGCTAAGAACGAGCAGACGCGTCGCCAAGATTTACATCGCTGCAGGTTCGCGCGGTGGCTTGCGAAACGCGCAGTTTTCGCGCTCTCGTTCGCTCGTTGATTTTCCCGGAAAAGCGGGCCGCGTCCCAGTCGACCGTTCATTCGCAAGAAGAAAGCAACACCGGTCGAAACAATCTCCGCCCGGCGTATCGTGTAACCTCGCCGAGAAACTCGTAGCCGGAACTAGAAACGTCAGCTCGGGATACGTCGAACCGTCGTCTTTCGTGCCCTAGCGATGTCGTAGGCGGAACACGAAACCTCGACGCGTGGATACCCACGAGCGTGTCGTCGTTCGACGACGCCAGCAAAAAGGTGATAACGGAACGCGACGAATCGTCGAGGATGGTACTCGACCCCGAAAGAGATCGGGCACTCGAGGGAGAGAGGTGACTTACGGTCGGAGAACTCGAGGTCGATCGGAACTCGAAGAAAGGGAGTTGTAACGCGTCGTGGAAGCACGATCCGCTGAACCAGCAGAAGGAGATTCTCAGCTACGCGGAGTAAATGACGACGACGCTCTGGCTCCGGCTGTCAGCATCTTCTTCGCTCGTCGCGGTTCCGTGACCCTCGAACGGTTCCTTTCCCTCGAATGAAACAAAGCCCATAGGGCGTTGTTGCAGAGCCACGAAGGACAACGCCGGGCCACCTGCTACTACACAGAGTTTCCTAGTAATGCTGATGAAGCGTCTGCCCGTCAATTAGACGCAATTCCGCCAGCAATTAGTGGAGTTACCGTCCACCGAATATCTTCCAGCTTTTTGCCACGCCGTTCGCTCGCGCTTCCCGTGGATACCGCACTTTTATTTGCCCTCCGTTCTCTATGGCGCTTCGTTAGATTCATTCTCTTCGTCTCTGATAGTTGGGCATTCTCGTTCATTTTACCGGGCCACTAATTACGGCGAATTGGAAAAAGCCATGTTTACTCGGAATTCCGATACAGAAGGCTCGCCGCGCAACTTCCTTTCCGACGGAATAATCCGTTTGAACTGGAATTGGCTGCAATGCCTGTTTCTAGCGAGCAAACAACGAGACTCTGGACGCCACTCTTTTCTTCCTTGATAACTCCGCGGAAATCATCGATACAGCCATCCTTATTCCATCATCGGTGGTAGAGGGAACTCGCATCGAACTGTAGCGGAATAAAATCGTACACCTACGTTTCGACAACTGTATATATATATATATATATATATACGTAGGTCTTTCGTGTTCGACCTAGTTCTAGCGTAACGCTACGCCTCGTGTGTGTTACTATACCTGATATATTTAAACGAATTATTTCTCTTAATTCGGACTGTTCGAAGACGTTGCACGAATTTTTTCGCGTCTTTCGTCCAATGGTATCATCGACTGAAAAACGTATCAGATTTTCGGGGATCTGTTTCTTCCACTTGGATTCCACCGTTTTACGAAATCTAAGAAAGTCGAAGCATTTGCAACGTTATGGTAAATTATCGTTCGATCTTTAACGGTTCAAAGATATACAGCTGCGAATGGGTTTTCTGGTACGCGCGCGACCACGAAATTCACCGACGAATTCACGAGTATCATTCACCGCTAGGTAGAACGTCCGCGCGTTACGCTATGGCGATTGGTGCGTACATCGCGATGAGTATAAATTGCGTTCAGAGTGCAGTTAACCCGGATAACTGAGGCTGCCGTGTATAGATCGGCTCGTAAAGCCTCTGGTCGGTGTGTCGCGCGAAGCGTGAGCTCGCTGGTGCGAATAAATGCAGTGGCACGCAAGCCGCACGCATTCCACGTACGAAGGCGGTTTCGCTGCGGCCTCGTAAAGCGAAATAACGAAAAATTGCAACAGCTCGCGCTCTCTTTTGTGCAAACTTATGCGTAGCGACTCGGCGAGAATAACAACTTTTCCATATTTCACGAGTCAACGCGAAAGAGACGTATGCGCAATGCACACCTTACGTGCCACCTATGGCATTCAATTTCACCGTCGTACCAGCGTTTCGCTGACGATGCGCCGCTATACGTTTTCGTTACATCGTTCCGCGATATCGTACGCGTCAGATTCATTGCGATCGAATCGGCTGGCCGCGAGACGAGAGGAAGCGTACGTGCGAATAAAGCGAATATCGTAGCCGACGCGATATTCCGTTTAATTGGATATAAATGGGAATGAAATTTTTACGGTTGCGAATCGCCAGCGCCTCGGTTGTTCCATTGTGTAAAACCGGGGCATGTTTTTTTTTTTTCGTAACGCCGTAATAGGGCCAACGAACTGCCAAACGGCCATAAGTCTGTGTCGCTTTAATATCGTTCAGCGCGCAACGCTCTCGCATCCTACTTACGCGGATATCGTGCGCCAGTAATGAAAATGCCTAGCAGACCGCCGGTGATTAACGTTCGAAGGAAAATAAATCGTGCTTGCAGTTTTAGAGTAGCGGAGCACGCGAGACGAGACGACCGCCAATATTTCAGGCATCTTTTTCGTTAGGCGAACAAACGGCGCAGCGTATATGAATCGGTACGACGAGAGAGAAACGCGATCTCTGCTGGTCTCGCGCCCTTTTGCAATTCTATTCGCGATTCGCCTAGCGGAATCCTCTTACCGTTGTCAGCCATTGTCCGACGTGAAACTTGGTTCGATCGGTTCCGACCTCGACGCTCGCAACGCCGGGAATTCCTGCATCGACTTAATAACGTCGCTGCGTGTCGATCTGTATTCAAATTGGCCGAAGGAAATGGGCGGTTCGAGCTGTCCGTGGCCCGAACCGTTCCACCTCTCGTTCGAATACCGTTTCTCGATTTCCTCGGGGTGTAACTGCGTTACAAGCCGCCACGCGTCCACTGCTGCAAGAAAATTGATCGAGCAATTACGCGAACCGGGCTACTCCTGCCCCTGTTTATCCGATTATCGGATAGAACGAACTCGATAGGTCGATAGCCCCTCGACTTATGTATTTCCGTTCTACGACGAAAATAATCGAAACAGAGAGACGAGACCGGCGCGAAATCGCATCGATCCCAGCACGATTGAATAACCTGCATTTGCCAAGCCGATGTGCCAACTTTAGCGTAAAACGACCGTTCGACCGTATAAGCTGGCATTGAAACCACGCTCTTGTTCGCTCCAGTGGAACCGATGATCGATCATAGTTCCCACCATCGCGCCGTATTGCTGTCGTTTCTTGCAATAAACCATATATACACACGGATATACCGCTGGAGAAAGTTCAATCCGCATTCTTCGTGGACCACTCGAGATTAGATATCTCGTGCGATATGACGGTCCGTAATTGCGAGCATACGTGTCGAAAGGAACCGCCGTCTTAGAAAGTAGAATATCCCTTAATTCTCGGGCAAATGCCTCCACCAGATTAATGGCCAATTCCCTCCTCCTCCTCCTCCTCCTCCTCCTCCTCCTCCTTTCTAACCCCCCACCCCTAAATCTCGGCCGTTTTCTTCGAGTAGAATATACGTATCTATCTACTTAGGTTACCTGTATGTATACATATGTACAGCCGGATTTACATACATTCCGATGATGCTCCGCATCGTTTCCCTCGTAGGTATCAAGTGCTGGTTCGAAACGTTGGGTTACATACATGGTAAGGGAGTAATGGAACTCTGGCATGGCTGCGAACTATCCATAAGGGATAATGAAAGCTTGCGAAGCACCACGCATCGGTCTTGATGAAACGTGCTTTTCTATGCGGGTATGGGATATTTAGCCCGTTTATCTAATTCCTCTATTTCGTACACGGAACAACGTTTCATTAACGTGTAAGGGGAAATATATACGATACGTAGGTTTTTGTTAACTTTCCGACTTTAATTCCGATTTTAATTCTTTGCCATTAGTCGTGGATAATTTTCGTGTAAACGAGATTTATGCGTCACGCGCGACACCTATTACGTTCAAAAATGTAACTGTTTTAAAGAACAGGCGATGACAAATTCGCGCGGCTTTCGTAACAGTCGGTAAATGCACATTTTTGGAACATGTACGCGCGTAGTATCAGGGAAAGAGTCTGATCGCCGAGTGTATTTGCGACGTTACGCGACCGGTTAATTGGATCTGAGAAAGAGAATTTTGAATTATAACGATGCGAGAGGAGCGAAAGTATGGCGCCACTCGGATTAGGACGTGTTAATCCGACGTATTAATGGATCATTTAGCAGCCTCAGGAGATTACTCGTATCGCGTCGCGGTTGCGTATATTTACCTTTTCATTTAGAATGTTTTACCATCAAATATCGATATCAATGGCGCGACGTTTTACGCGAGTTCCTATACTAAAGCATGATTCTTTAATAAAAATACGTTGAGAAAGAAACGATATCGTTGGAAATTTTACGAGGAATAAAGCATTCAGTTTATCCATTATTTCCACGCGGTGGAAGCGTCTCTGCCCTTCGACCCGCTTAAACGTTTAAAGCCTTCTCTCTCTCTCTCTCTCTCTCTCTCTCTCTCTCTCTCTCTCTCTCTCTCTCTCTCTCTCTTATTGTTATCGTTCCCGGCTTTATTGGTTCTTGAAATTAAACTTCGAAATTGCGACGGTTCAGCTGCGGCTGAGTTATTATCGCTGGCCTACTGTTCGTCGAACGTTCTCTTTGCTCGTTTATGCATCGTCTATAAGCTTTCGCGCAATGTGTGTAGAATTGATCGATGACGCGTCCTCCAGCATGCTCTTCGTCATTATCCCCTGTATAACGTACTGCTGTACGCTCAACTTTCCAGGGATATGAAGTGCGTTTCGTAATCAACCCGTTGGCGTCAAATTATGCCTGTCCACGGCAATTAAATTTTCCTCCAGCTCGGACCGAAAGTTTCGCTGTTAAAAAAAAAGGTATAAAAATTTGTCGACGCGACAGCCTAAAAATCTGAAAATACTGATCATTTATTTAACTTTCGAGTACCTATCGCGATGTCACTTCGCACAGAGAAATAGAATTCGTTGGTAAAAATTTTTACCAACGGCCAAAACAGCGTTTCTCTCGCTGCTTTTAACGTCGCTGTTTTTTCATGAAAATATTTATCGATGCCACGGTCCAAACGACCAAGGTTTCAACTCGGACGATTAAATCCTGCGATGGAATCTCCGCGTCGGCGAAAGTCCTATTCTAGATATCCGTTTCGACTGAACCTTCCATAGGAAAACACAGCAGAAAAACAGCGGATTGTACCGGCGATCCGCGTTCGCTAATCAAAATTCTGCCCCTTGGCCTTATCTTTGTCACCGAAAATTACGTTTTTCTCGAACTCGATCCAGAGAAAGAAGTTTCTCTCCAGCGGAAGAAACTGTGCAAAAATGGCTATTTTTCCTTTTGTCAAAATATTTATCAACGTAATAGCCCGAAAGAGCGAGATCTCGATTCGCTGAACGTTCAAATCCTGGAAACGAATCTGCGCGTCGGCCAAAGTTCCATTTGATTTTTCGATATCCGACTGTACCTTCTATGGAAAACACGATAGAACGGGGAACTGTATCGGTCCTTCGGACTCGCTAATCAAAAATTGTCCTCTTCGGCCCGGAACTGATAACGATCGAGGGATTGGTTAGCGGTGGAGGGAATACGATTTATCGCGGAAAAAACGCAAAAGAGTCCGGTGGAAACCGGTCACGAGAGCATTCGTTACGGTTTTATTTGTTTCGGCTGGGGCAGAGGCGACGATCGATCCTCGGCGGCGTCGCAGCCGCCGTCGCCGCCGCCACCTTCCATCGCCTCTTTCTCGTGGTATCTCGGTGACTTCGGCTCGCTCTACCTACACCAACCTAATCGATACTCGACCCGACTCGTCTCGATTCGACTATGCTCTCTTTCTACGGTAAAGACGATGACGAAGACGGCGACGACATCGTCGACATCACCGCCTCGGCCTGGAGTCTTCCACCGAGCTTTTGTGTCTCGCAGGCGCTATCTAATCGCTTGATCGCGCTTCGAAGCGCACCAGGATTCCGCTTGACTTGCCCCTGTTGACCTTCTGCTTCATCCCTCGAAGACGTCGCGTAATTATCGAACACAAACTGGATACGACTGCTGAGGATAACGCCACTGAAATCCCTCTCGTTCCTCCTTTCCTCGTTTTTCCTACTTTTTCACCGGCGACGACGTCGATTCGCTTATCAAGATAGATTTTCCTGCGTGTTTTTCACGATGCTTTCATTCGTCGCGGCACCGCCAACAGAACCGATTCCCACGACTTTGCTTCTGCCGGTGGCCAGTTAAAACGGATCCATCCTGACGCTAAACGAAAAGGTTTCCCGGACACCTGGACAGAAATTTCCTCGAAGAGCTCTCCGCCGTTCTTCCGACTGATGCACAATGTGAAACGGTAATCTCGTTTTCCACGTTGGATGCGCGGATGATCAAAGAAAGCGGTAGACTGCTTGGCTGAAAAGAATAACGAAATTGCAATTTGCAATTTCATCGTCGGACAGAGCGTTGCTCTCGATAGAAATATTTAAATTGGAAGGAAGCAGTCGTGGCATATCGAAGTTTTAATTCACCGATGCAGCACGTGAACGAGGAATTTTTGACGACTCGTCGCTTCGTTCCTCCCATGGTCGTCCTGCTTTAATTGGACGACATTACGTAAGGGCTACCTAATGCGAGCATCAAGATCGCCGCCTCTCCAACTCTAATGTGTTATGAATTATGCACTCGAGGGTTAAGTCCCTCTTAGTCCCTCGGCTTACTTTGACGAGCCTCGCCCTCCTCTTGTATCATTATACGTTCAAGTAGAATTACCAGCGTCGTGCCGCCCGCATTTCCTAGCAGCACGGTTATTGCATAATTTCTCTTGCCCTGTCCCTTAAGCCTTTGAAGACAAACTCGGAGCGGTTTACGCGAAACACGCCTAACGGCGCTCTGCGTTGTTCTAGCAGCCGACGTGTGCGTTTAAGCCTCGGCTCCCTAAAAAGAACCTTTGCCTTTGCAAATTGTAAAATACGTTACAGAATGGACAGATTACCCCGCGTTATGTGTTTTCTCGCATACGCCGTAACAGACGGCTCAGAGCAGCTCTTGTCGGATTAGTTTGGTTCGTTCGGACGAAGCTTTGATACGCGTCTTTCGCCAAACATTTATGAAACGAGACTCGACCGTTCGGATCGCATCGAAGCTCGAAAGAGATCTGAAAAGCTACGCGAAAGCTACGAGACATTTCTAGCGGAACTATAGATTTTACAGAGATCGTGTTTGCACGAGCAGTCAATTATACGTAAATTACAGTCAATATTCCAGCGGCAGTATCTCTAACGCTTGCCGTACGTTTAAGATGTCCATTCACGTCCTATACACTAATTCGTATATTTGCGGCAAACATCCTGCCACATTCTCTCGTACGTTTTCCTACCGATCTCCAAATGAACCGATAAAGATCGCTTCACCGCAATCGTGTCTTCGCACGGTACCGACGAAATTCCAAAGTGTTTTACAACAAAAAGGCAGACGATAAGCGTGCGAGCACTTTGACGAGCCAGTTGAAATATTCGAAGATCGTAACAGGCTTAATCTCTTTCATCATCGTCTCGCGTCTCGGACAACGAATCCATACTATACCGACTGGTCCCGTTCCAGGCTGTTGAACCGGCCACCATCGGGCTGTATCCATCGGTTTTCTTTATTTCCGGCCAAGGAATTACCGTTCCCAAGAAAACGTGCTCGCGAGTCTTATCTGGCAGCCGCGTGCACAAGTTAGCGTGACGGAAAATGGGTGGGTGCATCTATTTTCGTTCCCCGGTCACGTAACTACTATGCGGACATACATTATGCGTTGCTACTCGAGGGTATTCATCGAGGTTGCGGCTTACACCTCTCGCGAGCTCTCTCGGTAGCTGGCGTACACATCGACGTGCCTGCGTAACAACGTATTCCGTGGTACGTAGGCGTCGGAAGTGGATGCGTATTACGCGCGAAGAGCTGCGGAGAGTTTCGCCTGTCTCGCACTCTCTCTGTCGGAAGTAATTACACGCCGCGTACCGTCCGATTCCCGGGGAAAAAGTTGTCTCTTTGATTTTTACACTCGACCAACCGCATCAACCGTGCTCACGCTACAACTTGCACAAACGATACATCTTAATGCGTCATTCTTGCCACGGATTATCAATCTTCCCGTGACCGCTACGAACCCTTTGATCGGTGCTTAACTTTTTTATAAATCACCGCTCATCGATTTCGTTTCGTCGCATCGCGTCTCGGATCGATCAATCACGCGGCTGGGTTTTCGTGGATGAAATATCTCTCTATTTTCCTCGTTCCAATAGGTTAGAGCGCATTACCGGGGTATTCCAACGCTTATCACCGAAACTGTCCATTTGCGGATTCGGTGCCACCGATACGCCGGTTGCCAGGATATGTACTGTACGGAATAGGTACTTGAATCAAGCGGATTTATTCCTCCATTGCCTGCCACGATCTAGCAAAATCTCATCGAATATGCTTTCCGAATCTGTGTATGCGCTCGTAAATTATACGTTGTTTCATTCGAATTTTAAACTTCGTATAACGACGCTTGGCATTGGTGTCGTCTTATTAACGCGTAGGTAAAATAAGATAAAGTTATATTAAATTACGATCACCGGTGTCGTGGAAAATATTTCGAAATTTCATTAGCATTCTAATAAGACACGGCAGTCATGAGGGCAATAAGGGAATCAAACTTGTTGCGGAATTAGAAACTTTACCAATGCGAGCACGATAGTCGGAACTCGCGACGGTATTAATAAAAATTCAGAATATTCCGTATAACGTAATATATTCATAAAACGTATCTGCTAGTATCGAAATACTTTCACGGGCCTCTGTGTGTGTGTGTGTGTGTGTGTGTGTGTGTGTGTGCACGAGCTTCTTTCGCGTGTTTCGTGGCGCATTTATGCCGGAACTTTCGTATAGAATGACATATTACGCGATAAGAATTTGCCAGCGCGAGTTCTTTCTTCTATAGCCGGGTAATTTATGCTGCGATAATCGAGGTAATAAACGACAGGCAAATAAAACTCGAGATTCGCAAAGTTTTCCTAGATTTTGACGATCGCTGCCTCTGGCCAGCTAACTCGTTCAAGATCCTCCATTAAAACTTCTTCCACGATGATTTTTTTCTCCTTGGAACGCTCGTTTCGGCGCAAATCTTTGACGCCTCGACGAGTCGTTTTCGATCATGGCTTACGATAATCTTTTTACCGCGCCGGGCTTTTTGATTATTCCTCGCGACGCTTCCGACGCGTCATTCACCGGAAATGCGTTGGATCGTGCAGAATGTCCGTGGCATTTCCGACGGCGCCAGCTTTCAACGCTTTTCACCTGGCCAGTAAATGCTCGGCATACCTACCCACCTAAAAATCAACACGTGTCCCACAGGCGCACCCCGCAGTTGGCCTCTGCACAAGTTGCCCGTACTTTTATCGCATTGTGAAACGGTAGAGAGCGAGAAATCATGAACAGGAACAAACTCCGCTTTCGGTATCTATATCGTATCGCGCGAAAGTCTATGAAGGAAACAGCACGAGGCTGCGATAAAATTGGCAGCCGTAGAATTTCTTTTTTAACCCTCCGCAGATCGCGTTTGATCTGACGGAAACGCGCGCCACTTTGGTCGTAAATATTTTTCGATGGTTACAGCGTACAAGTAGTCGAAATTTTTACGTCGCGCACCGACGATTAATAGGTCTTTGAGCAACTACCGTAGAAAGCTTTTTCATCGTGGTGTCTCGATGCAACGCGAAATGTAAATAGAAATAAGCAGATATTTATTATCACGGTGTATAGTCGCAACGATAGCAGAGGACAAAATTATTGGCATCTTCTCTCTCCGTGGAAGAGCGAGCGTTCCGATACTTGAGCGATGATATACAGCTATACGCGGGCCAGGTGTATCCATAAATCATCTATATTTCATGCGTATTCTTTTGTATGAAAAATTTCGATATCCCGAAGAAGCGATGAAAGGGAAGAACGGAGAAACGGAAAGGGGACAGATACACACCGTGACCTACGACGAAACGTTTAGTGTCGCGACCTCCGCAAGGTTAAGGAAAATCCTCGTTCGTTTTACGCGCAGGATATGGCCGACATTTGGCAAAATATATTCCACGATCCTTAGGAAAGGAAATGGTCGCGTGCATTTCGTAGGCTAGATATTATCTGTAGGAACCGGGCAATATTCAGAGTGACAAAGTACGACGAATTAGAGGGGCAGGAAGGTAAAGCACGGCGGAGTAGCGGTCGATCTTGATAATTTGAGGAGCAGGCAGCGAGGTCAAAGGGCGATATCGATAGGCTTCACGAGGCTGATTATTTTCCCGATTCCGGCGCATTCAGCGCGGTCGCTATTAGTCTGTGGCAGTTACGATGCCAAGGCCATTCCCAAGGGACATTGGAATTGCTTCCGCTCGTATTTGAACTGGCTTTCGATATTCATGCGGCCGAAATGAAGGAACGGAGCCGAATATATATCAGGGCCGTGTACCTTCGCGCCGGTTGCATCCAATTGTTCGCGTGTAGAGGTGTGCTTTTTCTGTGCTCGACGCCGGCTGAAGAGCCCACTCGCCCCGATCGATCGATCGGAAACTATTCCCGGCCATTACGCCGGAGTAGTCACCAGTGGGAGAAGGACGACTTCACCGGGGGAGGCCTGTTGCCACGACGGAGACAATAAACGAGGAGAAAACGCGCGTGGCAAGGGGCGGCGACCGTCCTCTCTGCCTCGTTCCACTGAATACGAGTGATTCATTATGCATCCGACAACGGCAAGATCCGTGCAAGTGCAACAGAGGAAAGTACGTGCGCGTACGCGAGCGACGATCACGCTAACGACGACCTAATAATGCGAACAAACGGTAGCGAATCAATCGCAGCTATTTTAACGATCGATGTGCCTCGAGGGTTGCGACTCTTTCTTCTTTTCCTACGCTTCGATTCGCCGCCGATAGCTCGTTCCTCCATACAGCGCGATACGCATCTAACGAGGCATAACGGGTAATCGAGCACGAACAATAACAAGCGCATCTTCTGTTCGTAATTAACAAGACACCTGTCGTTTCTATCCGAATCGCGACAATCGAAGAAAACGATCGATCGATCGGAATGTTGTATTCGTGGAAAATTTGGACCTCGCGGACGAGCGTTCGACGATATGTACGAAGGGAAAGAATTTGTTAACGCTGTTTGAACAAATTAGAGCGATGTAGTAAATTGTGACGAGCGTAGTCTGGATAAAATATTGCGCGATACAAGAACGCCTTATGAAAGCGGGTCTTTTGCTTTCGGCGGTCGTATTCGCGTGTCTGTATTTTGCACCGTTTATTTCCATCGGCTGCGGTAAATCGGAATTTTCTCGTGTGGTTAAATAAATAGACGAAGCTTTTTTCATCGAGTAGGAGTTTTCGTTCGAGGTTAAAAATCCAACGCATCGCGTGCCGGCGACGTTCGATATGACAGAAGCGCAGGAAATTTAAGTGGATAAAAAGCAAACGTCTGTTTTTCATCTGAATCGATTCGCGTCTCGGTGTTTGTACTTTCGATGGCTTCCTTTTTATTCGAGATATGTTTCTAGGTGCATAGGTAAAATAATAGTAAATACGTTTCACTTGGCGACTATCCGAATGGAATATTAGAGAAATAGAAATGGAAAAACATTAACGAGTCTGGTCGAAACGGCGAAGAAGAAACGCGTTAAATTACCATCGCCAGTGCAAACAAAATCTCAAGAATCTAAATACCGAGAAACGGATGGCACGTGCTTAATTTAACATTCCCGGCAAAGTACATTTTTGCATAATTCAAATACGTTCCCCACGCGAATTCGAGAAGCAAAAGTCTCCGTGGAAACGCGTTTCAAAGAGCCGCCGCTGTCTGTCGAGAAGGATTCAATCCGCCATAGAACGATACAAAAAACGGTTCTTTTACAAGCAACGTCAAAGGATTTGGGGTGGCCGGGCTCGGCGGAGCCTCGGTCGAAGTTGAAATTCTTGCCGCGGTCAGAGCCGAAAATTCGACGGTAACGATACTCGAGAGCGTAATATCGAATCGAGGCGCAGACGGTAATCGGTCGTTCGTCGATTTTCTATTCCGTCAAAGATGTCAAATATTTACTGCGCCGAGCAGATCAAGATTCCTCCGACCTATCCGCACATTCTAAAACAGTATGCGAAAGCCGCCATTCGTACACAACCCTACGATCTTCTGCAATGGACTTGCGCTTATTTTCGAGCTCTCGCCAACTGCGCTGTTCCCCCTGTCAAAGTAAGTGCCTAACCTGTTCGTGATTTTCTTCGAATTTTTTCGTCCTCTCTTCTCGAGAGACGTTAAAGCAGTTCTTTCGGGCGGGGGGCGGAAGGGCGACGCAAGAAGAATACAGGGGATGATAGCTAAGATGGAGAAAAATGAAATAGGATAAGGAACTCGTGCGGAAAAATCGTGCTGCGCGTTTAATCTCGCTGGTTTGTCTCGTTCGGGGATAAAGCGAAACGTGTGTCGCTGACGTATCTTTTCTACATGCCCATTATCTCACAAAGGGATGATTAAAGTTTATTCCAACGGACGTTCGTTCCTTTTCGAGTGGCTGTTCGAGTAGCCTCGTTAAACGTAATCTTTTCTATTGCTTCCATTGTACGTTATACATTTAAAACTCTGTCGATCCGTATCGTATAATTAAGCGGATAGATAAGTAAATCAATCCTCCGGCTAGATTTAATTATTCAAGTTCGGTTAATGGCGTTTCGTTTGGTTTGCATGGTAGAGTCCGTTTAATCAGATCCGAAGCAGCGCTAAGAAACGTGTTCCATCGGTTGAATCAGATTTTCGAACACAATTAAGAATTTCGTACCAGGCGCAATTAATTCCCGTTGGTTCTCGAGCACGGTAACCTTCGTTATAACGCTCAGCGTGTTTCTGCCATCGTGCTACGAACCGGCGGAGAGCGACGATTCTTTTTATAAAATAATAAATGGAATAAAGATTTACGTACGAAGCTTCGGTTGGCCGCGATTCATCGCGATTTTTATCTCGACGATCGTACATGTATCAAGATGCTGAATCGAGGCGCGTAAATTGAAATATCGATCGATTCAGGCTCCATCGAGGGTAATTAACAGCGTGCAATTTTTTTTTTTCCATAGAAATTTACCGGGATTTTGTCAATTCGTTCGCCTAGAATCTAAATTTCCCAGATTTAATTGCAATCGGTTCGATTAACCAGCCAGCCTGAGGAAAATCGATTAACTCGGTTAATGGAAACGATCGCTGTAAATTAATCCGCTCGGTGGAGACCGTTGGCCGTTTATTGGCCACGTCCAACGCCCACCTTTTCAGGATTTTTCTTTTTTAACGTAGATGCATTATAGACGACGTCCATGACCGGACGCGAATAGAATCCAGTTATGGGATTCCAGCCTTGAACTATCGGATTTCCCTATTTTCCTAGTTTGTTCTCTTAGGATTTTTTGTTCGCGTCGAGCGACCAAAGTAATCTCGGTCTGACATAAAGCATCCACGTCCGTGACCCGAAACAATACTCGAAGGATTCCGATCCGGCCGAGACATTGCTCGAGCTATTTTTACACCGGGTGTATAAATTTCAAGCTTTATCTCGACGAAACTGTTTTCAGTAACGTTTACTTTGTTTCGAGAGAGAGAGAGAGAGAGAGAGACATGTTACAATGTCCGTTGACCAACATGTTACAGGTTAATATATTCGTCACGCACCGAACTACACGCCTACCTAAATGAAAACACGTAGTTAAAAGAAAATAAAAGCCATCTTGAAATCTAGGCGGCACGTTCGCCTAGATAAGATATCCGAGCTTCGTAAAATAAGCTGTCTCCTTCGAAACAAGTTCCACTTGTAACATTTTTTGCAACGACCGATAGTTCGGAAGCTAACCACGTGCAAATAGAAAATAGACTCCGTGCGATCAACCTCTATATGCGGATTCTTGTCTTACTTTCTCTCCGTTGTTTCGAATAAGCGTGAAGCAAACGGTTATTAACCGGCGGGAAGGAAACGGCGCTGCAAGGTCGAAAGAAAATTTTCACCTTCGATCGTCGCGTTTATTTCTGAATTGTTATCGTGTTTACACGCGATCCTCCAACGGCCTACGAACCCACGCCTTTTCTTCCGCTTGCGTAGAAGCAATCGATCTGTCGACGCGACAGTTCTTACAGTTTACAGTTTACAGTTTACAGTTTACCCTTTACGTTATCTCTGCGTGATCGCGTTACAGACATTGTCTGCGACCTATCGTCAATAACCTAACGTGCCGAGCAATTGTCCGGTTGTTGGTGATCGTAGATCGTTAGCCTGGTGGTATATTTTCTTAGGAAAGATTGGAGTACCCCCCGTTCAGCCATCCGTCAGGTATCACTCCTGGCTACCTGAAGACCCTCGTGAACGTGTTCGGCCACGCGGAGAACGTGTGCCTGAGAAGCATACTGGCAAGCTGGCAGGGCATCGCTTTACCCGAGACCACCCTTTTCCGAATGTTGCTGGTAGGCAAATTTCTACCGGAGAAAGAGTGCGACTTTTACAAATTCCTGGCGATCGCTTGCGGATTCTTGGGTAAGGTAAGCCGTCTGGCCTGAAAATAGCACCTCCCCGCCGACATTCTCGTATGAAATACCTAAAATAGAGCGCGCCTATAAGCCCACCTCCTCCTCTCGCGTGCGATCTTTATCGCGTCCTAAGAATAGTATTTTTAGACGAGCCGTTCATCGATTTAATAATCCCTCGGTACCGACGTAGATCTCGTGATTGATGAGGCGGCAGCGGTTTTTATTGCGTGGGTGTATCGGTATAAGCTGGCACAAATACAGGCGCTTTTTTAGACCGGTCGGCAACGAGTCGGGACGATGATAGTTTTTACCGCGAGGTCGTTTATTAGTCTAACGTATTATACCTGTAGGATCCTCTCCACAGGACAATTCGGTGGTCGAAAGCGCGTTACGGATACAGACGGCTCGGTCTTTGTTTCGAATTACACGAAACGTTACCCGTTACTTATCGGAACGATTTACAACGAACCGATGCTCGAGACGAAACGTTCTACCCGTTAATGAAATTTTTCTCCGCCCTGAGAGAGAAGGTTTCTCCGGGCGTTTCGTATCAACGATCGTTCGAAAATACATAAAATTGCCGCGGACCAGGCACGTTCCTCCGGGATGTATTTAATTCGCGGAACCTTAATGCGAATCGATGAATCATCGTTACCGGCTGAATTAAATTAATCACTCGCCATTGTTGCCGGCTACCATTTCGCGCCGATTCACCCACATCCTTTCTGACTTGCCCCCGCAGAATCTATTCGAAACGATGATATACGTGTGCGAATTGCTGACGGAGGAGCCAGAAGGCGGCTCGGCGATGATATCCGCGCGAACCTTCGTCCGCCTCTACGAGTATCTGGCGATGCTCGATTGCAGCGGCGAATGTCCCTATGTGATAATGGAAGAAGACACGAAGGAGGTTTCACCTCCCAGCGAATCGTCCACCCTAGCCAGCACGTTCGACTCTAGATTGTATCTAGCGCCATCCGCCGTGGAAGAGGTAAAAAGCGAATTTTGCACGTTCACACCGTGCACGTGCATCGCGAATGATTCATCCACCGTGAAAGAACGGAGAGATTATACCGCGGATCGTCGCGCTTATGACCTGGATTAAACATTTTTATAACGTCAAGATCTTACATGGTACGCGTGTTGTTGGTTTAAATTATTTCGATCAGGAACAATCATCGTAAATAGCCGATAATAGTTCTTTTCGCTTGGCGGCGATAATTATCGACGATGGAACTTTCTTTCTTCGGGTTAGTTACGAGGTAAAATGAATTTTTCAACGTGGAATTCGTTCTTTGATCAATTACTCTGGAAGACTGGTTTCGTTAGAAACTATGGCTGGTTTACTGGTTACTGGACAAGTTTGGACGTATCGCCGTCGCTTCGCTATGAATCATCATCCATTTGATTCATCAGAAGCGGAGATTTGCCCTACTTTACTCATTGGCCACTTTAGACGTTCGCTTTGACTGGAATACAGACGAAAACAATCTCTACTGCTTGCGATGTTCTTTAATCGCTTGCTCGAAAACTAGGTTCGTCGGTAGCGATGGCTGTTTACTCGTTACCGGACGAGATTAGGCTTATCGCTGTCTCTCCGTTGCGTATGAATCATTCATTCAGTTGGATATTTTGTACGCCGGTCGCTTTACACGTTCGCTTTGCATGAAATACGAGTACGGATGAAGACAATCTCTACACCTTTCACCGTGGATGAAACATTCGCGCGTCAAACGTTGTAAAGCGCAAGTTCATCTTAATCCCATTTTTCATGGAATCGGCGAAACGTCGTTCGACTGGCTGGTCGATACGCGAGTACACCGTTTAACAGATAGGAAAAACGTAGCTACGTGTGCGTTCTCTGACGCGATGTACAATTCGGTCGGAGATTATCGACTGTGGTTGCCGCTAGCTTATTCGGCGAGTGGCGAATGATTTTTCGGGGTATTCGGGATCGGCCACGATTAATGGAAGGGAAAAGGTTGCGAGAGCAAACGGGGGACTCGACGAGCCCGTCGAGTGCTTTCCCGGCAATCACCAAATATAATTTCGTTAATAACGCACCGATGCAAATGGAATCGCCGCGCAATCGAAACAGGGCCAGAGAAATAATTACTCGATGCGTGGAACCGGCTGTTTCAGCGCCCTCGGTAAACGGCGAATCGCGGATGCGTAGCGCAAATTTACAGAACGTACTGATTGTAGCATATTTTAGCGGAAACGCTGCTTTTCCCCGACGCGGGTCGAGTTAATTCAGTGGAAATCGATCGGAGCCGAAGGCAGAGGGTATCGATACTCGGCCAATTAATGCCTCTGCCAGCCGTGTTTCTCCGTTCTCAGTTCTCTCTCGTTCTCCGACAAACATGCCACTTTTAATCGAACTGCCGTCAGGAAGAAGAATCCGGCAAGCTGGATGTTTGCCCGCTTACTGCCAGCGAAAGTCGATCTTCCGGAATCTTACAAGTTCTGAAGGATTACACCGGTGACGAACGACCTTCCGTAGTTGACGAAACGCAGCAGGAAGCCGTGGTTACGATGCAAAAAGACGAGATCGACGTCGGATCGATGGTATCGGAGAAATTATCGGAGAAAGAGGTTCGTAAATAACCTGCACATAGCGAAACGTATCGGGTCGTATAAAAAATACGAGCTGCGGATAAAAGCGCTACTTGGTTTAATTATGCCGCGGTAACGAATGTTGAACCGCGTGGATTGGATAGCTGATTTTCTACCTCGCAGGAGCGTTGAAAAACCGTGTCCCTTTAATTTCGCTTCGCCAATGAGTTTACTGTTTGCTCGTCGTTCGTTAAACGTTACGATTTTTCTCTGCCGGCAGAGCGAATGGTAATCTTGGAATCATTTCCCGACCGTTCGGTGTTTGTTTAGCGACTGAAAAAAAGAATTGGTCGCGGATACGCGGCTGATTTTTCTCCCATTTTTATACAACGTGTCGAACGTTTCGTTCAGCGAGAAGCGAAGAGCCAGAGCGACGTTAACGTTGATCGCGATTCGTCGCAACCTACCGTTCCCGACACCCGTTTCTTGGACACGGACTACAGCGTTTACGACAGGGACTCGTTCCTGTATTACGGAGAAGAGGCTAGAGGGGAGACGACGGTGTCGTACGAGGAAATCGATGACTACGAACCCATCGGGCTCGAAAATATCCTTCACGGTATTTGCGAATGTCTGGAGCCCGTTCGTGAGACGGAACGCGTCCCGACGCCTCCGCCACCCGACCCTTTCCACGACTTTCTGGAAAGAATGAAACAGGAGGTAGACGAAGACCGTCTCGAGATGCGTTTTCGAGTGGAGGGAATCGGTCCACCAGTCTCGACAAATCGCATTACAGCCGTGAGTCTGTGGCTGTCGGACTGTGCTCGTCGCCAGGAAGGGCTGGTTGGTCCGCGAAATATCAGACATTTTCTTTGCCCCGATCTCGACGATTGCCAATACGATAACAACAACGTGGATTGAATGCGATCGATAGCTTGCACCGTGAGAAACCTATCTGTCACACGATATATCCGTAGTTGAGTGGTCGCAATGAGCTGAAAAAAAAAGTATGTACATTAATCCGATAACGTTGAAATTCTCGTCTGGGTTCCTGACGTGTTACAGCGGATCGCCAGAGTAATTTGAACATTCACCACGGCAAATTTTTTTTACGAATACGTCACGCGAGTTATACGAAACCTTTTGAAGTGTCATTCGCAACGCGATAGGACAGCGCTATCGCGATTATATTCGTCGAATTTACCACCGGTCCAGAAACGCGTACAGGCGATGTTTATTACAAACGTATATTTGGTAGAAAATTAACACCCGTACGATAAATTTAATAAAAAGCTAGCACACAGCGCGAATAATACGATCTTAAAGATATGTTTGGCGATGGAAACGGCCGTACTAATTATTCTTACTTACTAACGTAGTAATAACTGACGGTTGAAATGTTTGCATGCGAAACGTATGCACGCAATAAATACCTTGTATCTTCTATGCGCTCGTTACGAATTTTCAGATTCGTTTCGAATTTTACCAATGTAATCGCGATGGTCGTGCTTCGTTACAGCGCTAATGAAATATTTTCAAACATTTGGCGCGACTCGCGTAATACGCTCGCGTTGATTTGATATCGTTGAAATTTTTGTCTGGAAATGTGACACAGAAAGAGACACGTGTTGCTGGGACGTCTCCGCTCGTCCAGAAGCGCGACACACGTACATGCCCCTGTTCACGTTCGCGATTCGAACTAACGAATAATTTACGTGGCAGAGATCATTAAAATATATAGACGGACGAATCGTGCGCGGCTACCTATAAAACATCAACGTGTTTCGACCATTTGCCTTTTATTTCGCGCCACGGAGAGATAATAAGCGTCACGAAACGCACGCAACACACGCTGTTTGCCTTTTAACTTGCTGCATAAATTACGCCTGGTAACAGTAAAATTTATGCACTTTCGGCCCATTCCAAATTCCTGTCGTGATTCGAAGCTCCGTCCAAATTCGTCGCATTACGCGTTCGCTTCCGTAATTGGTTTTTCGGTGCTTTAAAAATTTTGTTGGCCGATTATCGCGTGGCCCGCGCGTAATTCCAAGAACGAACGCAATGAAACTGGGCCGTAAATGGGAAACGCTTTCTCATATAAGCGTAAGAAACAGCCGACTGTGCGACTGTACTCGGAACACCGTCGGAACTTTCGCTGGACAAAATTTGGAGCAAAGTATTTGAAATACTACTTTGAAAAGCTCTGGCCGAAAGGAACCACTTTTCCTTCCGCTTGTCGATATTTTTCCGAGTTTTTCGGCCTCCGCCGTGTTCTTCTGCGTTTGCTTTCCGGCTGTTGTTCCACGTGTACCATGCAGGCCCTGGGATTGTCGTGCGTTTTCGCTATCTGGTTCTCTTTCCACGTCCCTGTTCACGCACATCAGCCTGTTGTGTTCAGAAATGCCGATCCATTTTCTGATAACGAAATCGACGACGGACTGTCGGAGAGAATATCTCTTTACAATTACACTAGAATATATCCAGGTAAAGGCAAATGTAGACTTTATATTTTCTATGTGCATCATGGACGATTCACTCACAGTAAAAGATCGTTTACGTCCGAGACGAACATCCAAACAGCTGCGTACTTTCAATAAATTGCACGAGCGTTCGTTAGAACAACGTTTCTCGTTTCGTGTCGCTGTTATAGCTGTTATTTCTCATATTCGATTTTTGAAGATTTTATAAGCAGAAAGTATTAAAAGTTCCTACGCACAGTGTGAGTCGGTAAAATCCACTGGCGAAAATAATTCCTTATCTACCGACTTTGTCGAGAAACGTACACTCGTCCGATCAGACTCTTCGAGTCTCAGCTGCAATAAATTTCATCTCGAGCATATTTTGCCCAAGTCGATGGACAACGAGTTATTTCAGCTGGTAGTTTTCACTGACTCACGTTGCCTATTAGTCTATTCGTTATGGACGTCCTGCATGTTCTTACATTCCCTTCCTGCAGGAACATTGTGGTGTGGCTTGGGTAATATAGCAAGCGGACCGAACGAACTAGGAATTTTGGAATCGACAGATGCATGCTGCCGAACTCACGACATGTGTCCCGATATAATTAAGGGTTATCAGACGAAATACGGATTAACTAATCCCGTCTATTATACCAGGTTTTTTCTTTACCTTGTTCTTATTCTCCGCGCTTTTCCCGGAATTCTTTCTAGCGCGAAGCCCGCGGCATCGGTGCTGAACCAAAGGGAAGTTTCTTTTCTAGCGCGCTCGTGTCTCGAGGCAGACGTTCGAAATGAATTCTTCTTCCTCGCAGCGACGTTATTTCTCGTACGGGATTTTCCCAGAACGTTGCACGATTTTCCTAGAGCGTCGCACAGAACGAGACTGCAACGTTGGCTTTCGAGCCTCGCGCGGACAACATACAAGCCGTTAAACTTTTATCATAGAAGTACGCGAATGTTAACGAGCGCGGTAATGCCAGGTTCGCGTGAACGCCTACACGGAATTTTCGAGCGGAATCGACCAAATGTCCAGTATTCAGCGAGAAATTGTAGGCGTGCCTAGCCGGTTACGTATGAATCACTCGCCGTGCGTATCGAACTCTAGTCGAGCGAAGATGAGAAGCTGTGGTTGCCGGAATTTGTATCCCGGTTACACTTTTTCTTGCAATCTGCTGCGTGAAACTCGGAAAATGAAACCCGTTGATCGAGCAGTTGCGATCCGACGTAGAACTTTTAACTTGCCGACATACTATCCCATTTAAGTAAGTTTTTTACTTTTCTAACCGAGCCGTCGTGCTATAACACGTAGGATCGCAAGGTTCCTACTACTATTCATTCGAAAGATACGAAAATACATTGAAATTTTACACGACTTTTAGAAATATCGTAGCTCGTTGGCCACGAACTAGTTGGAATTATATTTCGAACGTTCCTTCCACTGCAAGCGGTTAATTGTAAACGTTTCAATAAGCATCAGGAGACGAGGATAAAAGACGAATTGGAAATTTCTTGAACAGGTTGAGTTGCGACTGCGACGAAAAGTTCCGTCGTTGTCTTAAACATTCGAAAGACCCTATAAGTGCCAGGATAATAGGAGAAGCCTACTTCACCTTCTTAAGAACGCAATGCTTCCGAATGGATTATCCTATCATGGGCTGCTTAAAAATATCCAAGGTGTAAGTATAATTACCGTTCGATGCGGACGAATGATGCTTTTCTCGCGAATTCCAGCGAACAGAGAGCAGAACATGACAAGATAACTTTTTTATTCTCTTGCGCGATAATTTATCAAATAGTAAAATCAGTAGAACAGAGAGAGAGAGTTACAATTGATATATTATCGATCTCGTGCAGAATCGTGCAATTTCAAATCAAATATAAGGGCAATCGAATAACTTATAGATTTCATTTTTAAAACCGTCTTATCATCGATCTCGTTACTGTCGCACAAAGATTCGTCAATGCTAATAAATTCGTCATTTGTCACGTGTAACATTTTACTAATACAGATACCTAGTGTTAGTCCAGTTGTGCGAGAGATTCTAGTTACGTAACGAGCACGTACGTAGAAATTTAGAACGATATATCGCAACGTATGAATATCATACTGTCTGGTATACAGCATAATGTATACAGAAATGCTCAGAAATCGCCGCAAGAATAGCCGATCGAGTATATTTCCTCGTACAGTCGAATGGACTGGATTATGAAATATACACGAAACAAAGCACGCTTGTATCACGCAGCCTCGCTGATCTATCAGAGATACGATACATATTCGTCTACCAACGAAATAATCGCGCAGAAATACAAATTAAAGCCATCTGAAAGAGAATCTTCTTACAATTACAGTCTCGGACGTTGTAAGAAGTACAAGCTCAATAAGAATGGTCGGAAAATATACCAGTTTTTCGATTTACTTCAATACAAACCTTAAGAACGATCTAAAGACGACATCGAGCATCTTCGCAAAGGTCAATATTGTACCCTCGACTTGTAACAAACTTGCAAAATAGCAGCATAAAGATAAATGTCGCGCCCTATCAAAATTACGATATGACGCAGATGTCGACAAGCTAAATAAAACGTTGGCACAACCTTCTAAGTTTACAGAATCACTTGTTCCTAATATCCCGTCAGATCGAGCAATTACTAAGACGATAAGAGAAATTCGCGGATCTCGCGAAACTAATTTTCGCTCTTAACACATTCGCGTCCGGTGACGACGACGTGTTGCCAAGTGCGGACCAAATGTTAGCGTTCGGTGATACCGCGTTAGTATCATGCGGAAGTCGACCTTTCGCGCAAACTTTGCGAACTTGGAATTTTTTAGCAAAAAAAACACCGGCTACTGATTAAAGTTACTAATAAATTTACGCGGCCGGCAAAGCGTTTATATAAGCAGAAAATGGGCGCAGAAGTGCTGCGCGTGGATTTTCACGAGACTATTTGGCTATTTTGGATATTCATAAAAGTATCTTTAAACATATCGTAAAAGATATCCGTAGATGTTTTATTGTCGAGCAATTTATATTCGCGCACGCTAAAGACACAAATCGGTAGTAAAAAAATTACGAACACATTCGCTGCTATCATCGATGCCAACAGATCGTATTTTCTTCCTTGTACTTACGTACAGTATATTTAATAATGCAATGTACTTCTCAGGTTAGAGCGCGAATATTTCGCTATGCATGACGCGGGAAGCGAAAGTGCTAAAAAACGAAGGGAAAAAGAATGAAACGGGAAGCCGTAGTTTATGCACGAGGTTAATCGAAAATAATATCCTATATATTCCACGCGTATAACCGAAACATAATAACCATCACGAACAGCACGTAACACGCGTTGTTTTAACTTGTAGATAAATTTATGCACGTTTCGTGCCATTCCACATTCCTGTCGTGATTCGATGATTCGTTTCAGATTTGTCGCATCACGCGTCCGCTTTCGCACTTCTCGACGTTTGAAAATTTTATCGGCCGATTATCGCGTCGCCCGAACCTAATTTCCACGATCAGACGCGCTGAAACTGGGTCGTAAATGGGAAATATTTTCTTATATAAGCCTAAGCAATAGCCAAGCGTGCATTTATACTCCTATCATGGTCGGAGGGAACCGCATTTTGCCCTGCTTCTCGGCATTTTCCGAGTCTCCGGGACTCCAGCTTTCTTTATTTTCGCCTCTTTTTCCGTCTCCCGTTCAACGTGTACCACGCGGATCCTGCAGCTGTCGTGCGTTCTCACTCTCTGGCTCTCCCTCCACTTGCCTGTTCACACACATCAGCGTTTTATATTCAGAGATTCGCTGACAATGAAATGGTAAAACTATCGGAGAGGATAATATTCCTACATACAAGGCAAATTTAGGCAATGAAAGACCATTTTCGTCCAAGACGGTCACCCAAACCGACGAACGAACAAAGCAAAGCCGGTAAAACCCTCGCAAATCCCTACATACATTTGAGAAATTCAGCAGATCATGCTGACATATTCGTTAGAACAACGTCCGGTCGGGACACGCGTTTACTGTAATCACGTTCCGATAGAAGAAGAACAACGTCGCATCGCTACGATAGTTTTCATCGTATTCGACTCTTGAGAATTTCGTGAAGGAAGAAGCTGTTCGTTACTCCGTGTTCTTAATACATTTCCTTCCGCCAGGAACATTATATCGCGGATACGGTAATAAATCAACCGAGAAACCGGCGATATAAAGGAATGAAACGGACGCACGCTGCCGAACTCGGGATTCGTGCATCGATCTAATCGCTGCCCACGGCACTAAACACGGATTATATAATTCCATCGATTATACGAGCTTCTTTGCCAACTATGTTCTTCATTCTGCACGCTTTTCTCAAAGCTCTTTTTACCGCGATGCTCGCGGCATCGGTGCTGCTGAATCAGAGAGACGTTTCTTTTCTTGCGCGAACGCATCTTCAGGCAACCGCTTTAAATTACTTCTTCTTCGTCGGAACAGCGGAGCGATGGTTTTTCTTGCGCCGAATGCACGATTTTCCCAGGGTAGACCACAGAGGAAGACTGTAACGTCGGCTTGCAAATCATACGCAGCCAACGTCCGCGTCGTTGAACGATTCGACTTTTATCATAGAACCAGGCGAACGTTAACGATCCCGGTAATACCGAGTTCGCGTGAATGCCCACACGGAATTTTTGTCCGCAATCGACCGAATGTCCAGCATCGAATGAGAAATTAGGTGTTTAGGCGTAAGGCTGCGCGCGATTTGTAGGCGCGCCTAGTCGGACGCTAGCTCGCGTGAATCACTCGCTGTGAATATCGTACTCTGGCCAAGTCAGAATCAGAAAGTCTTTGTTGCCCGTCGAATTAGTACAACGATCAGTTTCTTGCGAGCTTGTTCCAGGAAAATGGGAAATCGTACTCTGTCGCAGGCAACCCTTTGCGATTCTAAGCAGAACCGCTACGGACGTTCTATTTCATTTGTTTTTTTTCTTCGCAGTTTCAACGTACGAAGCGTTTCTTACTTCTCTAGCCAAACCGCAGGAGTATTATTATTTCACACAGCGGTATGAAATGTCTGTTATTTATGCTGGAGATATAGGAATACATTAAACTTTTAATCAACTTTTAAAAATGGCTTATCGACTGTGAACTAATTGCGATTAAATTTTAAATGTTCCTTCGACTGCAAGTGGTTTCAGTTCGCAACGCGGTTCGATGGGGAGTTGATATAGAAAGATAAGACAAGTAAATGGAAGATCGGATTGGACGCTTCTGCAACGGGTTAAGTTGCGACTGCGAGGAAAAGTTCCGCCGTTGTCTTCGCAATTCGCGGGACACAATTAGTGTGAAGATAGTAGTAGAAATTTCACCTTCGTGTTAACGAAATGCTTCCAGTTGGATTATCCTATCGTGCGCTATAAAACCAGATCCTTGATGTAAGTGTAATTATCGTTCGATGCAGACGAACCATCTTTTCTCGTAAATTCTCACAGAGAGCACGAAGGTTAGCGAATAGAGAGGAAAGCGTGACAAAATAACTGTTTATCCTCTTGCACAATAATTTACCAGATAGTAAAATCAGTAGAACAGAGAGAGTTACAATTTCTGTGTTGCTGATTTCTTCTTCGGAATTTTACAATTTCAAATAAAATGTGGAAATAACTCGTGACTGGCAGAATTAATTTCTACAATTTCAGTCGCTTTATCATCAAACTTGATACTCGACTTGTCACGGAAGAATTTATTACGTGTGACGCAGCCTCGCAGATCTGTCACAAGTATTCGTCTATCAAAGAAATAATCGCGCAGAAATTTCGACCCAAGTAATTTTGAAGAAAACTCCCTTGCAACAATCTCTTCCAACTTTAAAGGGGACGTTCTTGCAATTATAACTTGCGACGTTCGATAAAAATGCTTCGAGAAAATACCAGTGGTTCGATTTACCCGAATACCGACGATACTGCAACAAATCACAAGAACGACATCGAGTATCTTCAAAAAGATGAATATCGCACCTTACACTCGTAATAAAGTGGCAAAACAGTTGCATAAAAATAAATGTCGCACCCTATCAGACGTACGACATGGCGGAAACGTTGACGAGCGAGATAAACGAGTTGCTTTTGCGCGCGTAGCTCTCGCACGGAGGGGAAGAATGGCAAAAAAAAAGAAGGAAATTACATCGAAACGGGGAAAGCGCGAGGCAACGAGCGAGTAGCGCAAGAGATAAGCGAGCGGAGTTGAATTGGCCTCGGCTTTCCGCGCGTTTTCCTCCATTTTACGCGAGAGGGTGTGCGGGCACCTGGCGCTTAGCGGAGGATTTCCCCGGAAATTTATGTCCGGATCGAGCGCAGCCGCGCCACACCACGAGCCACGCCACGAGCCACGCCACGCCTCGCCCCGCCGATTTACAATTTCTACCGCTCACCTGTGTGAACTTCCGAACGCGGATAAGTACGCGAACTTTGTTTCAGCCAAGGAAATATTCCCGAACTACGTTTTATCGACACTGTCCCGTGTCTCTCGATCAGTCTGGCGAAACGAATCTTTCGATTTATGGAAGAAACGGGGTGCTGCCTCGAGCGGGCCGACACTAGAACGCCACAGCGGCTATACTATATTAGGCAAATGACGTCGTATCTGGGAAATCGTTGATATTTCTACACGACTTTCCACTCGAACTTTTATCTGGCAAATCTTTATCGGAACATCTCGGCTCGCAGCGAGAGACTCCCTGGTGTAATAAGCTGGACAGCGTCGGTGCTTCCGAGACCGAATCGAACGACGTTCGCTCAAAGTGCTTCAGCGTGTTCGTTTCTATGTTAATTTAACGCAGCCTATAAATTCGCGGAATTACTTGCTTTTAATATAAACATCCTGCTATATGGAGGATTTATTAAGGCGCGAAGGAAAATGCGCGGATTTTATGGAACTAATTTAGCCTCTTAATATAAGCCGAACGTGTGTGCAGAAGTGTTGCACATGGATTTTGACGAGGCTGTTTGGCTACCTGGCCTGTATACGGGCGAATATCTGTTTAAAGTGCGTTGAAATATTTGCAGCTCGGACGAAAAAACCTGATAAATGTACATTCGAGGATCACACCGGGGAGTAGGCGAAATTAATTTTGATTCGTTACAAGCTAAACTAAATTTTGATCGAGCGCTTTATCTAGATCGCGTAATAAGGAATATCTATTTGATGTAAGTTGAAGATCGCGCGGAAAGAGGCACGATAAATCTATATTCGAAGACCACGTAGGAAAAATACGTATAGTTCGCTTTCTACCTCTTATGTCGTTTGCTGGCTGAAGAAAAGTATTTTAATACGAAATGATCGAAAACTTTTGGAAATTGGCGATAAATCCATGACGTTTTGCGAGAAATATTAATAACGAGTAATATTAATTTACTCGTTTAGTGCAACTTGATTAATAGTCGACTGCATAATCGATCGTATTAACATTTCTTAAACGTTCGAGAAAATGATTGAAACGCGTATTCTGTCGCAAGCTAGACTTGCCATGTGCAAGGATATATTACGTTATAAATTCTACCAGAAAACCCACGATAGATAAAGTATTTTAAAGAATATAATAAAAAATATCTACAGTTATTTTATCGACGAGTAACATACGTTCGTGTACGTTAAAGATACAAATCGATAATAAAAAGATAATAACACGTGAAATTATGAACACATTCGCCACTATAATGGATGGCAATAGATCGTATTTTGTTCTTTATACTTGAGTACGATATATTAAATAATGCAATATACTTTTCAGATTAGATTACGAACATTAAGGAGCGAACGTGTTAAAAGATTAAAAAGACGGAGAAGCGTAGTTTAGACACGAGTTTTAATCGAAAATAATGACCTATATATTCTATATGTATAGCCGAAAGATAATGACTATCACGAAACGCACGCAACATATGCTGTTTACCTTTTAACTTCCTGCATAAATTACGCCTGCTAGCAATTAAATTTATGCACGTTTCGGACCATTTCAAATTCCTGTCGTGATTCGAGGATTTGTCCAAATTCGATGCATTACACGTTCGCTTCCGTACTCGCTTCCCGGCATTTTAAAATTTTGTTGGTCGATTATCGCGTCGCCCAAACGTAATTTCCACGATTAGAAGCAATGAAACTGGGTCGTAAATAGAGGGTGCGTTCTCATATAAGCCTAAGCAATAGCCAAGCGTGCACTTGTACCCCGAGCACCGTCGGAAGAAACCGCTCTTCGTCCTGTTCGTCGGTATTTTCCCGAGTCTTCGGACCTCCACCTTCTTAATCTTCGCTTCCTTTTTGCGCCTGCTGTTCCACGTGCACCATGCGGACTCTGGAGTTGTGCGTTTTCACTCTCTGGCTCTCCCTCCGCGTCTCTGTTCACGCATTTCAGCATATTCCGTTCAGAGACGCCGATCCACTTGCTGGCGATGAAATGGTAGAATTATCGGACAGGGTAATATTCCCAGGTAAAGACAAATTTGGATTTTACGCTTTGGACATGCATCGCGAGCTTTTCGTCCACATTCCGGCGTTTCATCCACACGAATGAAACATCATTTTCGTCCAAGACCCCAACCGACCAACGAACAAAGTAAAGCCAGCGCCTACGTACTTTTAATGAATCGAATCATCCGACGTATCATGCGACGTTTCGTTCGGACGTGCTCGTGATCGTTGGCAGAAAATCCCGTCAGAACACGCATTCGCTGCAATCATGTGCCGATAGGTGAACGGTGTCGCATCGCTTACGGTTTGCATTACAGTTTTCCTGATTTCCAATTCTCGAGAATTTCGCGAACAAAAGTTATATATATATATATATATATATATATATATATAAAAGCTATTCATTACGAATGTCCTGCATGTTCTTATATTTCCCTCCACCAGGAACATTATGGTGCGGAAACGGTAACGCAGCAAATGGAACGAACGAATTAGGGATGTGGAAGGAAACGGACGCATGCTGCCGAACTCACGATATGTGCCCCGATCTAATTGAGGCTCACGGCTCTAAACACGGATTAACTAATACCGCCGACTATACGAGGTTTTTTCCAACTTTCTTCTTATTCTCCGCGCTGTTCCCGGAGTTCTTTTCACCGCGAAGCCCGCGGCATCGGCGCCGAACCACAGAGATGCTTCTTTCCCGGCGAGGTCGTGTCTTGAGGCAGCCGTTTTTAAATTAGTTCTTCCTCGGAGCGATGTTCTTTCTCGCGCGGGATGCGCATCTTCCCCAGGCGCAGATAAAGTCTCGAATATCAGTTTTCAAACCAGACGCCGGCAACGTTCGAGTCGATTCAACCTTTATCACAGAACCAGCCGATAGTGTTAACGATCGCGGTAATACCGGATTCGGGTGAACGCCCACTCGGTATTTTTGTCCGGAATCGACCAAATGCCCAGTGTTCGATGAGAAATTGCGCGCGATTAGGCGTAACGTTGCGCGCGACTTGTAGGCGTGCCGGGTTAGATTCTACATCGCGTGAATCACTCGCTGTGAATATCGAACTCCGGTCGAGTCGGTACCAGAAGCTGTTGCCCGTCGAATTCGTACAACGAACAATCGCTGGTGAGATACTCCTGGGAAAATGGGAAATTATACTCGTACCTTCATGCTCTGTCGACGTTCGATTTTATTTGATCTTTTCAGCTTTAATATACAGAGCGTTTCTTACTTTTCTAGTCAAACCGTAGCAGCATAATACGCAGGAGTATAAATTACTGGCTATTATTTGTTCTAGAAATAGAAAAATACGTTTAAACGTTAACAAACTCGCGAGGATAATTCGTGGTCTATGAACTCGTTGGAATTAAACGTTTCGATAGGCGAAGGAGAAGGAGAGCGAAACGTTGATACGGGAAAGTGACGAGAAAGTGGAAGATCGGATTTGAAATTTGTTCAACAGGTTAAGCTGCGACTGTGACGAAGCGTTCCGCCATTGTCTTCACAATTCGGGGGACACTGTTAGCGCCAATCTTGTAGGAAAAACCTATTTCACCTTCTTAAGAACGCAATGCTTCCGATTGGATTATCCTATCGTGCGATGCAAAAGCAAATCCATGATGTAAGTGTAATTACTGCTCGACGCGAACGAATGATTTTTTCCTCGCGGGTTGTCACGGAGAGCGCGCAAAGTTAACGAACAGAGAACGGAGCACGGAAAAATAACTTTTCATTCTCGTGCGCAATAATTCATGAAATAACGAATGGAAAAATCTGCGAATGAAAAAGTTACAATTTCCACGTTACCGATTTTCTTTTTCGAACTTTGCAATTTCAAATCAAACAGGGTAACCAAGCAATTTATTATTCGTAGAATCAATTTCGAAAATTTCACTTGCTTTATCGTGAAACTTGATGCTCAACTTGTCGCGGAAGAATTTATTACGTGTGACGCAGCCTCGCAGATCTGTCACAAGCATTCGTCTATCGGGGAAATAATCGCGTAGAAATTTCGACCCAAGTAATTTTAACGAGAACTTTCTTGCAATAATCTCTTCGAATTTTAAAGAGGATCTTCTTGCAATTACAGCTTACGACGTTGTAAGGAGTACGAGTTCGATAAAAATTCCCCGAAGAAGTACCAGTGGTTCGACGTACTCGAGTACTAAGGAAAATGCAACAGACCTTAAGAACGACATCGCATATCTTCAAAAGTATTATATTCTAACGATATTGTACCTAAACTTGTAATAAAGTTCCAAATTGGCCGCATAAAAATAAATATCCCAGCCTATCAAATTCACGACACGGTGAAAAAGTTGAATTCCTTTTACGCGCGTGGCTCTCGTACGGAGCAAAAGGGTTGTAAAAGAAAAAAAAAAATGGGAATTACATCGAAACAGGGAAAGAGCGACGAATCGAGCCGCGATATATTTAATAATACGCTATATTTTCAAAGTTAAACCATGAATATTTCCGTACATGATTCCGCTAGCGAAGCTGTTAAAAAACGTAACGATAAAAAGCAGAAGAACGTAGTTTAGACACGAGTTTAATTAGAAATAGCGACCTGTATGTAGCTATAGATAACTCGAACCTTCCATATACGAAGCGATACGAAGTGGTTGGCAAAGTTTGCAAGTGCTCGATCGAGTGGTTGGTCTTTCGATCTCTGATCCAACGTAGCTCTTCTCGCAGGATATTTTCTCTCTGCCAAACATTTATCCGCGGTCGTCTTAACCGCAAGCCTGTCCCCTTTCTTAACTCTTATCCATTCGTCGTTACCAATTTAAATGATTATTTGGTTTCAGACGTGGCTGCCTCGGTGGAGGTTCACTTCGAGAACAAGGATGGAGGATTTTTCTTGAAGCACATACCGAGGCAATACTATCCTGTCCGAGGGGATTCTATCTCGTCGATATCTCCATCGACGGGGACATTGTCTAACGGGGTTCTGTCTCCGCCGCCAGGCTCCGTGCTCTCGAGAGACAAATTCACGGTGTTTCAGACGAGCGAGCCGGTGTCCGTTCGGGCGACCTATGGGCCATTTAGCACGAAACAGACCGTACCGGCTCGGTACATAGTGCCAGACCCGTTGGACGCGTTACCAGGCCCGGAAACGAGGCGAAACCTAACAGCGGCGACGATTCTGGACGCGCAGGAGTTAGGTGCGCGTCATCTGGATATGTCCGCTCATCTGGTTGGGAACAGCGTGCCTCGTGACTCGCCCGTGCTAAGAGTGCTCTTTCACGCCGGAAGCGAGGCAGGCGGAAGGCGTCAGTTGCTGCTCGCTCGACATCAAAGAGTCTGCGTGGTTCTGCACGCGAGCCTGGCCGCTCCATCGAGGAGCTCCGCCAACAGGAACAACAATGGCAGACCCTATTCTTCTTCCTCGTCTTCTTCTTCTTCCTCTGCCTCTGCCTCTTCCTCTTCCTCTTCCTCTTCCTCCTCGTACTCCTCTTCTTCCTCTTCCTCTAGTTCTTCGTCCGCTTCCGCGCTAACGGCAGCGTGCAGCCCCGATGGCGAGAACGGAGTCTGTTTGGCGCAGATCACCATACCGGCCGATTGGTGGGCACCGTTACCTCCTCCGGACGCTTCTGGCCGGGTCAAGGTCGCCAAGAGCCTGCCCAGGCTCGTGCAGGTCGCTTACTCCGTGCTCGAGCCACGAGCAGAGGAGGCCGGCTCGCCTGACAACGGGGCTAGCTTCTGCAGACCCAGAGTTCAGATTCAGCCTGTCACGCCACTCGGTCAGGTGCCTCTGGCTCCGAACCGGGCCGATTACAAGGAGCTCAAGGCCGACGATTCGCTGACACTGCTGGTACCGCACGGACCCCTTTATCCCAGGTCTCGATTACACGTTCCAGCGTTCCTGCATCCGTCCAAGGTTACCGATCCGAGACAGGAAAGGCCACCGATCGTGATCGCTGTCTATCTCAGGTGAGAGGTCGTTTCTTTGCTCAGCCATTGACGCGAAGATTTGTCGATTTGATCAGAAATTGCACTTTTGACGCGGCAAACGATTCTTTAATCGTTTGCGCTGTGTATCAAGTCGGACAAACGGCGAACTGTTCGTAGTTGCGCAAATTATTGGCGTTAATTACGTAAACGATGAAACGACGTAGTATACGTAGCAAAGATTTGCGTGCATTGTTTCGAGGAATATCCGGCCAAACATTCTCGAAAATGTCTGTGGAGTGCATATTCGTGCCTGACCGCCGCATTAATCGATTTGAAGATACAAATTCTGAATATTTAGCAAAATAGCGAGAACGCGAAGTTTCTGATAACGCAGGGAACGTGTGGCGCGACGAAGGCAAAAGAGGAGCTGCGAATTGCTACGTACGTGTAACGCATAAGCTTAATCAATGAATTTTATTATTACAACGTGATCGCGTCTGTCAGTTTTACTGAAAAAGTGGAACGTATCGAAGAGGTTCTAATCCAATAGCGGGGGAGTTGTACACGATGGGGAAGGTCGTGTTTCAACCACTGTTTTCGTTAAAATTGAGCTAAAAGCGTGCTGGCAGAAAGCAAATTTCGAAAAAGCGACTTACGTTGTAAATGGAACTTGATAAAAGCAAATAAAACACGCGTATAAAATAATGTGTAAAAAATATACATTTAACGCTTCAGAAAATTAGCAAAAATTTAGCGAACAATACGAGCGCTGAATACGGAACGCAGAACTGTATTATTCTCTGCCGCGCGAGTTTTCCCTATATCAGGTGGATTACTGCGAATCGCGATGAAACTGCATTACATCGTAAAGCGGTTAAAAATATTTTAAACGTTGAATCTCGCGGCGAGAGACGCGGTTGCCCGTTCCATCGGAAAGTTAGTTACATAATAGCGAATTAGCGATAACGGCGGAGCTGTTCGAATTCGTTGCGCTTCTTTTGTACGTAATTACGAACCGTTGGAAAAGTAATTAGGAAAAAGACGAAACACGTTTTCGCAACAGGGAAACTCGTCAGAGGAAACGAGCAGTCGAGCGTTCGCAGGGCTTTTTCCTTTCGTCCCCGTTTCAAGTTCAAGATAATCGCTGTTCGAACATACTTGCCAACTTCCATTGGATTTTTCGTTTTTCTGCACGCAGCGTCGCTCGGAAAATACACCGATGAGATACGGCGAAGATGCTGCGACCCGCTGAAATTCATTTCGCTCGCTGGCTCGTTCGTTTTTCGTGCGCGCGAGCGTACCTCCTCGAAAACTGTCTTAATGCATCCCTCGGGAGAGTAGCGGGAGTGGCATGGAAAAAAGATCTGGAACGGAGAGGAGGAACAGGAATTTTCTAATTGGATGAATTGTCAAGCACCTCGCGTAAAGTTACAACTTTTCCATTGTTAGTAAACTCTCCAACAGTTTCCTGCTCCTTGTCGCCGACGTTTCGTTCGTGCTCGCACAAGCGATTCGCGAGCTGCACCACGACAATCAGCCTCTTTCAACAATTCTACCGTGACCCCTTTTTTAACTCGACATCGTCGCTTGATAATTGCTATCGAAGTTGACTCGTTGCAAAAGCCTGGTTAGATTCATGGGCCAGCCAGTCCATGGACCTGATTCTATGAATAGAAGAAACAGTCGCGTCTTCCGTTAAAGCAGATGGGAAAGGGCTTTCGTATTGCACACGCGAAACGATGCTTCTTAAGCCGGATTCGCGTGCATGTATCTCGAGGAGAGTCTAGATATTCAAGAGCTGTGCTTTCGTGAAAATGCATCGGTTAGATCGAATCAATTTCCCCCAGGCAGTTTTCTCGTTTTCAATCTCTCTCTCTCTCTCTCTCTCTCTCTCTCTCTCTCTCTCTCTCTCTCTCTCTCTCTGAAAGGCTTCCAAAAGAAAACTCGGGGCGTATTAAAACGAAACGCGTTTCGATCGATATGCGAGAATAGAAATTAGATCGTATCGAGGAATAGTTTCGTGCGAAATTAGTTTCAGCAAGACGATTCGCGCTCGGATCAGGATTAAGCCTATCCCTTAACGAGAAATCGAGAGCGCTATCTTCGCTCGCTTAGAAATTCGATTACGGAAGGAGTTTGCACGCGCGTTCCTATCTGGCGTGATAAAAGAATTTGCGCTCGTGTCCTCGAGTGTTATCTGAAAAACGTCGATTTATTTTATGTACCGTGGCCTCGACACTTTCCCGAGGAATCCTGCTTTTATTTTCACGATATCGGCTTCCAACGTCAGCCAGGAATTTTATATAATCGGCGGCCGCTTGCGGCTAGACGTTTACAGCTGTTCCGACCGCGCGATATTGGCCAAATCCCGTGGTTCTCTCGAAAATATCGTGTACGTGCAACGAAACCCTATCCAACCGTCCGTCTCTCGGTTTCGATCATAATTATCGAGCGAATTATCGGTGACACGTTGATGCTTAATCGAGCGAGCGTTCCTCGCGATGTACCGGTTGCGCAATCGGCCGGGACGTCGCGTCGTTTCGTTACGGGATCGATCGCCAGCCGTACCAGTCATTGAATAAATTGTGGCCGTTGGCCGACGCCGGTCGTTCGTCAACGCGATCCGGCAAGCTTCCCTCGCCTGTCGAGATCGTCCCGATACCAGCCGTTTTGCACGTCGCCGATTTGTATGTAAATGCCAGTCGATGGCCCCGCGGAAATAACTTGATTCGGACTTGTAATTGCATGGACGGAACGCTTGCTGTCATTCCACGTGCCGAACGGGGGGTTGCTTTCGCGTCCAGGCCAAACTAAGCTCACCGCCGCTCTTCTCCCTTTTTGCGTGGACGGTCCCTTTCAAAAGCCGGCCAATTCTCGTTCTCTCCCTATCGGGGACTATCCTCCCCTTCTAACCGTCGGCCACGACTAGCCTTTTCTCTCGCGCGTGAATATCGCGACTAACCTCCCGCAACCTTTCGTAACCCTAATTTCCAGCTGACACGAGGTTAACTTAATTAACTCGGAGGGTTCGTTTGCTTCGAATAATCGACCTCGACCAGGTGTAATTCGATTTGAAAAAAGACGAGCCGTCGTTCTCGTTCCCCTTGGCCAAGCTGAAAACTCCCTATCGATCTGCTGAGCGTCGATGTACGCTGGTAGGAGAACGGGGCCGAAGCGGAAGACTTATCTACTCGGTCGGCAGGCGCACAAATCGAATCTACCGCTTGTTTTGCATCGTCTATCGAATTAACGAGCGCTTTGTCCCTTGACCGGAATCGTAGCGCCGCTAGATTCTATTTTGTATCGGAGAGACGGTCTCTCGATAATTCACGCTTGCGATTGTCCACGTCGTGCACACCGGTCGCGCGTATCGATTTCGCTGCGCCTCGGACGCTGCAAACGGTCGCGTTTCCCGCCGCGTATATCGAAACTATGAGGCTAACGTGGGAACATTAGAGCACCGTTGGAAAAATGATTCGTTCCAATTACAGTTCTGCTCGCGTGCTACAAAAAAACGAGGATATTACCCGACCCCAAAGCGGAGAACAACGACGTAGAACAAACGTTGAAAATGTAGCTGCGCATATTCAGCCGTCGCAGAAATAGCAAAACGAGAAACACGCGACCACGTAAAATTCCCTTCGTTGCGTCTCGTCGAATTCGCAAAAATTCCCTATCTCTCGCGTCCCCGTTTCCAGAGGGATAATGTTTTTCAATTTCTTTTTCTGCCTATGGGAAGGCTCGAGGGCGAGGATTTCAACAGAAAAACGTACGTATTTACGCGAGGTATCCCGCGTAAGTTACAGCGCTGGCGAGGTTGCGGCGATGCTACGCGTACGAAGACAAGTCGAAAGTATTCGATAAAATGTTGTCCTATCGCCACTGAAAATGCCAGCTGATAAAAACAACATTCCTTTGGAAAATAAGCATATCTATCGTGACTTCTCGTAGTCGCTGTAACCGTTAAGTCTCGCGATCTTCCGGTATCTTGCAACGTTTCAATATCATTCCAAGCGATACGTGCAAAATCACCAAAGACGTAGAATATATACGTTTAGGTCTGAAGTCGAATGAAAGCAGAGTTTTGGATTAAAATTACTAAACTTCCTCGTAAGAATCGAACAATGCGACTGACTTATCAGATTCTCCTGCTGTAGCCTTCGGGCTAAGAAAAACTCGCGGCGCCAATCGAGTTCTCGTTTCTCGCGCGAGCGAAGCCTATTCCATTGGTGGCGCGAAGGCGAATCGGTCGGGAAGAGAGGAGTGCATTGATATTTATCCGACGTGGCGTCGGATAGACGGCAGCTATCCTCGCGCATCGTAACTTCCCCGTAACGCCGACCTCGTGACCCGGTCGCGTAACTGGAGCGTGAATTCTCGGCAGCGAAGACTCGGATAGAACGTAGCCGAGCCGGCGTCGCGACGCCAGGCAAATGTCCTTTCGAGTGGCCGCGAACGACGAGCTTTTTTCCGTTTCGTGACGGAGCTACCGATCGAGTGGTCTCGACATTCGCCACGTTCGATATCGCCTTACCTTGCTCGTCCTTCTTGCTAACTTCGTTTACGGATGCTCGCCTGTAAATGTTTAAACGCGTCGTTCCGTCGCCACGCGAACTGCAAATTAACTTACTTATTCATTTACGAGTAGTAATCCTTTCAGGTAGGTACGGATGTAGGTATGCGTTTAAATAGCGTAAAAAGATACGGTACACGGTACATTCGAAGCTTGGTAACTGTGAACGCTGCGGTCTATAAGTCTGTCTATATCTGTCTGTAAGTCGCTGTACGAGTGGAAATGTAAAGTTGCTTTGTGCCAAATTATTTGCCATGAATTTAGACGCGTTATTCTACCTGTGGAACTCGAGTTCGCAAGAAGCTGCAGCTTCGTAAGCGCGTCATCTGCAACTCGAGGTAATATGCAACTCGAGATATATGCGTATCTGTACAGTGAAATCGTTACAATGAAATATCGTATCTCGAATAGCAACCGTCGTGCTGCTGATACGCTCGAAGCCCTATTAATGAATCGAAGTGTCTTAAACGCAGAACCGCTTATACCGATAATGTGATTCATAAGAGAGGTTTGATAAAAAGGAACAACTGGCTTCTAGATCGCAAGTATCTTCTGCGAACGATAACACAAAGCGTTCTAGAGACTATAGTTATACGATAAGGTGCAACTTTTTGTTTCTCGGTTCGTTGCATTACGCATGTCATATCGCTGTAGCCGATTAAAAAAGACGGCAGTCGCGACAAAGATCCTTGTCTCGATCCTTGCACTTGCACGAGGCAGGTACGCTTCCCTTTGACGACCGTGGCCGCGTTTAATTACGACGCGGATTAATTATTTTTCACGAAAAGGATTAGGTGGTGGGGCACGAGATTCGCGTGTAACACGTCGCTCTTCTAATTAAAACGCATTAGTGGGTCGGCTCGCCGCCGCTGCCATTAATCCGCGTAAACCATTTTCGGGACGTTTTAATTACGCCCGCTCTCGACGCAGTGCGTAGATTTCTCGTTATCAACGTCTCGATATTGCGTCTCGTAACGCGCGAGCCAGCCTCCTCGGAGCCGATCGTTTAAAATTGCGATCTTGCCCAGCAAACTGCGACGCGACGACCGCCACGCCGGATGAACGATCGCCGCATTTCTGCGGCTCGGCCGAACACGAGGGTCTTTCAGCAGGCGCGTTATTGCCAGCAATCGTGAAACGCTACGTTATATCGCTTTCGAAAAGCACGCGAGAGAAATGTGGCCCCGCTCTCTTTCGCAACGTGAATTCCTTTGATTAATTTTTATCGAATCCTCTCATCCATCCGGATATCTCTGTATTATTGATATTCGCCAGCGTCACGTTCCATATATCTTTGTTATCGCGTCGTGCCTCGCGCTTTCGCACAGGATGACCCTCGACCCGTAATCGAATCGGACAGAGCGAAAAATATTTTTCAAATATACAAACAGCAACAGCCGGTCAGAGGTTTTTGCAGCGGAGGTGTTACCGTGAACCACTCGCGTTCGAGAGGCACGTCGAGTGGATGATCGACGTCGCGCGCCGCCGCTCCCGGCGAGTAAAACGCGATATATAATAGGTCCCCGTTCCGAGGCAAACGATTTGTCTAAACGAAACCCGCACCCGTGAATAGCCACCTTCGCCGACCATATTTCATCGTGCTCGAGAAAATTCAATTTCCAATCCGCTACTTTGTAATCGCTAGGATAAGCGACGCCGCGGGAACGAACGACGAGGATTCCACCCGTCTTTCCATTTACGTGCCGTACTAGATAAATTTTTTTGTCGCGAAATATCACTATGGCGATACTGGCTGACACTAGAGAGAGAGAGAGAGAGAGAGAGAGAGAGAGAGACACGAAACCTTGCACGAAATTGATTTGTACGAGAAACTCTGGTCGATGTACGATGTATGCTAGACGGTGGATAATTTATGGTACGTATGGAACGGGAAGATTCGACGACTCTATGATGGAACAAGATTGAAAGCTCGTTAAGTGTGAGCGAATTTACTTAGTTCTCGATTAGACAGGCGAAATCTCGCCATTCTTCTCCTTTTATTTTCGGACATAGAAACTTTGTGTTGGCATCCGGTTGAAGGAACAGACGTCGATTATGTATTTTTAGACCATAATACGTTGCGTCGATGCGACGCGGATTCACCGAGAGTTTCGCGGTTCATTGAACGCTGCACCGACTTCGATTCAGATTTCACCCTAAGGATTCTGGTAATGACGTATATACTAGGTAGTGTAACGAGCATTAGTTTCCAAAAGTTTTACAAGCAAACGACAGATGCACAACGTTTTTTTGTTTTATAATATTCTACTGAATTATGTATGATCCATTTTGTACTCCAATTGAGGAAATTATATTATTTTCTCGTGAAACGAAGGAAACTTTTCGGATGACCATCGTATCGTCGATACATCGTTCACTAAACATCCCATGTAGCAGATAGTCGCGATCATCAACGTTTCGTCGAACAAATACAAACGAACTTATTATACATAACCCGATATATAAATGAAGTTTTCTAGGAGGAAAGCGATCTCGATACCTAGAGATTAATTGTTCGAGGATACAAATCCGTACCTTAAAAATCGGTAGAGCGTTGACTAAGATAGCGCAAATTGTCGTTAAATTAGCTCGTAACAGCGATTAGTTATCTGACGTCTTGCTTGTAGAGATTATGCCCCTATAGTGTGGCGGAAGAGTAGAAATCGCTCTATATGGACGAAAACTCGGATCGTTTGGCAAACGTAGAGACCGAGAGCCGCGACAGGTTTTGCGTTATTCCATGGCAAACGAGGGCGTTATTGAAACGACGGCCAAACTCAGGGCTGAAAGTGTGCCGTGTGTTCAGGCCAGCAGTCAGACGCGATCGAACGGAAATCCGATATACGTACGCACCAAGGAGGTGACGCTTCGTTTGCAGTCACGTAGGATAATTGAAAGGACCGAAGGGCTGGAAAAGTCGACGATGTGTGCCCGGTCGGTCGCATTATTCCGAGGAGTTGAGCCGATAATTGCCGGGCCGTGCATCGAACGCGGGCGCAGCGTGCCTATGGTTATTGGAAAAAGTAGCGCCACGAGAATTATTTCACCCTTGAACCCGCCCGAAGTACCGTATTTTCCGCGTTCCGACGTTTCCTTTTTCCTTCGCCTTCCGTCTTCGATTTTTCGTCCTCTCCTGCACAAACGTCGTTCTCCCTGCAGCCTCGACGCTGATTTTTTAATTGCCTCTTCTCTCATTTTCCCTCGCGGTTTCGACGGAACGACCGGGAAACGCGCACGTTTACTCTGTCGTTTTTGCGTTTACACGGCATTTTCGACCGACTGTTTGCCCGCGCCACGAATTTCGATGGAATTTCGCTCCGACCAATCGGATTTCCTCGCGCTCACTGAATTATGTATTCTCTTTGATCGTCGAACAGATGGCGCAAAGTAAACGAAATTATTCGCCGTTTAATATCGCTTAATATCGCGGTTGATAAAGATTTTGACGAATGTTGCAGGGCCAGGGTGAAATCCGGCGTGAAAATCTTGGACGCCTCGTCCAGTAATCCCGACTGGATCGTCGACAGCAAGATCAACGCGAAGAACACGATCGCTACGTTCACTGCCAGGCGAAAGGAGAATGCTTCGCGATTACCAAGCGCGTAAGTACGTCGCTATTTTTGCGCGAGCGCTTTTCGTTATCTTCATTCGCTGTATTCTATCGGGAAGATGGGACGACCGATTTACGATGACTCGGCAAAGTATTTGAACGTAAAAGTTTTCTTTGCGAAGCGTTCGAATACCTTCGTAAACCGCTGTAGGGACGACTAGGTGGGAAATGAAAATTAATCGAGAGACACATGTGCCTTCGTTTTATTGCGGAAATATCTCAAGAAGAGGAATATCGTAGAAATGTAGAAGCGCGTAACGATGTACGAATCAAAATGACGCGCGCGTTAATAAAACATTTACGAACGATATTAGGAACGATAATAGGACGCACTTTATCTACATATGCTTATCTAAACAATTCTTACGTCGTAAAATTTGGCGAACAATACGCGATAAACGGAATATCGCGATCTACGACGTTCCTTTTCCTCGTAAACGTAATGACATTTGCTGTTTACGTGTCTCTTCTCTGTATCTTCCTCCTCTTCTCCTTCCTCTTCGAACGATGTGCGAAAATCGACTTGTACGTTGGAGGAATCTCTACATGGATTCCTAGAGAGGTTCAGCAAGTTGTAAAGACTACGGCTTGTTCTTCTCCTCGGAAGAGGATTTGCTCACCGTATCATTGTCCCGTCCATCAACTTCCCTCTTGTACTTCCTCCTGTTGCACCCGCTATCGTCATCGTCGCTGTCGTCGCTATCGTCGCTGTCGTCCTTCTTCTTCGAATTCTTGTTCTTCTTGCAGTCATCGTCGTCGCTATCGTCGCTGTCGTCCTTCTTCTTCGAATTCTTGTTCTTCTTGCAATCATCGTCGTCGCTATCGTCGCTGTCGTCACTGTCGTCGCAGTTCTTCCTCCTCGATTTTTTCTTCTTCTTGCAATCATCGTCGTCGCTATCGTCGCTATCGTCACTGTCGTCGCAGTTCTTCCTCCTCGATTTTTTCTTCTTCTTGCAATCGTCCTCGTCGCTATCGTCGTTGTCGTCGCAGTCGTATTTCTTTTTCGACTTCTTCTTATCGTCCTCGCTGTCGCTGGAAGAGCTGCTGCTACTACTGCTACTGCTGCTGCTGCTGCTGCTGCTGCTGCTGCTACTATCGTCGTCGTCGTCGTTTTTCTTCTTGGTCGATCGTTCCAGCCTTACAGGAACTTCTTTTTCTTCCTCGATCAACATCTCAGCGACGTCGATCGCTTCTCTCTTGGCTTTTCCGTTCACGTTTCTGGTTTTCTCCTCGTCGCTGCTGCTGCTGGATTCTTGGCTCGACGAGTCCGTAGATGGTTTCACGGTGGCTGTATTTCCCTCTGGCCCAAGCGGGCTGCCATCGGCCAGTGGAAACGCTTCGATGTAGATCATCGAGGCCACCACAGCGGACAGGGCGACGATTATTAATGCACTAGAACGCATGTCGTACTCGCGAAGATAATTCACCGGCTGAATTCGTGATATCGAACTTGGCGGCTCGTCTGCTCGCGGTCTTATATAGCGGCACTAACGGACGCCTGATAAGCCCGAGATAGAAAGAAGAACCGACGTATCGGAAGAGCAGTGGTACTCATGGGAAGCTGATAGATCACTGGACCGGCCGAGATTAATCCGTTATTGGATTATTTCAGTATCGCGATACAGCTGCGACCCAATATTTCTCGCAAACGTAATTCCAAGTCGTAGTAAATTTGATCGCTTCTCCAGACAGTCCTTCGCGTTTGTTTTTCTCATTTCTGCGCGTACACGCGTTTGCCTTCATTCGAGTAACGAGCTTTTCGAAAACTTACGTAACACATCTTTTTATATCGTACGCTTCGGTATTTTTATACGCGTTACGTTAACCTCTTGGTTACGTGGAACTTTAATCCGTGTATGAATTAAACAAGTACAAACTATGAAAAAACTAACGTATCGCGACGCGTCCAACATCGTCGTACTCCGAACAAAAAATTGTTCGCGCTCGCAAAGCTAAAATTATAGGAGATAAGTTTCTCTGCAAAATACGTAAAAGCCGATGTATCGATGTGGCAGCGTAGACGTCTTTGCTCTCGTATACGAACGCTTTCTCGAACGCGCGAAACGATAAAGATACCTGTTTGAAGCTGTTGAAAAAGCTGACGCATCGATAGGTATCGGTGGAAGAGTCGTCTTTGCTCCCCGCGTTTCGAACTATTTCTCCGTAGCTCGAAACGAACCTACCAGCTGCTCTGTTCGAGGAGGTTAATCTCGAAAGGTAATGGGGTCTGGAAATATGCAAATGACACCGTAAACGAACGGCGGAAAGGCAAGAGAACGAGGTGAGGCCGTGTTTGGCGAGAGTCGGAGAAAGATTTTATCGTAGCCAAGAATCGAGGCGCGAAGCGTTCGTTTCAGCGTAGTCTGGCGAAAAAGTAAAAGTAGTGAGTATCACTGTATATTAGATGATGTTATCGCATCTAACCCGATGCTCCGATTTTAATCCCTCCCCTTTCCTCCGTGCCGCCTCTGTGTGTTCGCGGATTCCTTGGAATCAGCAGTTTAATACTATGGTATTGGATCATCGGTCGCGGAAACGCTAAACACGCAACACCGAGACCTATGCTCTCGATAAAACGTATATAGAAACCTAGCTATCGTTATCACGAATCGAACTCCGTCTCCTGTCTCGATTCTTCTTTCGTGCATCAGCTTTCAGCTAATTTCCTTCGATCGCATCCCATTTTCAAATCCAATCGTTCTCGCCTTCTTCTCGCAAGACATTCTTTCCTCTGCGAGACACCGACAAATCCTACGACCCTTTGCTCCGTTTGCTTCTGCTTTGCTGTATCGCGCCATGCCATCCAGAATTGCTCTCCAATCGAAACAAAACGAAGCCCAGGCATCGCGAGATTCTTCTCATAAACGCGAAACTGAATGGAAAGGATCAGGAACTATACTATTCCGTAGAGCAATAATTGAAATAGATAGGTGTATAGCGTAGAAAAGGTGGAACGATACAGTGGAATTTCAAATTTATCAATGGCTAACCCTTTCGTGGGTAAAGTTTGAAAATAGTTTGAAAATACGTGTAGAAATTGTAAGATATTTACATTTAGCGCAAATATATATTTCATAGAATATATATTAATAAACCACGATATTCAGTGGCACTATATTTAACGCTTGTTATACGTTTAAAACGACCGTCCGTACGGTATACCAATTTCTCGCCAAATATTAGGTCGACCGAAAAGTTTCTTTCGTTTTATAAGGAAATAATGGATGCACAACGTTATGATCCATTACGTATGATCCATTTTGTTCTATCAAGATAAAGATCACACCGTTCGACAAATTAGGTTTCATGTTTGCATAAAGATGCATTGTCGTAAAAGACGTGTCTGTAAAAGAAAGACACTTTTCGGGCAACCTAATACATGTTTATAATGAATATCTTGCAATTTCCCTATACATTTTCGGACTCGTTCCATATTTTACGAATATGGTCGTGACGGTCGTATCTCGTTACAGCGCTAATGAAATTTCCAAATGATTCGCATAACGCGTACAATATGGACATAAAAGGTTGTCTATGGTTTTTCAAATATCTCGGTGAGCCAGCGTAGCTTGCATCGAGCGTAGAAGATTATTTTGCTCGTATTGCGCTCTCGAGTATTGGAATTCTCATCAAGACAGATCTGTTCGTGATTTCGTAGCCCGTAAACTTCGGGGGATCTCAAGATAGACGGTTCTTCTCTTCAATTTGCGAAAACTGATGGCAAGCACGGTTGTTCCGAGCCGTAAATCCTCCGGTAATAACCGTCTGTTCCACGGTGATCCTTGTTCACGGTCAAACGCGGACGGATGGGTCGTTAACGCGTGTTCGACGGAATCGTGAAACACCGCCGACTTTGTAACACAACCGTGTTGCGCCTCGCGTTACGTAACACCAACGACTTGTAACTAGAAATACCCTCGATGCGAGTTGCTCGTCTCGCTGATTGTTCGGCGAAATCCTCGTTAGTTGCACGGAGCTTGAGAAATACCGGCTACGAGGGCGCTTTAACGTAGCAACTTACCCACGTCCGCTCCTCTAGTCAGGACTGTTTCGGTGGATGAACTTCCACGTTTTACGGTTGGTTCTTCTTCTGTCTAGTTTTGGCAAGTCTTATTCGTTAGTTATCTCACGGATGTTTGAGTTTGCTGCTACGTTGGGTCTATCGCACACCCCGCCGGCCATAAGTGTCAGGACAACTAGCTGGAAAATTTATCTATCGAGAATTCTAAGAAACTTTCCTTCGTCCTTGCGATTCTAACAAATTTTATTTTATTTATTTTTTACTTGTATTTCATATTTGTTATTATAAATTTCATTGCTATCATATCGTAATATAATGTCTTGCGTGTCATATCGCGAGGCGCGTGCGATGAAAAAAATGACAGATTTATGTTAAAGTATCTAGAAGATAGATAGCAGCGGCGGAAAATATCAATTTATATAAAATATCATCGTGCTGGATGGTTCTGTAAACCTTTGCGCTCCAATGTCCCTTCCGAGGGGACATCGTAAATCTAGCAAACAACTCGGATTTCTCGTCTAAGGGAACACGACGAGATTACTGGTGATTATGTAGCAGGAAATTACACCAGCTCAAAAATGTTTTTTAATGTACGTTTCCTTGAAACTTTGGTTTCGCGTTGCACGAAAGAAGCAAACATAGAAATGAAATGTATACTCAGATATACGTAAGGGAATATCAGCTGGCAGTACGTAAGTCTTCACAGTGATGTCGGCACCGTGGCACAGCGATAAAGAGCGATTCCCTTTCCAGAAATTTTTATGTTTGTGTTACGTGATGTAACAATGCATCGCTATCGTGGAAAGATGCACGAGCCGATTACCGTAGAATTACAGGAAGAATACTCGCGAAGCTGAGGACAGACACGTATCGGATGCAATTTCCTCGCTCCTTTATTTATTTAGTTTGTAAAACAGTGGAAAAATGAGAACGAGTGAGGGTTACGATATAAGCAGCGGTGAGTTAGATTCAGACGTTTGCGCGGTTATTGCGAAAACTATGTTACGAAAAAGCAAATAACGCGGAGGAAAGCTGGAGTAGCGACAATGACAGTGTTCCATCGAGAAGAAAGCGAGTGAATGTAATTTTCGTTTCCGCTATTTCGTAAGAAGTGTGTAGGCGATGAGAAGGGAGTCTCCGAACGCAAAGGGGTAAATTCGTGAGAGTTTTAAAAATATTACACATCGTGCGATACGCCAGATGCGATAGACAAGCTTAAAAATAGAATTCTAGAATATCGAGGGAATCGCCAAGATGACTAAACAAAATCATCGACCGACAGGCGAACTTCAAAGGAAAGTAGATCGGTATCCCGCCTCGCGGCACTTTCATGAAAAACTCTATCTACCATGGCAGCGTGAAAGAAATCGGTTCTGTAAATAGTTCAGCCCTTCTCCAAATACGCTCGACGCTCCGTGGACGTTGGCGTTACGCGAGGAATTGGGGCGTTTCGGATATAAACGGCTGGCGATGAATCTGACTGGCATCGAGCGGCTAGAATTACTCCCGGGAAACAATCGGGACCCTGTCACTGCGAACGCATCTTTGTCATTTGCAGATCGGCAGAGGAGATCCTGACGATGCTTCTGGAGGCGAGCGACGAGGGGGTTGAAGGGAATTGGGATGGCGGTCGAATCGTGTGGAGCGTACGTTACGCTTTCGACAACGGCTCTCAGCTAAATGGGATGGATCAACAGCGGCTGCAGCAGAGACAGATGCAGCACCATCATCATCATCACGCCGAGAGGCGAAAGCTACAGGTTCGCCTGGAAATACAGAAAGACGACATTCAGGCCGTGCTGCCTATATCCAAGGTGAGCTGTCTCGCGTGCGCAAAGTTTGCCTTTCTAGCGTTTTCTTTTCGATAACGTCGAGATAATGAAGATTACTCGACTTTGACCGAGATATGTTTCTACGTATTCTCTCTTCTATGCCAGGTGGGAACGATACAGCGTCGTTCTAAATTAAAGATCCAGCAAGACGTTTCCATTAACGTACTCGTACTTGCAATCGTAAGTTTCTTTACGAAGATACAATAGCTACAAAATGTATGTACACGTATTCTTAACTTTTCAATCGGCCGCCTCTTCACTAAGCTCTACGTTTCATATTTTTATTTTTTTTTTTTTTTTTCTGATTACGCGAATACTATATTAAACGATAGGAATTTTAACGCGGTTGGACCTAGTCAATCGGCGAATCGTTATCGCGTCCGATCGCCTAATGAAATTTCAAAGTGTTTCTACCAGATTTTTATACTCGTGTTCGAATACTACAAAGATGGACAGTTTTAACTTGGCGCAACAGTGTCGAAAGCCGCTCGATCGCTATAACTGTCCAATAATCTCTCAAATAACACGTTTCGCCACTCGGAAGTATAAATTTTAATTTTCCCCTGATTTTACGGCCACTCTATATCGTTTCCATCCACGGTAACCTTATATTAGCTCCTTAAGCTCGTCGAGATAAAAACCTTGTCTTCCCGAGGGAGATGAGACTCTAAGCCGGGGAATCCTGAATCACTGCAATGGTGCGTGCATATCCCTGAAGCCTGGTTAACTACGCCACGCGGATTATTCAGTGTCGCGTGTATTCTCTAACGAAATCTCCACGACAAACCTCGCTGGCGCTTCGTCGTTCGTAAAATTCGATTGGTCGCAAGAACGTTGGATGTTTGTGTTTGCGATTCGATACGCGCGGTCAGAGATTGGAGAAACGATGGCGATAAAGAGAGCTTCCTGGTGCAATTCCGGCCGGCTGTTGGAGGACACCATCGGATTCGTGCCCGACGATTTTCATTCCCGCCAACTGTGCCCGGAACGTGCACCGGGAATTCCACAACGGAAACTACGATGGAATTCGAGGAATTCGCGCCGGTTAAGAAATAAAAGAATCGACCAAATGGAGAGAGAAAAAAGAGGGAGGAGAAAGAGCGAGTTCCAGTCTCCTACGCGAGAACCAATATCGCCACTCGTCGAACCGGCACGATTTTCAGACCAGCCAACCCTCGTTTTCTGTCCTTCGACGTATCCGCTGCCATTCTCGAGATCTCTTGAAAAAGAATCCGCTAAGTTGGCCGATAACCGCCGGCAAAAGTGCCGATCGATACGGACCTGTACGTGGCGTATGTCCTCGTGATCCGTTCTTTCTTTCTTTTTCTTTTTTTTTTTTTTTTTTTTTTTTTTTTGCGAAAACGGAAGCGCTAGAGTGTTGAAAATACGACATCGGTTACGGAACTTTGCAAGAAATAATAAAGTACTTGCCATTTTTTACTTTTCCAGCGTAGTCCCCTAGTAATTACGGTGCAATTGACAAGGGGGAGATTTTTCGTGAAAGAAATAAGTCGGAAATCTGGAATAAGATAATTTGCGAGAAAATGGAATTTGAAAATTTACCGAGCGCTGTTAACTAAACTCTGTTCCGTTGAAAATGGAAAACGTTATTCTATATTTTTACCTTTTTCTTTCTTTCTCGTGCACCTATCCATCATTTTTTCATTCGTTTCGGCGCAGAATTTTGGAGCATAACGTTGTTTAACACGCGGTTCTCCCATTTTCCGTACCTAACACATACTTTACACAAATCATCGTACAAGCATACGTGCTGCGGCTATGGAATTGCAGCTGATATAAAAGCAACGGTATAAATGTACGACTCCGCTGGCGCAGTAAGGTTTCGATGCCGTTGCTAACAATAAGTGGCAAGAAATGACATCAGTCTCGTTACTTTTCTAACACAGCACGTATTTCGCCGGCTGACAAAGAGAACGAAACGACAGACGCGAAATGTAGTTTCTTGCGGCAGGAGAACGTCTCGAAGTTAGTATCTGGGTATGGTCGTGATATAGTCTGAGACTATGTCGTTGATAAACTAATAATGGGACGCGGGTAGATTTCCTCTTGGCAAAAAGGCAGCGCCATTAACTCGCAGCTCTGCGGCCAAAAGGTTTCGCGATGTAGTTTTTCCTCGAGATAAAACAGGGCACCGTCCGTGTCCCCGGCCGGTTTTTATCATCGGCCTCTCCTGGTCATACGTCGTTCGGAGAAATTTATTCGCTTTATTCTCGGTTCTTTGACCAGGATTTTGGAAGCTTCGTGCACCGGGGTTAATTGATTTCGATGTTAGTTCCTTTAACTACGGCGCGTCTCGGCATCGATCCGCAACTCGCGAATTAAACGACGAGAAATCGGTCAGCTTCGGAATGGGGGTAGAAGGGGGCGGGGACGCGCTGTGTACACGACAATCAGCAGGAGATTCGTGCACGAGCTGCCTAATTGATTAATTAGTTCGTTAATTCGCTTACATATTCCTTTGAAAGGCTCGCAGAAGGGGCAAGTTGTCGGAAGCTTCTTGATTATCCGTACTCTAATTGCTCGTTGCCTCCGCCGCTCGGAAGGAGGGGAAGTTTTTAATTAAAAGAGACACCCTCGTCGTCTCTTCGCACTCGGCAAAGCTCTGCCGGTCCGGCTTAACTCTCAGCATCCATGCCGCGGCTGCTTTTCGCGTAGCTGGCCAAACGCGAATCTCCACGCTCGTTTAATCAACGAAAAGAAAATATTTTGGCGGAAGGCTGACGACGGTGCGCCAGCCGGGCCGAGCGTATAAATATTTAGGCCACGAGGATAAGAAATGCAGCCTGGCTATCCAGGAATAGTAGCTCGCCTCGGACGACTCGAGCCCTTTGACGCGCTGCAGTACCTTGATAATGCATAACTAAATCTTGCACGCGATCGAACAGCAGAACGGGGCTAAGTAGATCAGAGATTCCTGATAAACTTCGGTATTTCGAAGCCGACCAACTACTCGACTTGGTGGAGAAGAGGTTACGCAGAGTTCGCGCAGTTCCCTGGAACTTTGACTCTCCGTGACCGGATAGCTGCGTGGCGCTCGATGTTTGTTTTAAACGCAGTTCCTGCTTCCACGTGCAGTCACGGATTTCTAAAAGCAGCTTTCCTAACGACGGCTCAATGAGATTTTGGCTGGAACAAAAGGGCCGGCTGTGCTGGAATTCGATCGCCCAAACGCTTTTGTTATCGAGACGATCGCTAAAATAGCGTAACCGGCGCTCTCACCCTATCTCGAATGACCGTGGCAAACTCGGCGATGCGAAGGACGAAAATAAATCCCCTGGGAGTTATCCGGACGAATTTCCCAACGAGAAAATTCTCCCAGGTTAAATGGAGGATTCGTGCAAGCAGGAAAAGCGCCCGTACGCTTGCAAGTCTCGATTCGAAGTCGCGTGAATCGAAAGAATATCGATGACCGGAGGGAACACTTTAGAAGAGAAAGTCCGATGAGCCTGTGCTATTCGGAATGCACTCAATGGCAGGTTTTTTGCGCTCGCCTAAGATCGAGCTTATCGATGCCAACCAGGGGCGCGGGTTCAAAGATATATATACATACATACATACATATATATATATATATATATATATATATATATATATATATACACGCACATATATATGTAGGTGGCACGAGCGCGCACGTAGAACCGGAGACAAGCGGGTGTAGGTGGACGGATAGAGAGCCGCTCGGGGTCAGAGATTTAAATTCCCTCGCTGCAATATCCGAGTCGTTTGATGTTCCTTGCAAAGGGCAGACTGTACGGAAGCCAACTTGGAAATGGCTTCTCGTGCACCAGGCTGCTCTCGTCTCTCGTCCTGCCGTCCCCTTTCCCACTGAATGGTCGTTCTAAAGTACACACACCGGCAAGGAATATGATGTACAGCCAACACGTAGAATAACTTCCATAAACCTACGACTATACCTGTGTGTACGTGTGCGTGAGCGCGCGCGTGTGTGTATACCCGTGATGCAGGCACGTGTATACCTATGAAATGGTCGAGCGACGCTGATGGACTCGTCTAGGCCATCGCGGAGACCCTTTAAAAGCCTTTCCCTCGACTCCAGACCGCGACCATTCGCGAAACTTTTCTGACGGCCCCGCTTGGGAGCAAACAAAAGCTGCCAACGAACAAGGAACGATCGCCGTTCGCTAATTCGACCGAGCGACTTTGCTAAATGGAGTTGGTGAACGCTTTAACAAGGTCCCCGAGGAGTCATAGAGGCAAAGGCGATGCTTTGATCGAGTTCATTTTCGTCGTAGAACTGGGAGGTGATGAACACCGCGGTGTTGACGGGTCGCCAAGTGTCCCAGGGGATGAAGGTCTTCATCGTAAGCCAGGCTGGTACCGTGGCCGACGTTACGCTGCAATCCTCCTGTCACTCGGAGGACGAGAGTGTGCTTAAGGTACGCGGCTTTCCGTTTCCAGCTTTACGAGAGGAATCGTTCCTGACAAGGTGTTACGCGTTGTGTTACAGGTATCATCTTCTTGTAGCAGCGTGTACGTGGACGGCACGGAGATACGAGGCTCCAGCAACGCGTCAGTCCTCGTTAAGTACGGTACTTACACAGGGCTGGCGAAATTCACAGTTTGGATGCCGGAATTCCCTTTGGAGATGACCGTGGCGGACACCAGATTAAGTCAGATTAAAGGCTGGAAGGTCCCCGAAGAACACGCCGTAGGCGCGAAGAGCAAGCGTAGTCTAAACTCCACCAGTTCGCGTTCGAACGAATCCAGCTCGAAAACGAAAAAGAGGAGCGCCGCCGAGTTGGAGGACACATCGATGGACATCGAAGACGCGGATGTGATTTTGGAGGAAGACGAGCAGGAGGAAAGATTTCGAGGAGGCGATAACGGATGGGATGCGATCAATTCCATAGATAGGGGACCTTCCACCAATTGCAGGCTCCGATTCCAGCAGAGTCCTATCGAAGTACACGCGAGATTTCTGGCTACCGACCACGATTCAGGAAGAGTCTCTTACTTCGTGAATCGTCGTACCTGGCTACGCGTGACGGATCTGGTGAACGGAATGCTTCGAGTTTCTGATCCCAGAATCGCCGACCTGCTACAAGGGAGAATCGTTCAAGGTCGTGGAGTGGGTAGAACCGAAGTGCAGGTTCTTTCGCCGATTACGAGCAAAGTAATCGGCGCGAAGGAAGTGCGAGTGGTTAACGATCGCGTGGCGGTCACCAGGTTGTCAGTTAGAGTGGTGTCTGGCTTGCAACTCACCATCAGTCCGGACACTGCTATAGAAAATGGATATGTAGCGGAGACGTCGGTGACGAGGAAGCTGACCGCTCAGTATCAGGTGAGATACATGTTTCTCTGGTTAGCGTAACATATCTATCGAGTAAGAGATCTAGCTGCGAGGGAGAAACGATCGAATTTCAATGAGGAAATTTATTACTCTGCTCGTTAGGGATTTCTAATATACGATATTTTAATACGATTAACGAAGCTGACTAATTTTATTCGCTAAATATCAGAAGCGACATTTTGGTCTGAATATTTTCTTGGATTTACGAGAAAACAAACTTTGCTTCGGATATTTTTACGCGACAATCGGATTGTAATTTTTCTCATATCTGCATGGAACATAGGAGGGACTGCTGGATATAGACGTGGAATTTTCTGACGGTACGAGAACACCGCTGAGAGAAATCGCTGTGAACGACTACCACTTGTTAGTGGAAAGTCTAGACCCGGAAGTGGTGGCATTCGCTCCGATGGTCGCTTCTCATCATCCACGAGTGATTGCGGTCGGCGAAGGGAGAGGCGATTTGTTACGAGTCAGTCTTCAATTGGCCGACGCCTGTCGTCTAACCGGCAGGAGGTCTGGAAAAGGATCTCAAAGAGCGACCGCGGCAGCCCTTGCCAGCGCTTCCGCCAACGTTGAGGTGGACTTTGCCTCGAGCGATCTTCCCAATCGACCCGAGTTCGTGCAGAATGACGGAGGTGGAACGGTTGGCTCTCATCATCACAGAGAAAGGAAGACCAGCAGAGGAGAGATGGCTCCTGATTTGCACGATATTCTCATCGGTAAATAGATCCAGTTCTCCTTCGTCGCACTACTCTCGCACTCTTTTTCTTTTCGGTGAATGCCACTGTATATTTTCGTAGCGCTTCACGTCCTCCTACTTCCATCGATTTCTATCGCTGTCGATCTCGAAAATTATTATCTATTATCGGTCGTCCAATAAGTTCGTGTCGCGATATTAGAACAACCGAAACGACGAATCTTATACGATCAAACTTACACCAGAGTAACGACCAAATAACCAACAGGAGTAAACTGGTCGAACTTATCGGACGACTGGCGTAACAGCTTCTTTCGCTTTCCATCGTCTTTCGTTTCTTCGTTTGAATCTGCGTTGCTCGTCGCTTGGCCATCGCTTCGAATCTTCTGCGCCGCTTGATCCTCTATCGCTCAGCGAACTGACGGGTCCAGTGAGCGTGCGTACGAGTAACGTGCGAGAATTCTTCGACCTGTCAGCTTCGACACGCTCTCTCTCTCTCTCTCTCTCTCTCTCTCTCTCTCTGTCCGTGCATGACGCGAAGCGTTGGTGTCGCTTTTCCGCAGGCAGCTGGTCGCGCGGGAGGATACGCAGCTAGCCGGGAGCTGCCTCGTTCTCTACTTCCAGTACTCGTTTCTCACTCTTCTCCTCTCTCTTTCTGTCTCTTTGTTTTTTGTGCAAAGGGCTACCGCTGAAAGACGAGAACGGGCACGAGCACGAGCACAAGCACGAGCACGAACCTTTGGTGCAGGCACGGCACCACCGCACGGCTATAGCTAATGGCATGTCTTCAGGAGGAATGGGCGGCGTCGGGATACGGCATCACGGAGGAGCGCGTATGAGCCCACTCGAGATCGGGATGTACGTCCTTCTGGCAGCCTTCTGTTTCGCCATCGTCGTCTTCGTCGTCTCCTGCGTGGTGTACGCGAGCAAGTTCAAACCGCAGCCGCCGGACTCTCCGTTAGCCGGGTCGGCGCTTCCGGTACTGTCAGGAGCAGCCAGGGCTAGAGCAGCAGCCAACCAGCTGGCATCGGGAAGAAGACCTCCCAGAGAGTCTACCACGAACGCACACGATTGGGTCTGGCTGGGCAGAGCCACTCTCGAGAGAGCCGCTTGCGGACCGCAACAGGTATCAATGTTGGATTTCGACGAGTCTGAAGCTGTCGTTGACCATGGCGATAGCGTAACGCATGAACGACGTTGAGACAACTTCCACGTATTCACAACTGTCGCTTATTCGACAGCGTAGCCTCGATGCAGCAACAATCTCGAAATTAACAACTACACGTCGATGCTGTTTACCAGCTAAAGCTGTGTCAAGCTTGAAGGCTGAATTTCATACGTCACACAGGCATTTAATTGAAGGAAATATGCGGATTAATTAAAGAAATATTTCATCCAAATTCTTCAATTAGATTTCATCGATATTCGTGTGAAATTGAAAATGCTGTTATATACGCGAAAAGTTACAGTTCGCAACGTTTCTCCGATAATTCGACGAGTGTAATAATTATATGTAATTTTACGGGCAGTCGACGAAAGTAATATCTTAATTACAATAGACGTTTTTCGACGATTCACAAGAAGAACCAAACTCCCTGGAAAAGATCCTTCTTCCTATCTATAGGATCGGGAATAAAGAGACAGAATAGAACGCCTACTCGCGAACTATTTATAACACATTCGCTGCCAGAAACAGCAAGATAACGATTTTATCGTTCGTGCGCTGTGCTGTTACTTGGGCCACGATCTTTGAGCCCCTAACTTTCTCAGCTTCAGAAGCGAACCGAACTAAATCGACGATTTGTGTTTCAGGTAAGGGTGACTAGTAACCCCCTAGCTGGTGAAAACGAGGGAGAAGCGGGCGAATTGGCAACTTGTTTCGACAATCCAAACCACATCGAGCTACCTTCGGCGGGACAGCGTAGCAATGGATCAGGGCCGATAGATACCACGACTTATTGCAAGAGGGACAAACTCCCACGAAACAGTTTCGCGACGAAGCCTGTAACGAAACCACCTACGGTGGTATCAGGAACTACGATCGCTACTCCAGCATCTATGGCTACGTCCACCGTAGCTTCCGCACGAAACGAGTAATTGCTTTATTTTATTTCACGCGAGAACAGAAGGATTAAAATCTAAATCCTCCGTGTCGCTGTAAATATAAAGTAACTCGTTTATCTCAACGTAGCAACGACGACGTCCCGCCACCCTTACCACCTCATGGAATCCCCGTGACCTCGGCGATGGCTTCGACGACTCCGGCTGCCCCCGTCGGCGCAACGACCAACAACAACGGCAACGAGGACTACAAACCGCCCGTACCGCCACACCGAAACACAGGAGTGATCGTACGACTACCGGAAACACCTAGGAAACATCGTCACAGAGCTTCGAGTAGCAGCGCGGGCGCTCATCATGGGAACAACCAGCGGCACGGCAAGCAGATTCACCATATCAAGCCACACGGTAAAGCTAGAGTAGGTAGTCCGAAAGAGAACGACGCGGAGGAAGAGGAGTTCGTGGAGCTAGTGACTCACGATGAAAACAGGCATTCGAAGGAGGCGAGAGCCAGAGAGGTGAAGAGGGCGACGATCGTCGGTAATCCAATGTTCTCGTCGTTCTCGACGAACGCGATCGCCTCGTCCATGAACGTGTCCAGCCCGACCGTGGTCTCATCGTCCTCGTCACCGCCGAACTCGTCGCCGTCCTCCTCCGCCTCCTCTTCCTCGTCCTCTTCGTCGTCAGCGTCTTCGTCCCACGAGCAAGAGGAATCGGTGGCGTTGGACGACCTGAACCTGGGCATGGACTACAACCAGATCATGCAGTACTTCGACAACTTGAAAGAGTCGAACGCCTAGGTGATGGCGTTCGGCCTTGAAGAAGGCCGAGTAGTCAAGATCGATACGAAAGCCCGGAACCCTCGTTGAGATTAAACGGCATAACCGGACAACGAGCTCGGCCACCTTCTCCGCTTCCTCTCTCGCCGCGTAGCACGTTCGCAATGGAGAACCGAAAGGGCCGGGCTCGCGCCGTTCCAACGACGCTCCGGACGTTTCGTATTCTAGGCTATAATCTAGTCAGCTTCCTAGCAGCACATCAAGAGTATCGCGCAAACGCATGGACACGAGACACGTTATACAGACATACATACACAGATATACATACGGGCAAAGAGTGAAAGAGACAGACGAGAGAGAAACAGGCATAAGCTGTAAGAAGCGTGCGTATTTTCCACGCGAATTACGTATCGCGAGTATCGCGAGTCGTACAATTGGCGCGAATTCCGATTGCAAACCCGTGTACGTAAGGAATAATACGTAACACGCGAGCACACGAACATTCGTATATATATATATACACACACACACACACACACACACACACACATATGCACACACGCAGAGGCTTTAAAGGTGTGATCGCCGGTGGCCGGGGTGGGGTAGGTAGATCGCGCGCTCGATTCAACCGGCTTTCCTTCTCTCTGCTCGACGATCGATCGACCGCCGATCCTCGCTTCCGCCTCCGTGCATTATCGATCTCTCGCTCAAGCCCTTCCCTCAATCGAACGAGCCTCTTTCCCTCGTTCCTGCCACGCGACAGGGCATTCGCCAAAAAGTGGCCGGACAAAAACCGACTCTTTTGTCTCGAAATCGATCCTCGGCTTCGATAGCGACGTTCAAACCGCGCCAGTCGCTCGTCTTTTTTAGTCGTCTTTCCGTACCTTTTGTGTTCATCCATGCTCTATCCATCGTCGGTTTCCAACGGTAAAGATAAAGCTTCTCCTGATGTTTTCCCCTCGAGGTTTTTCTCCCATTTCACCCGTTTTATTTTCAAGCATTCGCTCGCGCCCGAGTCTTCCCGACACTAAATTCCAGTCGTGGGCCGAGATCGATATCGGGATGAACGATCGTCGGGCACAGGGCCACTTACTTCTTTTCCAATCCACACCGGGGGAAACGTAATATTTATTCGATCGTCCGTACGTCATAATGTTTGTAAATTTTGCTTTGTAAGACTGTGTACATATATATATTATATATATATATATATATATATATATCGCGACCTAGCGCATGTTAATTATGGACTGTAACTGATGACGAAGTTACATTAGTATGGCGAACTCCATAAAGCAAACTAACTCGCATATCTAATCGCTCGACGGAGCCGAGCGAAAACGCGAGCACGGGCCGCGTGCACCTTTTTACCTATCGGCGTTTCCCGACTATTCTAATCCGCCTCGTTTTGTACGAACCTTACCGAATCGCTCTTCGTACGAATCACCTATTTACCATTCGTACTTTAACCTGTCATTTTCCACACATACACACACGCGCACGCATATATAGACTTATCTGGTGAAACTATGGAAAAACCAGAGTTTCGTGGTTAGACGAAACAACGCATTCTGTAATCTCCTTAACTTGTTAACCGGCGAGGTCGAGTGGACTCAATTTTCTGGAATCTAACAGTCTTTCGATTTATAAATATTCTGTCTTTTGATGCGTCGTATCGTTTCAGCTAAAAATAAGTTGCGTCACATTTATATTCGAAGATTACATGGCAACAACACGACGAGCCCGTTCTTGCCGATAAGCTTTATTTTTTTCCCTGGCTAGAAAGAAATACTTCAACGAGATACAATTGGAAGGAGGAGTCGCGTTGCAAAACCAACGGCGCAATTAATATTGCGACCGTCAATGGCTATCAGTGTTTCAGTTCTGCTCGTTGAAGCATTTCTGAAGATAGGATAGTTGCGAATAATTTCGCGTTGTTGAAGCAAGCATGAGATCGCTATATGTTACATATGAATTAATTCGAAGAAATGACCTGGTTAACGGGTTAAGGAAAGCCGTGTGGATTATTGGAAGATCTGCGAGCTGCAAAGTGGGAAACGCTAATCTCCTAGACGAGCTCGCACCGGCCCGACACGCTGCTCCGGTATCGCTTTTAATTACCATTCAACCCATCGATTGGATTCCGCAATTGTCCTCGTACGTGCCATCGGTCGCGAGTGCTCGTTTTAAACGCGTCGCGAGTCGAGGCACGTGCTTCCCCGCGTGAATGCGAGCGTAATCGCATCTGTGCCATCGTTAGTTTCATCGTAGAGACGCGTCCTCGTCCATGTTCGTCTATGCATATACAAATACACGTTTACACCCAGAGAGAAAGAGAGACTGGAATGGAACGAGTCTGTATGAGAGAATATGAATGAATGGATTAGAGAGATATGCAAATGAAAAATACACGCACACCTTATAGCCTTCGTTCTTCCGCACTGATTTCATTTCCACTTGCGAATCCAATCGCGCACGCCTCCTTCTTCCCTGCGATCGTCAAAGATCATCTAACAGGCAAACCCATGTTCCGGACGAGTCATTTTTTATTCTTATCCAGGTTAATAGGGATACTTCAGAAAGGAAGAATTTTCCGTGAAATGATTTTCCTTGAAAATTACGGCGAAATTCGTTCGTACCTAAAGAATAACTTAGTCGATATCTAACTAAGCTAACTGCTGTTGTACGAACGTGTATTCTTCTAACGAATGTGCAGTTATTCGTTTGTATCGTGAATAAATTCTATACGAAGACTACCGAGTCTTTTATAGCAGAACACCGTCAAAGTTCGATAGCTTAACGACAATGTCGGAAACAATTTTCCTTAACACGGGGTTGCCTGTACGTAAGATATCATCGAGTTAAACGAAACGATCGAATCTTAAGGCGGAACAGCCAAGGCGCGCAGGAATCGCAGCAATCCGATCTATAAATCAACGGATCCCTGAAGGGTCGCTCTATCTTATATAGGCATTTAAGGACTACGTGTCTAAGTATGTATGTATCTGTAAGTTGTGTGTTAGCATGTCAAGCGTGGGATATAGTGATGTAATGCCGATGAACACAATGAAAGAAGAGAAAAGACGCTCGAGTCGGCGTTTAAAAGCGTGGAGGCGCGTCGACGTGGGCCACGCATACGTTAACCCTTTGCGATCTTACGTCGACTGTATAAGAGATTTATTTTATTAATCGTATTCTCGTTAAGGCCTCTACATTTCCTAATCGATTGTGAATAACGTTTATTTAATTAACATTCGATTTGTACTAACATTCCTTCGCCTTCTTTTTTTCTTTTTTTTTTTAATTCGTACATCGTGTCGCGAACGAATGTCCTTACGTTTAAAGGTAACTGCAAAGGGTTAAAAGGTGTTGCAGACAACGTAAGATACCCCGCCGAGAATCTAGTCTTATAGCGTAACTAATGCATTAATTAATAAATACTAATGAACGCGAAGCGCGATCTACGTTGCCTTTCGCCTGACTTAAACGTATCCTCGAATCGTCTGGCGGGGTGAAGTGGCGTCGTTATCGCAGCTCTGCCCGCGGCCATCCTTTCCTTTTCCTTCGAGGAGCATCGAGAGGCGACTCCTCGTTTCCGAGATAGCGGGTCGTTAATACGAATCAATCATATCGAGTACCGTGAGTGAGACACGCGCTAATTACTCTTACTTAAACGTATGCCAGGGAATCTCGTCCTTCGGACGAGACGAGAAAGGAAGAATGGACGAAACCATCCCCGTAGGACGAGGAATCCCGCGCAGAGCCGGAAAAAAATAGTATTTACGATAGAAAATAGTGGAGAGCTTGCGAAGCTGTTTCGCGCGAAACGAACGCTGTTGAATGTTTCGCTTGCCGCGATGTTACAGAGGAAAAAAAAAGAGAAAAAGAAAAAGAAAAAGAAAAAGAAAAAGAAAAAGAAAAAGAAAAAAAGGAAGAAGCGAAACCGCCCCCGATTCGCCGTTACACGCCATCAACGTACAAACGATCTTACAGTTACTATTTTTTACTTAGAATACTATTTCCTCCAGCTCTGGCCACGGCCAAAACATTGTATATATATATACGCATTTCCTTGTTTCCTCGTTCAAAAGTCAGGAAAATCTAAATTCGCGTAAGAGAAACTATGTGACGTTCCTCGGCTCGCTTTTGGTAACTTTATCCCTTCGTTCGATCATTTTCCATCGCCTCTCGTGATCGCTTCGCGATTACAGCATGGCGAAAGTCAAGCTTAAAGCACGATGCAACTCGTAACGCCGAATTTTATAGCATACGATACTCTGCCCAGGAGCTTTGTTTGGCGTAAACGAAATCCGCTCGTCCTAGAGACGCAAGCACTCTCACGCAGGGGGCACCCTGTTTAAGTCGAAACTGCCGGTCTCTCTTTTCTCCTTTTTTTTATTTTTGATAAGTTCCCACCGATCAGGGAGGATTATATTATAAATATATAAATATATATATATACATACATATATTGTAATAGAATATCATCGCAATGCTGACTCTGCATTCACACACATTCCTCAGACACGATGTCGCTGTATCTACGTTAAGTGTGATAAATGCGGATAAAATAGATAAACGATTGACGAGGCGTCGACGGCAATGACGGCGACGGCGACGGCGACAAAACACGACGAGGACGGCGATGACGACCGCGTCCACGACGACGATGGCAATAATCGACGATGCTCTCGCGAATCACTATCCTCTCGCTCTACACATATCTATTTATCGTTCTTCTAGCTGGCACGGATTTATCGTAAGATCCGCTACCAAGATAATTCTCTTTGTACTTATCGATTAGTATGTATATTTATTGTATTATGAAAATGATTATCTTTAATCTATCACGATCATAATCATCGTTGCTGTTATTGTTATTGTTATTGAGATTGTTGTTGTTGCTGCTGCTGTTGTTATCGCTGTGTTCGACGCGTTTTGCCCTGTCGTTTGGGGTTGCCGTCGTGGTGGACGTCGCCATCGCCATCGGCATCGGCGTAACCGATACGCTAATTAAACGATAAGATACGACTATCGCCTACTCAATGTACAATATGTAGTATTTACCTGTTGTTACCACCAAACCGTCATCAAAGATATATAAAATATTGTAATTGTAACACATCGGTATTGCTCGAATTCTTCAATCCTATCCATCGTTAACGAATGCACATACTGATCGTGGTTATACAAGGTAAGTAATGGCGCGTTGCACGACGAAAATGAATTCTTACAATTAGATGATGAAGAAAGAAACGAAGGCGATAATTCATATACTACGATTTTTATTTTTTTCCTCGTTTATACGTATATACTTGATTGATATATAATTCGCACTAGTCTCTGATAAAGATTGACTTTAATATTATGATTAGAAAAAAAAGAAAAAAACAAACACGAGGAGATACAAAAATTAGAGACATTTGAGTGTTTTAAAGAGTGTATATTTACAGCTATATACATCTTAAATTAAAGATACTCGTTGAACCATCGCCTGTCATATTTTGAGATCCATTTATGGCAACCAAGCATATTATTCTGAATGATATATTTCCAAGTCCATGGGTTTAGATTTTCTTTTTGCATTCTTTCCTTCTCCTCTGCCATTTTGTCCAGAATTTCCTGACTAACTGCCATAGCAGTACAGGGCAATCTTTTCGCGATATTATTTAAAACGCGTCTGACCTAAAAAAGTTGTTCGTAATATCGCGTGCTACGTCAAAATATTAACGATAACAGGTCGAAAGATTACAATAAAATTTTGTCGATACCTCAAAATATTCAATCTCTCCTCCAACTTCTATAATAACTTGTCCTGCTTTTACCGGAGTAGCATAGTGATCTATACTTCCTTTACCAGCACCCATCCGCGATCCATGACCCTATATTGTATTTAAGTTAAAATTAGCATCTTCAAATGTTACTTCGTATCTATTACCTTCTTAGAAATAGGTTGCCAAGGAGCAGGAACTCTCCAAATTGCAAATACTTTATTGTAATCTACATTTCTCAAAATTGTCATACGGATCATTTCAAAATTGTTTTGTTTCAATCTGCCACCACCTGTTGCCTGAAAAAAATTCACATCTTTATGTTTAATTAAACGCATATACAGTCTTTCAATTTTACTGTTTATTCCTTTACTATTATGCCAAATTGTTTGTGTAAAAGGGTATTATGATATTCTTCTGGACCTCGCATTAGCCTCAATCTTTTTTGTGTTCTATAAGGGCGTATATTAGGTGGATACTGAGGTACTTTTGGCATAACTCTGAGCTTCTTACGATCAGGATATTCGACATCTATGAAACATAGTTATTTATTAATAACGTGTATATACGTATTTCTTGTTCTATTTTATAACAAATTAATAATTTCAAATACCTTTAAAGTCAGTTGGTATTGAACAAGATTTTACTCCGGCTGCTGGTACCGATTTAAACACACAACGTGCTATAAAATAATACAAATTAGTAAAAACAAAATATTTTAAGAAGGAAATAATTGTAGTAAAACTTACGTGACAACAATAATGTTGAGATTCTTCTACACACTTGCATCTTCACAATGGTTATATAGGTCTTACACCGTTAAAAAATATTTAATTGTATTTGTCTTTAAATAATGTTACGTTCTAAACTTTATAACCTCAAAATTCTTTCTGATTTGAGGTATTGCGTCAGTATTTAAAAAATAGCACCTCTGTTCAGATTTCTAATATATTTGGTATCGTAATACTTCCAATTTGTTTAACACGTTTCTTTTACATTGTATCTCTCTTTTGTAATATTGTCAAATGCAAATACATAACCACAACACATTATGAAAGGCAACTAAAAAAGATCAGCAACCTATGCACCACAAATGACACTAGACTCGCTTTGAAACCGCAGAGAAATCAAACATAATTTTAAAGTAATCATAGAGATACAAAGATCATAGATAAAGATAGAGTACGCAAGTCATATGTTACCGTGTAGGTAGATGCGATATAGAAATAGACAGAGAACCTATCTACCTAGAGGCCTTGTCTCTAGCATCAGATTCTAGGGGTCGACGACAGAACTAAACTCATATTTCTTTCTCGATGCTTTTGGTGGGAAAATGTCTATATGTCAGCTTTGTTTATTTGCAAAATAAGATTGTTTTATTGACTGCAATTTACAAGTTTACAATAATCATATAATTTTACAATGAGTTCATGACTCTCTGTCTAGTAATTTACGTAATTGCGTAATTTTACCAGAATTTGATTCCGTTGCTCGATCGGGCTAAAACAACTCTGCTCTTGCAAAACTGGCAGTCAAAATGTCACTCGTTTTCAAATCGTCACTAAGCGCCTACTTTCCGTAGACCCGCATTGTTGCGCATCCGCATGTTTCATCCACTAAAAGCATTGGAGAAAGAAATGTGTGTATAGTTTGATCGAAAACCTCATCTCTGCAAGCAAGTAGTAAAATGTCCCTAGGTACAAATTATGCAATCTACCATCTGCAGCTCTATCTTTTTATAATGAAAGGCTGTTCATCTAACGTTGAAACAGCTGATATGAGTCGTTGTGTCAAAACATTTTTGGAAACTGAGTGTATCGTTCTTTTCCACGTACTTGATTCTGAATGACTTGGAAAGTATAAAAGAACCAACATTAAGCAAAAATATGTATGATCTATATGAAAGTGTCCAAAAGAATGATGCCTTCTGGCGAATTGTGTCGTGTCACAACCTTTTAGGCTTCGTTTTTCTGTTGTATTGTACCACCTGTGAACCGTTGCCATAAAATAGTAATTAATAATGGCACACAATGAGAAAATTTTTGCTTGCTCTTCATCCGGTTGCAATATGGTAATGAAGATATCTATATATTTATGTTAAAAGTAGTTAGTATTTTGTCTTGATATATTTCATTGTAAATTTCTAATTCTTCTTCGTATCGAAAGAAGAACAGGAATTTCTGATTGCTTGAATATATCATTTAATCGCATTCCACTTATTCTACAGAGTTTCACAAATGAGGACCAGTTATCAGTTCATAAGAAGAAACATGATATGATGTTAAATCTTGGAAATAGTTCCAAGAATGGCAGTTTCGTTGGTAGGTTGCAATTGAAATAAGTTTAATCATTGAATTATATTTCAAACATAGAGACAAGCGAATAAAAGATGTCTATGCATTTTGCAGCAGATCAAACACCAACGCCAACACGTTTCATCCGAAACTGTGAGGAAGTTGGCTTATTCCAAGATTTACAAAATGTAAATCCTTTCGAAGAAACTTTTAGGAGGGCAGTGGAGTCTGGGAACACTGGCACACTGACAGTACCAGAGGTAAATTATGAAATTAAAATAAATTTCAATATTTCATATTATAAGTATGTCTTTAGGCTGGAATTACGGATGATACTTTGCATACACCACACATATTTCCTCACATAGCCGATGTGCTGTCTACTAGCAATCAAATGTTATCAGAAAATTCTGTGCAAGAGTGTGGAAGCATCTCGATCACTGAGAAAAGCACAGAAGAAAAAACTACCATTCATACTGAAGCTTGCAGTACAGTAAAACTCACTGAAACGGATGAACAGAACTTGATGAAGGAAAAGTTAACGATTGAACAAAATGTGACTTTAACAGAGAATGTTATCGATCAAGTTACTCACACGCCAATAATGCCGAAAGTTTTACAAGAACAACCTAGTCCACAATTGTGAGTAAATTTTAAATCTTCTTTTCGTCAAAAATTTAAATGTTCTCGAACAAATGAATAAAGAATGAATTCTTGTAAAGATTGATTAACGGCGAGGAGGTACAACTGCTACTAAAAACGGCAGATGGAAAATTAATGCAACTCTCAGCAATTCCAGTTTGCGATTCTGTTGGTACGACAAACGTGCAGTCATTGAAGCAACAAACGATTGTCATAAAGACGGAACCACTTTTGCAATGCGATACAAGATTGGAGTCCAAGAATCCAGCAGTTTCTACACTATCTCTAGCAAAAATGGTATTTTAGTGTATTTAGGATATATTCCAATGAAATATTTTAGTTATCTCGCTTTTGGAAGATAATATTTTTCGTATAATTATAGAAATTAAAACAAACACTAACGAAGGGTTCGCAAAATCTAAAACCTGATAGCAATTTCTCAAAAGATGAGTTAAATAATTCAAAAAATAATAGAAATAAAACGGTAGAGGATCAATTGAAAAAGAAAGAAATTCTCGAACGTAATCGTGCTAGCGCAATGAGGGCAAGAGCTAAAAGAAAAGCGTGGGTACAGCAGCTGGAAAGAACGGTTACCAATGTGAATGAGACCAACGTGGCTCTAAAAATGGAAATAAAAGTTCTACGAACGGAGGTTGCTAAATTGAAAACGCTTCTATTGGCTCACAAAGACTGTCCAATTACAAAAGCGATGCAGAAAGGTAATAGGATAATATGAAAATAATTACTCGCTATTTGTTTTATTCTTTATTTTATTTTTTCATGTTATTTACAGGAAATGGTATAATACTTGGTCCAAAAATAATATCAGTAAGTTCAGATACTATGACAAGCCCAGTTCCAGTAGCACCTGCGCTAAAAAGGACGACCTTCTCTTCCATGGAAGTTCCTATCACGCCGAAGAAAAAATTATCTCTGGCAGTCTCTAAAAACCCTATAATATTTCCAAAAGTAGATTGCAATACAAATTTATCAATTCCTAATGCTACGTTAATAAAAACAGTACCTACTTTAAAAATTATGGGTGTCGGTCAACTATTAACAGAAAAGGAGGAAACGAAGCAAATTTTTATTGTACAAAATCCTACGAAGAAAGTGGACAATCCCACTAGGCAAATAATTCAAATTAACCCTAATTACGAGATTGATCAGAGCGCGTCAAAGACTAATGAACCGTGAATGTAATTATTTATCGGAGACTTCCAAATTTTGCTCAATAGTATAAAAGACAAGTATTGTAAATAATCGTTAAACGATTTCAGTTATACTGATTCTCCGTGAGGAATTGGCGTAGAATTACGAGCACGTCGTAACTCCTAACTGGGTTACGACTGTTTCGAATTTCGCGCTTTGCTGTTGCAGGAGTTTGGTGGGTTTCATACTGTAAGGCGTAACGATTCTCTTTTATTCACGCAATGTGTTTGAATTCATTTAGGTTTATATCAGCGAACAAGAGAGGAGAGAACAGAGGTGGAGCATTGACACGATTATTTCATAATGACTACGGTAAGATTATCATCCTGGAAATTATCTATTTTCACACAGTGCCTGGTCGCGTGTATATCTACGCGTGCGTCTGTGAAAGAAATCCTATTATAAGTATCTATCTATTGTAATAAATTGAGTATTTTTTCTGGTAATGCTTTTTAACCATTTTGTTTTTCCTGATTTCATCATTCTAAAACGGTATATTAATTAACAAGTATTTTATCGAATAAATTTTACAAACATTTATTGTACAGTAGGTTTCCTATTCCCTTCCGGGCCGGTTAATCCCAAAATATATGTATATGAATTATTTATCGCTTGTTAATAAAAAAAAAAAAAATAAAAAATACATATACCTACATCTATTTATTGTTTACACGACATAGATGTAGAAGACGAATATATAACACGTTAGGCATATCAATTAGTTTAGTGCCTTTTTACATAATTTAGACATTTATTCACAAAATACATCTCAATCTTGGACATAGCTATCAGGCGTTGAGTTACACGGTGGTTTTCTACGTCAAAATTGGTACCTCGGAAACGTAGGGCGCTAGGAAAAGGATTTGGGAATGATGACACGTAAAGGCGCGGGATTAATTCGAACATCTAATAGTTATACCAAATATTGTTTCTTAAATATTTATTTATTTTACAAAGAAGTCGATAATCTTTTTACATTTCTTTACATATATTTCTTAAAACAATATCACGCTTTAATTTACTATTACAATCAACAGTTCAATCTTACTAAAAATGTGTCAAACTTTACTGTTCATCGATTAAAAATTATACAAAATTTAAATTACGAAGTTTTCCCAATCGACTGCGCACAGTTTTTCATCCACATTTAGCGCTGCAAGAAATCTCACGATGATTCTGTGACCCTCGGGCCCTTATCAGTTCTCCGTCCAGTCGTCTAACAATTCTACACCGGACAGGAGAATGATAAGGGGCTTTGGGCACGAAACGCCTCGACACGAGGCTACCAAAAACTTCCTTTGCCGCCTGGTATCCAATCTTCGCGTGATTTCCTGTGAATTCTAAAAAAGAATACTGTTCTATCTACTGCTCGAGCATATTACTATCAGTTACCCTCTGGTTACAACATCAGTTTCATTCTACATATTGCTACGATCATTCCCCTTTTCTCAAAAAGAATCCAATGAATGGCAGACATTGATAGAATGTAGTAATTGACGGTGTCTCTTGACATTCTGAATGACGAGCGCATATTATCGCGTAACTTTATCTAATCAACAGAGAAATTTATGTTTATCCTTTGATTACGTAGAATGTGCCGACTTGGTTCGTCACCGATCTGGTATTTTGTCAGCGAGTTCGCGTGTGTCTGTCTTTCGGTAGAACACGACAACAACGGTCAAAGAGAGATACCGAGACCGCGAAACACGATGAAAAAGGCCTGTGATTTTTCGACAAACAAGATTTCCGTCCCCTCGAGTCACACCGATGACTCACGTGTCCAGAACACAACGGGCCAAGTGAAATGTATCTGAATTATCGGTTATACTCGGTAAATACCAACGGCTCTCCTACGTCGATAAGCCGGTTCGGTTCTTCGATAACCGGAGCGAGTTAGGCAAAACGTATCTTTTCTTCGTACTCCAACGAGAATCTTATCGCTTATGAAAAAACTGCAAGATTCTCCGGTTGCATCTGGAGATGCATGGGAAAGTAAACTAAGCGATGCACATTGAGAAAGAACGAAAGAAAGAAGAAAGAAAGTGGATTTCGTTGATGCGATATTTCGATAAATATGGGTATACCCGGTAGTTCGTTGAAAATTTGTAAGAAGCATCGAATTTGATTCTCAGGTCTCGCTCAGATCAATCAAGTCACTTGAATTTTAGTTTCGATTCGAGTAACTTGGCTTCTCCGGAGTATACTTAATGGAAAATAAAACGGAACGGATTGCGTGTATATGTTAATTGTAATTAGAAATACAATGTAACAACTGCTCTCTTTTTCAAGTCGAGCAATAGTTGAAAGAACCTGAATTGCATGTCAAACTTTGGAAGCATATTAAGGAAAAGCGACGATGTTTGACAGAGCCAATCGAATTGGACTGTTACTGTAATCTCTCGATAAATCTTTCCGGAAAGAAACGCGAATTATACAAAATACAAGCAGTATCGATAAATTGGTTGGTTCGATGGCGGGAATCAAGCAAGTACTTCATCTGAAAAGTTTGTTTAGCTCGTCGATTAAAACACCGAGTGTCACTTATGGTTCCAATTAGGCATGTCGGTCGTTCTTACGCTTCTACGTTTTCTGCTTTCAACGTGTGCGCAGAAATAGACCACATCTCCCCTCGCGAGTTCCCGAGTTCTACGGCCCTGAATCAAGCTCGCGTGGCTATTATCCAACACGAGCAATCTTCTAACCTTGGTCCAGACTGACCAGTTTCTTTCGTTTTCGATGCCCGCAGGGAATCGTTGATAGACATCAAGATTTCCGCGAACACCATGTTTCCATGGAAAATGATAGAAACGTAGTCTCGAGATGGCTTTACGTACTTAATTGTACGCGCTATGCGCTAATAGTCTTTAAGAAGATCGCATAACGTCTTTATACGCGCTACGTTAATTTTTGCAATAAAATAAAATGAAGTAAATGAAGTAAGAGTTAAAATCCAATTTTTCCTTCCTCTTTTTTTTTTTTTTTTTTTAAGTAAAATGTGAAGGAAATGTATAGATTGTATCTAAACGTTGGTCAGCGTGCGTTAGACACTACCAGGAAATACGGGTGTAAGCAGATTGCCATTTATGGGGTTTCCAGCGATCAACGGCCCGTGGCTTAATTGATATCGATCTCATTGACGTCGATTCGCAACAGCGACACTGAATTCAGAAATCAGTAGTCGGACGCGAATGCGACCCACTTATCTGTCTCGCTGGGCTTCAATTTCCTCGCTCACTTCAATGACTGTCGCAATTCTAACTGCAAATATTTCAACCTCTCGCGGAGTAGTAACACGTACGTAACGCGTACGTTGAATTTCCCTTTTGATCCCAATGCGCTTTCCGAGAAATTTGTCAACTCGATCGCAAGTGCGAGAAGAAAAAATAGAATAATCTTTACTATGTCATGCTACATACTGTGATTCTTCTCAGAAAAATAGGAATCATAATTCAATAAGCTGTAGTAAATCTCTAATAAATAAACAGAGGTTAATCGGAAATGTTCAAGGTTTCGGCAGACGAATTCCGCTTTTCTAGATAAGCGCACGTTATCTGTCTATCCGCGCCATATACATATAGCTCCCAACGCCGCCTTCGTATTTTAATCGTTCAAGAAATGCCGCTTAGTATTTTAGTGCACGTAGCAGTGTCCCGCGTGTAGTCGTTAATGTGAATTAATTTTCTCACAGTACTTTCATCTCAAAAAAAAAAAAAAAAAAAAAAAGTTGAGACCCGAAAGAAAATATTTTAACATCCTCCTAATCGAGTGAAAAGAAATAAACTATTCGTGTCTCGGCTGCTATTAACGAAAGCAAGAATGAGTATTATGAAGGGAAAAAAACGAAGATTCAGGACCCCACGGAAAATTCTTTCGTTACGTTGCAGAACACGTGGCCCGAGCACACGTGCTTTCCAAAGTTTATGATTCTGCGAAGAGATGGATCTTGGTGGATCGCACTATCTTCCTAGAACGAATATTTAACTAACTATCGACCCTAGAGCGGTTAGTAGATACGTAAATCTTTAGTATATGTATACGATCGTTAAGTTCTGTCGCAAACGAATCGCCGAAAAAGTGCCAACAATGTATCGAACGTATGCAGAGAAGCAACACACGTTTATTTATTTTTCTTCGAGCTGATTTCTTTCTCGGAACGAACCTCGTAGAATTTCACGCACGGACGAACCCTGCATTTGTTCCAAGCCACGTTCTTTTTGTCTCACCGGAATCGAGATACCGCGAGAGAAGAGATCGAAAGCGAAACAAACGAAAAATGCGTTTCGTTGTTCCCCGTATATCAACGATGGAATTAATCCTTACGTTGCTAATATATACATCGCACGTGTGTATTGTAACAAATATAAAAAATAAGAGGAATCTATATTACGATTCGATATATACACACTATATACGCTTTATATTATATTCAGCTGACATTTAATTATTTAAGCTACCGTGATCTAATTCATCTCCTTGGTAAAAACGGGCAATTTTTTTTCAAGCGACGAAGAATAAACTCGTGACACTAAACAAAGCTGCGCTCGGAAAGCGGGTTATATTAGTAACGCTCTCGCGTGTAAACCGTGCAACTACACGAGCGAAGCGACGATAAGAGGATGCGCGCGCTTACGTCGGAGGATATCGGCGGAATGAAATAAACGGCACGCAGGGAGACTCTCGCGTGATTTTACGCTCCTGGCGAGACAATATGCGGCGCGATAGCCTTGAGACACGTCTGCTTCCTTTTATTTTTACATCTGACCCGAGACAACTGCACACTCTCGTAGCAAACTCCGCTGCTCTCTTTTCCCTCGCGATCGTGCTCTTCGAAGCCCGCCACTGTAACAACTAACGCGACCGATGTACACTTCGTGAAAAACAACCGACTCGTTCACTGGTTCGCGCGCTACTGACAATGCCAAGCTACTCGACACCTCTCATTTTCTCGATTAACGAACGGACGCAACACCACGCGGCCACCGCACGCGTAAAGACAACGGACAAGTTTTCTAACCTCTTTTCCTGTCCCATGCAGACTGGTCTTTGACCGGTCACATGGCGCGAACCGGAGAGCGGCCGCGACCGATCGATCTGCGTCCAAAATACCCTCTACTCTACTCTGCTCTGCTCTGCTCTGCTCTGCTCTGTTCTCCCTCTCTTCCCTTTCGCTGTCGCTCGGCTGTTGGTTAGATTCTCGCTAACGTTTCCTCTTCGCCGAACGCCCGTAATTTCTCGTTTCACACGACAAGCACGCGCGATTCTTCAGCGAACAGATCGCGCTGTATCTCGTACGAGAATAAGCCAGAATCGCGAGTGTAAAATATACGAGTACATCTTCTCTTTTTCTCGCTTTCTGGTTGCTAGAGAGAGATACTCGAGCGCAGCGCGGAGAGAGCCAATCGTCGAGGACCCACGTAGTCGGATGCTGATGTAACGGAACTGGGGATTGGTCGCCGCGTATTCTCGCCGCAACGCTCGTGAATCATCGAGAGATATCGATACGAGCGACGAACACGCGTCGGGAAATGTGTCTCGCGCACTACTGAGCCATTCCGCGATCGGATTCGGACTTTTCGGCTCGGTCGCTCTTCGTCGCTGTGAGAGGGGAAGCCAACGAAAGTGCACGTCTTTCTCTAACCCTTGTGCACTATCTCTGTCGGGCATACGCGTGGCGCCATCTTTGAATTTCCCTCTCTTTCTCGGCCCTCGGCTTCTCCCCCTCCCTTTCAAGCTGTGCCAGCCTCCCTCGACCTCGCGCCCCGATCTCGTTCATCTCTTTCGCGCGCGCTTCGTGCGCCCGAAGATGCTTTTCAAAGGCATCCTGTGCGTACTTACTCAAACACCAGGCTTTCGAATTTCGATTTTTTCTTTTCTTCGGAATCTTCTGAATTTTCGTCGCAAGGGGAGACGTTGTTATGCTCGAAGAATTCCACAGAGAAGCGGATTCTGCGGCGAACGACACGTGTTTCGCATCGTGAAGAAAACAGGAATCCCGCCGCGATTCTTCCTTCGTACGAGAATCTAGAAGATTTGCGTCTATGAAATAAATTTCACGCATAAATTAGGCGTAGGTAAAGTTATGGGGATGGGGGGAAGTTTTCGAATGGCAGTTCTCGATCTTCTCGTGGAATTTCCCGAATTTTTGCACGACGGCGATGTTACGCTCGAAGAATTTTAGAGAAACGCAAAGCGGCGAATAACACGTGCTCTTTGTATCGTGAAAAAGGAATGCCACCGTGATGCTTCCTCGATGCGAGAACGTAAAAAAATTTCTAGAAGATTTGCATTTACGACGAAAAAGCTTCACGCGTAAATATCGATAAAGTTATGAGAATGAGTTTTCGAGAGGTCGAGGGAAGAGGAATTTCGCTAGCAAGCTTCCGAGAGAGTGCGTTTTCCGGCCGATTTCACTGGCAGTCGATGACGTTTCGCGCAGTTACTGTAACTACCCCATTCACGGCTTTAATTACGTATTTAGAACGAACCTCTGTCTCTCCTCGATGATGTCCTTTCGTGCTAATTAAAAAGCGCCTCGAGTGTCTCTTAATTCTGGTGGAAGCTCGCCAGGAGTTCGCTTTTCATCTTGGAGACCACGACTCCGGCAATAAAGGGCTACTGCGACTGCTTAAGCGCACAATTGATGGCAAAAATCGCAGCCAAATATGCGACGAATACGGACGCAGATGCAGCCAGCGGACGTAAGAGGCGGCAAAAGATAGAAAGAACATTTTACCTTTCTTTCTTTTCTCTCTCTCCTCTTTCTTTACTTTCTTCAAGTGACCCGGTAAAACGGATTCGAGGATCTTGGACAAATTAGAGGGCAAATTAGAAATCGTTTCGCTGAACAAGAAGAGAAAAGAAGCAGTCGAAATGGCTAAGTACGGTGAAAAGCTAACCGAGAGGGTAGTAAGCAGATACTAACATTGGCCCGTGGAACGAAGTGACTCGATATCGGGGAGTGTCTCGGCGTTAGCCCCGAATTAATTCCTTGGGGTGGCTGGGAGATTCTCCATTACCAGCGTGGAACGAGCAGCGGTAAAGTGTTCCGCCTTAAAAAGAATACCTGCACCTCCACCTCGACTCGTCCCGGGGAATTGCTCGCCGCATCCCCTTCGTTCCCGAAACTCCTCCACTTCGTTTCTGCTTGCTCCTCTCTCCCTCGTGGCATCCGCCGCAAAACGAATTGTCTGAAAAATTCGAAAGAATGCCCGGTGTCTGGACGGGCATTTAAACGGGGTATGGTCCGTTTGCACAATATTCGCGTGCCTCTCGACGACAATTTGCGAGCTGTCGAAGGCTGAAGTACCAACGACTACCACAAAAATCCCGCGCCGTTTAACTCTGTCCTTTCTATCGTACAATAAATCGTCCCGTGATTTACCAGCAGCAGGCTGAAATTACTTTTGTCCGTGGTTGTTCTTCTAGGCATTGCGTTCGGCTTGCGCGATTAAGCGCCGAAGCCCCGATGGAACTGGACCAAGCGAAAAGGAAATAAGATTCAATTAAACGAGACAGTTAATTGGACGATCTTCTTCTCGCGAGGGAAATCTTACGCTTGGCACGATCCACAGTTGCAACGGCTAATACACCGGTAATTACAGCTGTCGTAATTGCTACGTACTCGAGCATCGGTTATCTCCTATTTGGAAAGTCCGGAGGCTCGTTCAAGGCTTCGTCGAACAATCGACTCGCTAAAGATCCTATAGAGGAATAGAGCAAGTCCATAGAACGTTCCTGGAAAAAAGGTTGGTTACCATTGAAAGATTTGCCGATACTGACCATCAATGCGCAGGTCATTTTCCGACGTTCCTTTCGTGGCATATGGTCCAGGCGGTAGAACGAAGGAGTCGCTTTAAGAAGGAAATAAAGCTGTCCGTGGGCACACGTGTCGGACAAAGGCCGATTTCCAAGTAGACCTCGCGACGACTAGCGCGAGCGTTTCAGTGTACAGTGTACCCATAGTTGGCCTGACGTTCCATAAGTGGTGCGGACTAATTATATTCCATGGCCGGCGACCTTCGCTCTCGGGCCAGCTGTTTTCTGGATCTGTAAACGCACCAGAGACGACACTGGTTAATACCGTGCGAATCGAACGCGGAGATTTATAGAAAGAAGGCTCGTTCGTTCAATTTTCGAACCGCGGGTCAACTCTGATCCACCATCGACGCGAGCATTATGGAGGATAACTTTTCGTACTAAATTTTCATCCTATTTTTTTGAAATATTCCGTACTCGTACTAAGATTTATAAAATAATTTACTCCCCGGAGGAAACACACGAATGTTCATCATTCAGCTCAAAAGTCTTAGGGCAGTAATCTTTGTCAAAATTTGCAAAAAGTTTAAGTTATTTAACTTGATACAAAGAGAGTGTGAGATGTCAGTGCGTCATGAATCGCATTAAAAAGCAACCGCTTGTATTTACAGTAAGTCGTTTATTTGCAATGTTATATTTTGTATCGTTGTCCACACAAACAGATGGATTATTATAAGCGCTGGATTAAAACGATCCGGCACTTGCCGGAGCAAAGGTTAAAAAAGTCCGTGAGATTTTCGACGAAACCACTGTCCTCCAGTTTGTTAAATTCAAACGGGAAATAGAGAAAAAGACAACAACGAGAAACAAGAATAAAAATACGAGATTCGAGAGACGGCAGAGTATTCAACAGCAAATACCCTTTCGTAAGCGTCGAAAAAGAATAGACGGCGAGTTGTACGTATAGCAGCCGGTTAAATGCAGCGTGTACGAGAGCACGAATTGAAAGGACAGATCGACGCGAGTCTGGTGGGTGGCGCTTTGAGCTTTTTCCAGATACAGATAATGCTCGGGAGCGATTCGAAACCGCGCGATGACTGATGCGATTGAAAATTTGCAAGAGCACGCGGCACGCTCTGAATACTCGTATCGCCGGGGTCGAGAAGAATGGTGGCGATGGCAGAGGATAGGGGCCGGGAGGAGACGTCCGTGAAACATTGTGGACCAGATAAGACCGGAATTTTCAGGGCGAATAATATAAAAGCTCAAGCTACTCGGTGCTCTTTTGTAATAATCACGAATGGGAAAAGGGCGCTTTTTAATCTTCCGCGTACAGGTTTCGAAAGACGGGAAAGAAAAGCGAAAAAAGAAGAGATCTACGACCGTCGACATTGGTGTGAAGAGGACCATGCGAATCGGAGGCCGAAAACGAGAAGAATGAGATGAAAAAAGAAAAGAGGGAGAGAAGAACCGAGAACAAACGATCGTTAACCGTATTTACATAATGTTTCAACGGATCGTGAATATCACACGGTTGTATGGCGGGTGTTGCATGCTGCTCATTTTAATTAACCTATTCTGCTTTTCAGCCAGCTGCTGGAAATGTAATTATTTAACTTTCGGCGCATCTTCCATTCGCTTTCCCCCGCTGAATAATTAAGCAACTTTTTTCTCGCGGTGCGTCTAGCGTTAGCATCGTCCTCTCTCTCTCTCTCTCTCTCTCTCTCCCTCTCTCGCTCTACTTCTATTTGCACCCTAGATTTCCACTCTTTTTCCCTCGTTTCGGCCGACGAAACTCGCCAAATCCCTAACCGCACACGCGCCGAATGGACCTCGAAGCTCGTGTATTTCACTAAAGAGAAATACAGATTAAGGCGCGCTTAAGAATCTTAAGCGTCGAAAGTTTCCAACTTCCCAAGAATTCCTTGGCGAGCAGACGCGGCGCGATAAGAAATTGGAAGGAGCCTCGATAAATCAGAAAAGCGGTTAAAGCATTTGGGAAAAGGGGGAAAGGGATCGAGGACGGTTCATCTTTGGGGCGTGGTAAGTTTCCAGTTCCGAATAGGAGGGTCAAGGTTTAACCTTGAGCTCCATATGCACACACCATCACTACCGTTTCACCCTGTCACCTTTCCCTTTCTCCCTTCCTCCCTTTAATCTCCCCTTTTCCTCTATGTTCCGTGTCTCTTCTTTCTCCATTTTTACTCGTTTTTGCCTGTCGTTTATTTTTTTTTTTTTTATTCTCGTTCGCTCATTCGTTTCGGACATCTCCTCCTTCCACGGGAGGAACGACCGAGGCTATCGGAGCAGATAGGTGGTGGTCCGTATCCCCTGTTCACCGAGAGCAACCTCTATCCATCGTTTTCTATTTACGGCGTCCGGTATGGTCAATCTCCGGGGACGTTGGCATGACAAGGCTACTTGGTCCATCGATACTAGTACACCCACTAATCTTTTTATTCCGCCCTCGTGCTAGTTTCGAGGGTGGATGTGAAAACAGGATGACTGTAAAATGGCCAAACAACCTGCTAGGAAATTAATTTCACGTGTACGTCGAAAAACGACTTCCCGTTTATCTTTAGCGAAATTACTTCGACCCGCTAGCCTCTGTGTACAGACAATTGCGAAAAAAGAGCAACTTCGGACAGGCTGAAACGATTTCCTTCTTTAACTCTTTAACGCCCACGTCCGTTAGATACACGGGTATGTTAAAATGTCGAATTTATTCAAGTTTGTGTGTCAAAAGAGCTGCCGACATTGTCGAAACGAAATTATAATACTTTATACAAAAATTAAGACACATAGTTTCGCCTTACAGTTGTATCGAGTAGGTAAAATATACGTACGATATATCGTTCACGAAGCTCAAGTATCTCTCATGTACTTGTTCAACTTTTTAATGATCATTATATTTAGTAATTCCCTTTTTTATCGTGTCTTATGCACGATAATTCAGAGTTTTATTTTTGTACGTTCATCGTTACCTCTTTTACTCCTTTTGTTATAATCGTTATCGCGTTATTATTGATTCGTCGAATTGTTCATCTTTCCACGGCCCTCTATTTTTAATACCAAAGACGAAAGCATTTTGAACGCCGTAAAAAATGCATAACCTACGCTTTTACATTCGCCGAGTATAATCCCTCGAATATAACCAAAACAAAATCCCTGCACCTTTAACGCGATCAATCGGTAAAAAAGTCATAACGTTAAGGGACTAATTTGCTATGAACTTACGCGTTCCAACTCTCAAGTACGAGGAATTCAATCCTTCGAGTCTCCTCGGTAAGTTCGACGAGAGTCTCGAGGGGTGGGCGAATTTTGCGAGTAATGGCGCGTAGATTCGGTCTCGCGATAACGCCACGCACTGATTACTGCAAGAACCGCAGAGAATAACGCCGATTTCCCAGGTCGATACGTCACTCCTTAATGAGGCGGCGGTCGGTGTCGCCGAGGAGGTCTGGAAATTCGGCTAAAAAGTGCAAACCGTGCCCTCGGGACGCGGTTGGAAGAAAAGGGGACGAAGAAGCAGGAGAGGAGCTTTCGGTCGGAAAGATATCACCGTTCTATTAAATGCGCCTATAGTTAGTCGTGTTACGTGAATCTTGGTGGCAAGGTTATTAATAGCCCTAGCCATTCGGAGGAGACTTATGAGAGCGTTACGCGTTGGAATAATTATACGGAGGCATTGACATTTTATCGACGCAAGCGACCGCAGGTGTGTTATTTTGTGTTATTTTTGAACGAGCTTGAAATCCTTCTAATTTCATTGCTTCTCGCGTAGCCTGATCATCATGGTTCGTATAACGAGGAATCGCGAGCGGCTCGTGTTTCAAGAACGTCGTTCGTGTTCGCACTTTTTCAAGAAAGTGAAATATTCTCACATTCTTAGTTCCTGTTCGATCTTTCTTAACGAAATATTTATCGTATCGTATCATCGCAGCTTTCCAGGGACCTGAGTGAACAACGAAAACCAACCGAAGGCCAAAATCATGAAAAAGTAGCAGATTGGGGTTGGGATTCGTAGTACACTGATACGCGATTAAGAGAGATTATAATTAATGATTACAATTACTAGGAACTTAATAAATCGTACTAATTCTGGATAGTATGCAATTACCGAAACCAACTAAATACCGAAAAAGAAAAATTTATAACTAATAAAATAAGAAAAAAGGAAGAAAACCAACGAGACAAGATCTAAAGGGATACAAGAGATGGTTGGTGCGTTTAGGTACGCGAGATGGTTGCAGAGAAAAATCAGTGGGTGTATGTGTACTACTGGCGTGTAATACCATACGATTGAAGCAGTTGAAACGAAACAGTACCAACGTACGATGATGTTCAACTTGCAACAGTCCATACGTTTTTGAAAGGAAGAGAAAAGTTCAAATTTCTGTATAACGCCAGGACAGATTATTAACTGGTAATAATCAACTTTTGCACTTTCGAACGCGAAACCTGCACCTTCCTCTCGTTTCCTATAGATAGAATATTAAAATATTCTATCTCGTTGCCGTTGCAAACCGTTCAACTGCTATGACCATTGCTCTTAGTTACTAGAATGCGTGGAAACTCGGCAAGGCTTATTTCTGCTACGGTATCTCCAATTTCCAATTGTACCGAAACCTAATCGACAAGCGTAAATCTTGCATCGGATGGAACGGGTCTTGATAACCGCTAATTGAAACGTTCGATCTATCTTGCTTGGCGATAATTACCGCACACGGGATTGCGTTGACTATTCACGGGCTGGTACTACCAAACAGGGAATATGTTCCCTTTTACCATTTCGAGTATCGGAGTTCTAGGCCGAATACCAGGTTCTCCGTGCCCTAGTCTAACTAATAAGTAACGAGGATTTACGCGTCACAAGCTACGAACACCAACAAATTTCTTGCAAAATATCACCAGGTCTGGTAGCCGGACAAACGCAGAACTTCGAATACGTTTCGTGCAGTATTACAGAATTATAGAATAAAAGTCTATAACCCGTAACTTGTGATTGATCGACTCGTCACTATTTACTAGTTGGTGAATTGATATTTGTGAGAAGGCACTGGTGTATTTTTGTCTTTTTTAAGCACACCGAAAGGAGAAAGAAAAAAAGATTTGCTAACTAGGCTATGTGGCCCTTTGAGACCAGCCATCAGCCGCGCATTACCTTCGACACCAGTAAATTGAAATTATTGGCGCGACTCGCCGCACATTACTGGCTCGTTAGCAAGATATCGCATTTGCGAGTCGGTCCACCCACTTTCCGCCTGGTTCTCACGACTTTTTTTCTGCCTCGATTGCGAGAGTCTCGGTACTTTTGTACGGCTCTGGTTTCCAATCATCGGAGAAGAGAACGACGAGACAGAGAGAAAGAGAGAGAACCAGCGGATCGGGAAATTATGATTCATTAAGGACTAGATTCGGCACACGTTCTATGGCGTGTAATTTGCGATAGGAACGCATTTCGTTAGAAGGACAGCAAGAGAGAAGGAACGAGAGAAAGAGAGAGGAGACGCTCGTGGGTTAAAATTATTGCTGGACTTTGAAATTCCTATTGAAAGATCGGTCTTTTTATCGAGCTACTTTGCGTCCTCCTCGTGGACAACAGACGACGATAAAGGGACCCTTTCAATCGCGATTCATTTAACCGATAGTCGGTGTTGCGATCGAGATCGAAGATCAACGCTAGTTGTGAAATAGAAACTATTACGTTATAGCAAATTTTTCAAGCGAGATTGAATAAAACGCGCTGTTCCGTTATCGCGGAGTTCGCCACTATCTCGATCGAACTTATCAAACCACGAGAACGTGGCGTTGTATGTATTTTTATCATCATGGTTGAATGTTAGATAACAGAGGAACGATGCCTCTCGAATGTGTGCACTGCCGTCCATAAGCATGTTTCGATACTTTCAAATTATTCTATGGAAATGTATAAAATATATTTGAAACAAACCTCTGCTGCGTCCCGTGGTCGTTCTCGACGCGCGATCACGATCTCTATCTCAAAACGATTTTTCCAATTTTAGGAAATATGATACACGATCGTCACCGATACGAATGGCTTCAATTTTACGCCAAAGTTTGTCTCGAGACGTTAGATTTGTCAGAATAAGAACGACGTCGATATGTAAAAATTCAAGGTTCGCAATAGGGTTAAATTTAGCAAGGTTCTCACGCGTTCTCCTATCGTAACGTTGCAAATGCGATAAGGCAATGAATATTTATGGACGACAGCGTACGTAAGCACGCTTTTGAATGCTCTCCAGTGAAATTCTGTATTTTCTCTTACCCCGAGCGACGTTTTATTATTGCGAAATATTAATTGTTCATTTATTGGACGATTCTGATTCGAACAAGAGAGCAGACAATTGGTAGCAAATTTCAGCGATTCGTTCGTCCGTTCGGCGAACGAATGTTGATTAATATTCGATCGCTACTTCTTTCCAATTAAACGTAATGTCCATTATAACGCGTTGGCAGTTTTCTTCGTGTCGTCGATTATTTTCGACAGGCTGGTAGGACAGTGTCGCGCATTTATCGGCGATGATCGCGTCACGCGATTCGGACGATTCGTTAATTATTTCGTTATTCACGCCCGGATTTTCTGTCCTTTCAACATAATCAACGCAGCGAGTAATCGCATTTTTATTAACTAGTCGTTTCGTAAATTCCGGAGTACACGCAAAATGAAGCACGTGATTCCCCAACGTCCGTGATTCAATTTGAAGAAGCTATTTCTCTTTTTAGAGAGGATGCTTGGTACGGCAGAGAGTCCCACGAGTGTGCAACAAAATGCAGACTGGTTCCACTTACGTAGTCTCAAAGACCGTGCAAGCTTTTACACGAGTCGCCTTTAGTCTCTGCTCAAGAAGCATCGAATTTAATTTCACCGGTCATCTTTTAATCCCCCGTTGCGTCTCGAAGCCCAAATTGCTTTCTCGCGCCTTCAAGAGGCTAGCGCGAACGTCTGAAGATTTAAGTTTTTAAAATGCATTCGTTATTTCACTCCAACCGGTTCAGACTGAATCGAAAGGTAATTTGAACGTGCGAGATTTTTATATCTTTAGAGCTTACGACGTACATATCCGGCCGTTCCATAAGTTACATTCGAAGGTTTTAATTTAAACGTGAAAAAGTTGAAATTATTTCATTTAATTGGACTCGCGTACGGGCGTATCCGCGTGATCGATACTTGGATATAATTAATTTCCAGGCAAATATTTTTCGTAGCCGCTATAGGCTTGCAAAACGTTGAATTGCCATTCAAAAATCCCTACTCAAGTTTCCAAATTAATGTTTCGACTTTGAAAAGTTGAAATTATATTTCCAGCTTCCGTGCCAACGTGTCCGAACGATCGATCTTCGTATTTTCGTCGTTCCCAATTTGCCCCGTGAATGTCGAGCGTGTATCGCCAGGAAGGAGAGGTGACCTGCGAGCTGTGGAACAGCGAATAAATCGATTTCTTCCGGAGCTGGTAGCCGGCGTGTTCGTCTCCGGCAGCGGAGCGCGTGTGTCATCCATCCGTTGCCTCGTTCTGCTTTTTCTCCCGCCGAGACGAAATAAGGCTCGAGGCGGCTCTTCTTCGGTCGAAACAACGTGTAGGAGGTAGAAGGCTCGCCCTGCTGCCGCGACAGCGAGCTTGGTAATTAGCATAATTCGCGAGGAAATACGAAAATTGCGTGGGACGGGTCGTCTAGGCGTCCTCGTGAATCGCGCGCTGAACTAGCGAAGAGCGACGAATCGCTGGCGCGAGGTTGGTACGCGTGGCGCAAGCCAGGCCAGCAGGCCCTTCAAAGTTCATCTGCCGACTCGAAAACTCCGCTCCTCGTACAGCCGGATGAAATTTCTCCTTGCTTTTCCCCTTTTCGAGAATCCTTTCCACGGTTCCGTTACAGGGGAGCAGCGCCCTTTTTTTTTTCACCGTGTACCGCGCGTTGAGTATCGTCGCTTTTCATAATTAAGTGTAGAACTCTCTGCTCTCCCCTATAGTCAAAGGCAGATCCTCCGTTTTCGTCTTTCGATCCTTTCTCTCGCGGTATCCTGTCTGTTTCGTTCGTCAAATCGAATATCTTGGTCTAGTTTTGTTGCTGATAAATTTTCCCGCCAACGAAATAAATAAATAAATAAATAAAGAAAGAAAGAAAGAAGCGAATAAACGAGAACGAGGTCTTCGGATTATCTTCCATGACCTTTCTCGTTCTTCTTCGAAGTTATCGAAAGGAAAGACGGATCAGGATCTCTCGAAGACCGAAGAATTACAGAGGAAAACTTCGGCCGCTGGTTGATTAGAAAAATCGTTGCGCGAATAAATCAGTGGGAATCACATAAACGAAAGAAAAGTTGCAGGTCTCGGTTAAATAACTGGCGAGAGGAAAGAGTCTGAGAAAGTTGATAATTTTCCGAAGAAAAAAAAAAGAGCAAAATTTCAAAGGAAATTCTCTCAATTTCAAAGGTCTACATTTATCGTTCCCACGGAAGATTCTCGTGACAACGGTTGCTTCACGAATCTCCATTTCCATCGGGAAGGAACAAGGAAATCCAAGAACGAATCCCTTTGCCCTCGTGGCTAAATCCGGACGAACGTTCCCCTTCTATTCAAAAGAAGCAGCGAGCTGTTCTTACGTTAAACAGCCGACAAACCTGGTGGCACGATAAAGAAAAGATTCGACGGGAAGCGGCTTCGATGACGGGGTCAGAGGTGACAAAGGTCTCGAGGGGCAAGAGATGCTAATGTGTCGACCATTGCATTGGAATTATCGTTATTATGCCGAACGCTTGGCATAGGAAATGTCGCTATCGTTTTCAACGATTCGACTTTCGTCGGCAATAAAACAACGTAACAGGAATTACAATAATTTAATCGCGGAATAAAACAGTTCCAATATAGCATTATAAAATTGATTCAAACTGAATTCCCAATTTCACTATCGGAGGGAAATTCAAACGGGCATCGCTTTCAGTTTTATCGCGATCAAATGCGAAATTTAATTAGCTGTATGAAAGATACGGTAAATATTGAAGATCGGAAACCAAACCAGTCTATTTGGCAAATTGTATTTCCAAGTATTTGTTCGGAAACGGTTCGTTAATGGAAAATATCGAAAGTGATACGCGAGAAATAAAATAACTATGACAAGATGATGCAACGAGTTCACCGAGCAACGATGCTAACCTGAGCAGAGAAGTTTCACCGTTCGAATTAACGAAAACTTCCGCGACCCCTTTAGTCGAAAGCTTGCCTCGGAGGATCTTTTTGTTTAAACTTTCTTCGCGCTGGTTCTTGCACCTGACCTGGCCCACGAGAGGCTCGGCTTTCGTCGTTAATTTCGGACAGAAGCATCGCGAATATCCATTATGAACTTTCACTAACGACTTCTCGTATTTTTTCTTTTCTCCAAGCAACTTCTGAAATATCACGTAGCCCTCTCGTAATCTCCCTCGTATCGGTACGAAACGATTGTTGCTGCTATCATTATCGTTATGGTAGTATTATCTGGTCTTCGTACTATAAATCTTACAGGAACCATATTGAAAGCGTTCCACACAAGTGTCTGAGCGTCTTACCGCCAGATATAGCGATTGTCCGACGTCATTTCCTTCGCACGAGTAACAGAAGAATAATGTTTGATATTACGTTCATAAATAAAACAGTGCTTTCTCATTCTTTTCAAACTTTCCAAAATATTTTTTATGCCATACTTGGTCGTCGATCTCTATTATCATTGAAACAAGCTTCGCGACCTACATTGTTGTAATTTGTTCTTCGCTCGCGTCTATTTTTCCCACGTGTTATCTTCTACGCGCCAGAGCGTGTACTCGTTCTATGTAGCTGAACAAATAAATAAACGAAGGATCGTTTAGTAAGAGATCGTTTTCGAGCAACCTTTTCCCGCGCGGCTTTTTTTCGAAACGTCAGCAGCTCGCTTTCGATTTGTATATTCATTTTCGTTCGCGGTGAACGTAAGTGAAATGCTAATTTCCGATTTAAAATTATAATTTCCTCCGGATGGTAATACGCAGTTTTACGGAGACGCTAAGCTTTCGCGTTTTATTTCTCCCTTTGAGCCACGTCGTCGTCCCCTTCTCGCTTCCTGAGCAGCCTGTCGGAACGCTTCTGTTTCCCGCTTTTGAAGCGTCGAATTAAAATTCTCGGCGACGATCCCGCCCGAAATTGGGATCGAGAGCTTCGGCGACGCGACCCCGCCAGATCGAGATTATCTCGGAAACTCGCCGCTTAGCTTCCTGACGTAAATTGTCGCATGATCTCCATGCGAACGCGACAAGCACCACTTGCCGGGCGAAACTTTGTTTATTTGCCCGCCTCTAGACCGATGCCTCGATATTATTATGCAAGCTGTTTACCGTTGGCGACGACGTCGACGTGCCAACGTAGTACGGGACGCGTTGCGCTTTTTCTCAGGCAAATTCCAAATCGTGATTGGCGTACCGCTTCGAAATCGTTTGGCAGATATATGTTTTAAAACGTTGCGTGTCCCGTTATGCAGCGTAACAACGAGAGTAAAGGACTCTCTGATGGGGTGAGAATTAAGCAAAAAGAAAAAGAAAGAAAAAAATAAATGTACAAAAGAGAGCTGCGAAACCGCGCGCAAAAAAAAGTTGTACGAGCGGAAAATTGCGAGAGCGTTTTCCTAGTCGCGTGAAATATTAAAGTTTCGATCATTCGTTCTGGTAACGTTCGCTCAAGCTCGCGTTGGAAAAGCTCGGATCCCATCGGCGGATTTTCTTTCCCTTTCTCTCGTTTTTTCCTTTTTCCTATCGATATTAAAAAAGCTGTCCGTCGCTGTGGTCTGTCAAGAATTTACCATTTTTTCCCGTAAGCGAACTTGGCTCGCACGCCGGACGATTATTATGTTTCCCAAGTAAACAGTGATATTAGCTTGTCGGCGCATGCAAATATTGCTTTCCGCGGGAAGAAATGAGATTTTACGCGGAACTTTTTTAAAAGCCCCGAAATTACGAGGGAAAATTGAAAGGGCGCACGCGGTGCAATTTATGCGTCACCTTTGGCCAACTTCTTCTCGTCGCCGATGGAAAAGGAGAGACGATCGAACTCGCAGAGCTGCGGAAGCTCGCCAGGACTCTGCGCAACATCACAGTTCTTAATAATCGCCTTCGGTAGAGACACAATGGCGCTAATTGTTCGAATAGCAAGGTCCAGTTATTCGCGGTTATTCGTCGCATCTGCTCTCCCCGCTTTAAAATCCATCGACGAGCGCGACTTTTAAATTCAAATTACCTTCGTAACTTTACGCTTTGTTCGTCATTCCGAACGATGAAATTTCCGTCACGTTAGATCCGCGTATCGTTCCTTCGCGTCCGGTGCTCGATTTACTTTACTGATAAATATTTATACGTGATTCGAGCGAGGCACCAAAACGCGCCAAAGACTTTCCGTACGATTGAAGTTTCTTGAGTCCGCGTCAACGCCGATTGTGGTCGTTACGTGGTCGCATAATAAGTCGCTCGTTGTGTCCAAACGATTTGGCTTGTACATATGCAAATTCCACGTGACCAGACGTTTGTCCTTCTTGACCCTATCTTTGATTTTTCCAGGGCCGAATGTCTATGTTCCTGTTTGCGATAGACGCTTTCACCACTGCATATACAATGACGCATACAGTGCATTGTTTCGATCAAGATTTTGAGAATTTGAATTCAATGGTAGATATATTTGAACTTTTAAACATATCATCCCTTTAGTTTCACGATCGATTAAGTTCTTACGATTTGGAAGGATACGATCAGTTTTTTATAATGATAAACGTCGAATATTATTCTACGGATATTAGCAATGGACTGATTTATGCCACTATGATTTTCAGCCCTCCGATTATTCAAGCAACGTAAGCGTCAACGTAACTTTTGCTGCAACCGCGTTCTCGTTTTCGTATTTGTTCCTCGAATCTGTCGAAAGGCGAAAAATACGACGAACGACGTACGCGTATAAACACTGACACGATTATAGAAAGAATAGTTAATCAACACGATTACTGATATAATGGATAATTCTGCTGGTGCAAGACAGTTCAATTTGTGACAAGAAATATCTCCTAACTTCTATCTCTGCGCCTCTGAATTTGTTTCGAACTTCACGAATTACTAATCGTATCATGCCGTGTACATTGACGTGCGTTCTTTCGTAGAACACGTACTCGCGTAACGTATTTCGCGCAACAGTAATAAACGTTCAAGTGCATTGGCGAGCGGCAACGCTGTTCCATTTTCTAATTATCACGAATGAAAATCGATGCCGAAGCGAAGAGTCGAATTTGATTTTCCACGTGAAATTTAATCCCGGCGCTATGCAGCCGGAGGCAGGCTCGTTGGCGGCGAACGCAAATAAAAGAGTCGGTAAATAGGACATCGGCGTGTTTAATGGGTTAATAGGGTGACTTTTCTCCGGGGGGCATTATCTGTTTCCACTCGATTAAGAATTCAGCGGCGGTTCGCGCATGCAAATCCGCTCGATTTCCCGTTGGCCGTTTTTCCCTCGAAAAACGATCCTCCGCGCTCCACCCTGCAGCAATTAAACCGACACGCATCCGAAGGAATTTTTCGGCAAACGGTTGAAGGATGGTAACGATGGGAAGGGAAGTTTGCGTGCCTAGGCGAACCTTCTGGGAATGACGGTTTACGTAAGGCTGGTTTAATTAAAATTGATGAAGCACGCTGGTAACCAGCCGGCAGAGAACTTTGTTACACCGGCAGAGAAATAGGGGGTTGGTTCTTCGGCTCGTCGAGTCGCGGGTAATTCGCGTTGACGTTGCAGTTGACAGTCGTCGGTCCGGAGGAACGAGTCCGATGACGAAGAGCAACACTGCGACCTGTATTATCCCAGGATACCGCTGTTCCATTCCTTGGAACTATCGCTGGGGTGAAAACGATCGAAAGCCCAGACAGAGGATAGTGTTTGCACGTGCGATCTTGCGACAACGGAAACGATTTCGCGGTAATCGAGACCAGCATGCCGTCACTTTGTCGTTGGCTGATAAAGGTTTTTGCTTTCTTGGCAGATTCGCCGTGGCCCCGTGGCCACGGTGTTAAGTAAACGGAAGCTGAAACGACGGTTAATGGATTCAGGAACACTCCTCGCTTCATTCGAGTATGCAAAGCGAGAGCAAGAGTAAACAGAAGCATTCCGGCGATAGCGCGATGATGAAAACGGTGGTCGACCTTAAACGATCAGACACACTTTGGCTAATCAGATTACTCGAACCGTCCGCTCCTCTCTTTCGTATCTACCTCTCTTCCTTTTTACGTAAAGGCCACAGGAACTTTGGTAATTACCTTGCACTTGGCGAACTTTCCAGTTGAAAAAAGTTTCGTCTTGACCTTCGATATTTTCAAACGTTCGGTACGCTGTGACTCGCGCAACTATTTCCACACTTCGGAGAAAAGTTTTACCTTTAACGGGCGTGTTGTATAAAACAGTTTGGAATTACATTGGTCAAATTGCTAAACTACCGACATAAAATGTACGAGATATGATAACAACGATGACGATGTAATAGAAGTTACGACATTTATCGCGCACATACATTTGGTAAAAGAGTAGAATACGATACGAACAGGCGAGCTAAACGCGTGAAACGTTCGGAAGTCTGATCAATTTCATAAATGGAACCGTCGAGGAAAGTGGCAATAGCAAACGTCGTTCTCATAAATACAAACTATCTTGCTGTAATAAAGAAATTCATAGAAACAACGAAGATGTTAAATATAGATCGCGTACGTACTAATGAAATTAAATTCTTACGAAACGAAACAGATGCTCAGATAATCGTGACAGCTCTCGTTGTGACACGCTAATGAAATTTACGAATCTATCGTCTAACGGTGTTTAAATATTTTCCTCGGCAGCTCTACCTGAATACTCCAATTACTCGAAAGACGACCACAGAGGGATGAAAGTTGGAGCTACGGATCTCGATCGTTTCCAGAGGATTCTTTTACTAGGTGAACGTAATTTTCCCGCAAGAAGGAAGAAGGTGGATGTTTCGCTAAAGGTGTTCGTTAATCGATAAATTGCCAGCGTTTCCACGAGCCGTAAAGAGTTTAATCTGATCGAAGGGAGTTCGAACGACGGCAGGGGTCGTCGAACGTTACGTACTCGCGTAACTGAGAACGAGTATAGACGCTTTGGATCCGACACGACTGAACGCTTTCTTTCTCATTCTTTCGAGAGGTGATAAATTATCCATCGCTCATGAGCTACATCTTTAAGCTGACGCTGCGATATTTCTAAACATCGATGCTTATTTTTGCGGCCAAGGGTTGTAACAATCGCTTTTCCGTTTTCTACGCCGGAATCCGATAGTAATCTGTCACGATATAATAGAGACCCGCAACTGGGGTGAAAATTCTTTCTCACCGTTTCGTTTCTCCTCGGGTACAACCAACCGATTCCAAGAACCGAGAGCTTGCATCATTCTCGCTACTTCTTAGTACGTTACTCGTACATTCAGTACACGTTCTGCGTCCGTTTCTTACGATTATATCAATTACAGGGAAAACTGGCCAACTCCAATTTTTTGAAGTACACACAGACCAAAAACGATCGATGTAAAACAAAAAGCAGAACTTACTTTCAGGAATTCATTCGTAACAAACCAACGACACAGATAACAGAAATTTCTACGGTAACATCGTAACGTAACCGCTTTTCTCTGCTTTCCGATTTTCAAGCCGATCGACGTGTCCCGCGAGTGGCTCGAGTCCAGGTTACGACCGAAACGGAGAAAAACGTTCGACGCTGCACCTCCGCCTAACAAATTTTCTTACGCGTCACGTCCCATACACGGCTCTACCAAAATGCGTTCGTTTACCCGCCGAAATTCGATAAAATATGATCGGCGCAAAATGGACCGCGGAAAATCGATACGTAGGCTGGCCATCGAGCGATCGAGCGGTTCCCGTTGCCGGGAGGAGCGTGCACGTGTCGTTAGCCCAGTGGTTCTCGATTGGAGCGCGTCCGGTAGCCTTCGTCGTATGACCCAGACGGCATAGAGACAGCCAAGGGAAGCGAGACAGAGATAGTCGGCCGAGGGGGTGGAACGCTTTCGATCGGACGGTTCGCTTCCGCTTTCGATTCACTGCGGGACCCGATGAATACGGGATGCGTACGCGAGAGAGCACGAGGCAATCTCGATGCTAAGGTCAATGTTTTTGGGACGGTGGGAGCAGCAAGGGCGAAGCCGGCCACAGAACGAGAGAGAAAATAAAGAGAGCGAATTGGACGGAAAGGGAGAAGGCGAGAGAGGACAGAATAGAGAGAGCGGTTGCTATGGCGACAGTGAAGGGGAGGGGTTGGTTAAGGGGAAGCTGCGAGGAGAGACGGCTACAGAGAGAAGTGCGTAAACGTGTGACGAGAGAGACTGGGAAAACTATTACTCTCCTCTCTGACGGTCTTTCTCTCTGCGTCTCCCTTTTCTTTCTCTCTTCGGCGAGTTCTCGCTGCCGTTCTCTCGCGGCTCGTTTCGTCCTTCGTCAGTCATCGGCCAGAGGGTTTGAAGCCGGAGCGATGTTAATTGCACTGCTACCGCCAGCAGGCAATATGTATTCGTGTACAGAGCGATGTGCCGTGCTCGTAAACGGCGACGTTCAAGCAAGCTCGTTCCTCTTTTGTTGCAAAGGGCGGAAAAGTAACGGCGCCGCCACCACAGGCAAAGAGAAAGAGAGAGAGAAACGATAACTTTGATAAAAGTGGGCTAACATCGCCCACGTGCCACTACTACGACCCTCTAGTACTCTCTCCCTCTCTCTCTCTCTCTCTCTGTCTCTCTCTCCCCCGCAAAACACACTCTTTATGTTATTTGCTCGTCTCGACTCGTCGTGACATTTGCCGCGTTCCATGGATCTCGTGTTTTGGATCACAGCACGTTCCTTTGCTCCGTGATGTTACCCGCAGTCGGCCCTTTGATCGATAACGTCGTTCTTGGCCGCAAACGCGTCGACGCTAGGCATAGTCTCCTTTATTGGTGACTACGCCTGCTGTAACACGACCGAGAATCATCGATATTGCGCTACGCGATCTTGAAAAAGTATATCGCCGATATAATGCTGGTCGAAATTACAAAGTCGATCTGCTAGCTAATCCCGTGGAACGTATCCAACTTATCTCATTCTTATCTATCGCAATTGCCAACGCACTAATAATAGTCGTTCTTGTAAACACATTCCATACTTTACCTCTGCCGTTTAAAAATACCGTTTGCCGTGATATCGAACATCTCGAACTACGTTGAATTTGTCAACGACGAAACATACATGCTCGTGTATCTGGAGTGCAACACCTCGACGAAAAAGAATTTCCAACGTTCGAACTGCACAGTAGTCGGCTTCGAAGAAGATACTTTTTCGAAAGACGAATTAACTCGGGATAATCGTGGCAATTAATAACGAGCGAATTTGCAAGCGAAAAGAGGCGTGGGTAGGAAGAATGCGTTAATCGGATAATTTCAGGAAGCCTGTGGGAAATGTCCAGCATCGCCACCCTGGGGATAGATTGTTAATTTCGCGTGAATGTTTTAATTAACCCTGCTTACAAGATGCGGCCGGTATTAACGACACGAGGAAATAACGGCGGAATGAGCTTTCTGACAGAAGTGGGCTAACTTTACGGCATTAATATTACGTTGGCCTGCAGGGTAGAACAGCGTGGAAAAAGTAATGGCCCCGCGGATACGACGAGGGTGCTGCGAGTTTTAATAGAGGGCGAAGGGAGTTTAATTGTAAAATTAAGGAAATCTGACAAACCTATCTTCCGGCGGAGATCTTAGCCGCCGAGACGAGTAAACCGAAAATTTTGCCTTGTTAAGAAATGTATCTAATATGTAAATTAACAACGCAACTCTTACTACGCATCTAAATGCGTTTCACGCTTCTAATTAGACTCAGACATTTATATATTGTCTAAATTCTACGTATCCTTGAATCTTTAAATTTCCCATAAACGCAGAAACACTCGCGGTTCAATTATTAGCGATAAAGTTATCAACGATAAAAATTGACTTCGATCAGCTCCGATACCCATATCCGAGCTGAATACGACCGGTGAACGTGGAAAAAGCAAGATACGAGTTCGATCTGTATAAAGACTCGACGGTGGAAATTTCGCGCATGGACTTTGCACAATGCGGCAAATGAGCAACAAAGTTACGCGTAAACGCGTTGCATTCCCATTGGCGTTCGAAACAATCAAGACGAGCCATTGTTTCCGGGTGCCGGTTTAATAGCAACGAAACCACTAATAAGCGCGTAAACACGCCCACGCAGACGACCGCAACGAACAGTAACGCGGATGGATGCTTTTAATTCGACTCGAACAATATCCGGCGCGCGCGCGGTTATCCAACCTGTCTTTTCGTCGTTTCAAACCCGCGTACTCTATCAATCTGGTACACGGACGAATGTCGCGCGTTCCTCAAGGATTTTGTAACTTCCGCCGAGGGCTGGCTGACCTTAAAAGCGCGTAGGGTCGGAGGAATCGCATGTGGCCCGATACAGGACGAGACAATTGTGCCCAATCTTTTCATTCGTTCGTAAATGAACGACACTGTCCCGGTGTGAAAGGCTTAACGTACCGAACGTAGATTAGACAGCCGCGCGATACTCGTGGACCTTGACAATTTTATTTGTCGCCTCGTTAGCTTCTAAATAATCTAGCTTAATCTAGCTCGCTAAATCGACGATGAAGTTTCAATCGTGTGATATTTTTTTTATCGTGTCGATTGGATCACGTAAAATTCCGTCTTTGAACGTCGATTATGAGGCGTGATTCACCATACAAACGTCGCATTATATTTTCCTTTGTCACCTGCACGAAATAGGTCACTACCCACGCGAGTAGACGCCACGGTTCTCTCAAGAATATTAACGCATCCGTTTCATCTTGCGTATTACGTTGTATGACACGCGGTTGCCAGCATTAAATAGACACACGGATTTTGTAAGCTTTTGTTTGCCAGATTATAAATTTGATTTATAACATCTATCCGCGCCGTTCTTCTCCGTAGTTCGACGCGTCGTATGTCTAAATGGCTTTTAAAATGGCTTGTTAGTATATCGACCCGCCGTCTGCTACCTCTTTTTTACTGACGTCGTCTGCGTACCGGGTCGTTTATGTTCGTGCAGTTTGTTTTGGATTTTTATGCTTTAAAAAATTCTCGGAAATTCTCCGATACTCTTCCAAGCCTGTACAGTATCATCCAACAGCTTTTGGTGCTAGATGTCACCGGAATTCTTTTTTAAGCAAAATTAAAAAGTGAAAAGTTACTTGAAGTTACTGGTCGGAACCGACCCAGTATGCAGACGAAGGGTTAGCTATCTTTTCTCTTGATTTAGTCGTATTTCTGTTAATCTTCCATCTAGATTCGCAGATAATTGGCCAAAAGCGGTTTTGTCAAAAAAAAAAATAAGGATATTTTTACACGAAGCGATATAAGATTCCGTGACAATAGGTAGGTGTAAACTGCATAAGCAACTGTAGTATTTGTCAGGAGGGAATTTGGCACATGGTCTGATTTCTAGATAAACGACTAACACGACACGCTGAGTAATCGTTATGAGAATAATCGTTCGGTGAGAATCACTGTGTACGAAAACGAAAGGCTAGGGATTGAATTCGTGTCTTATTGAGTGGAATATAGGCTTGCAAGTTCGATAACGATGAAAACGAATTTTTCCCGGGTGTCGACGAGCGTGCACAATTTTCCTGTCTCGTCTCTCGATAACTGTATCACGAAAGATCTACATTAGAGGCAGGACACAGCCTGGTGGATCTGGCGTGCATTCACGACAGCTCTGTAGGCTGGAATAAAAGCAAAAGAAACAAAAAGGGAGAGGAAAAGCAGCTGCTGTTCGGCCTGTTCCTTTTGTAGATTACTCGCGTGGTATCAGACACGTAGGAAATAAGATGTCGAGCGGCTGGCATGACGTCACCGGGGCCTTCTCACCCTCCCGCCAAGAACTCCACCATTTTTCTACCTTTTACACCATCGAGACCCTCGTACGTTTTGCTACCAGCCAACCGCTTCACGGACGTTACGAGGCAACCTCGCGCAAGCTTACGTATTCGTGGCTCTCCTTCCAGTCTTGTGGACCAACGAGGACCGAGAAAAGCGCGTAACACGTTATATTACAGAGAGAAAACTGCTGGAAGAAATGGTAACTCGCTGGGTACCAAGTACTACGTGCAGCTAAGACCTCTCCTGTGCACGAATATTTAATAATAATAATAATAATATCCTAGCGAATAAATTTATTTCTCGCAATTTTTCAATTTTACGTCAAATGGGACAACTAAATAATTTGCAACTCGTCGAAATGATACGATAATTTGAAATTTGATCGTTTCGTTTCTGCGATTGACAAAGTTGTTACTACTTGTACTTACAAGACTAGCTAATGCACTCGCTCGTGCGACACGATCAGTAAATACAATCAATTCGGTGAATAATTATCGTCGTAATTATCGACCTAAAAATTTCTGTGAAACTAAAGTACACCAAATCCATTCCGACCGAACGGACCTGCGTTTCATAGCCGTTCTTCCAGCTCTGTATATTAGACTAATTCCGCCAAAATACGAAATTCCACGTCGTCGAAGACGCTATCGATCGTTAAGATTGACGATCGCGTTGGCTCGTTCACTAATCTACGACAATCGTGAGTACGAATAGCGGAGCGAGATATCTGCCGACAATGTAGACTCTTCGATTATCGAAGACGCGCGGGGAAAAAGAAGTGGCCAGATAGTTACAATCTGTCACGTAAAAGCGATTATGTATACAGAAAGGGATAAAAGAGAAAAGGAGAGAGATATGTAGAGGGAAAGAGGAAACACGAGGATGGAGTAAAGAAACAAAGATGCAAAGAGGATAAGAAGTCGACCCCAACATGGCCGTCGAACGATAACGGCCCGCTGATAAGAACCTGCCCTCTCTTCAACGCTTTAATATCTCTCGCGCGCCTGCCTTTTTAATTATCTCTCCAGTGATAATGGGCGGCCTCCGTGGCTCGAGCTTTCGGCTGATAAATGCGAAGAGAAGGAGAGAAAAGGCAGAACAACGAGACGAAGAGAAATCGAGAAACAGAAGGGAAGAACGAACTGGTCGTAGAGAGAAGAAACGTACGTACGTAGATGGGAGAAGAAAATGGCGAGACGAACGATGTAGAGAAAAATTCTTGCGGGACACGATGCTCTGGCACGCGTGGATCGCGATGCGTGCGGGAGAAAATGAAATTCGCCGATGCAGGTGATAACTATCGGAACACGAAGCTCGCTCGCCTCTGCTTTTTCATGCCTCGGCCGAAAGATCAAAGTTACGCGAGGTAATTTTAGTCAACGGGAAAGATGATTATCGGCGAAACTACAGTCCGGAAAAAATAATCATCGAGCCCTGAGAAATTTACCGATCGGCGAGCGTTAATTCCATTTTGTCGCGAGTATCTCGTGTCTAGATTCGACGTTAAAATTGAAAGACGGACGAGATCAGAGGGAAAAAAGAGGGAGACGGAGCAGGCATCGCGAGCAGGATGACGAGACGTTACATAATCGAAAGTAGTCAGTAGCTATCGGTGATTTATGATAAGGCGAGCGCGTCGATAGCAACGCCGCAATTTTATCGTCCTATCGTCGGCTATCGTACATTTGGAAACATTCGATATCTATCGGGCGTGAAAGAGCCGTGGGAAAACCTTGCTCCGGAAAATTACCATGTATAGCCGCTCGCTGGTAATTGATGTCCGCCTAACAATTACCGTGCTCGTAATTCTCTCTTCTCCTCGGTGAACAAGGGGGCCATTTACGTTCGAAAAACAATTGCCCATGCGGCGATAAATTTTCGTCTGTAACCGGTCGTGCTTTAGAATTATGCCAATTTCTATGACAGCACGGAGGAGCCGGGAAATAATTGAAATCACAAATCGTCATGAGCGCGACGAGTGTAGGTAGAGACCTGCTCTAATAAATTTCGAAAACAATTTCGTTGCGAGCAGCGAAAGAGGAGAGGAGGATGGTGGCAGACGTCGCTCACGGAAGGGGTTGATGGAGAAGGGAGGGGGAAGATAGTGGGAGGGAAAACAATTTCGTCCCGAAATTTCCATAAAGGCGAAACGAAGGAAATCCGCGCCTGCAGTCACCGTTAATTTTTCATCAGGCCTGCACTTAACTGCAGCTTAATTTCGTGTCTCGCGAGGATGATCGCACCGTCGCATCGAGTTTAAGCTAAAAGGACGACGAAAGGGGTGGCTGGAAGAACGTTCGTCTCCGGGCTTAAAAGGTGTCGGGGCGACTTTTCGCCAAAGACCCCTGACTTTTCGAACCATTACTTTTTATTGGATCGTCCAGATCGGTGCCCCTTTTCCTTCGTCTCCAACCGTACGCTACCTCTGCCGATGTTCTAACCCTCTCCTTCGCTTTATCTCCGACGATAAAGCGTTTTCGTTCTGCTCGTGTTCTTTTCCCGTTGTGTTGCTCGATCGCGCGAAATTCTCGATGAAAAGGTGCTTCAGCGGTTTACTGCTGACGCGTCGAGGGAAAATGATCGAGATGACTGCGGCGTACAGGCATTCGGGCGTGTACGAACCATCGATAGACTCGGTGCATAAAGGAGAAGAGCTTTCGAATTTATGCGGATTTCTGTATAGCCGAAATTTCTCTGCTTTCCGAATATTCGATTAACGGAGTAACTTATTTCTCACGAACGCGATTAAAACATTACCTTCCGCATAGAATATTCCACGCGATCCATTATCATGCTCCTAGAAAAATCCAATACTTTCACAGTTAGAAAATATTAAATAACTACATTGTACGTTAGTAACTAACACGTCTATGATGTCGATGCAGAATCACCGGTCGTAATAACGTCCGTAGTCAAGCTCGAACGAAATTTTACTCGCGAGCTACTGCAATTTTCCTAAAGAATGCTCTGTGCGAATTTTTCCCGAGAAATCTTTTCGACGTTCCATTTAAAACCCGGTTGCGTAACGTTGTAGAAAGTCTAACAAATATTTCAAAATCGTTTAGACCTTTTCAGCGTGCAGGACGGTAAAATAATTGCACGTGGATGTACAAGACCCAGCCTGCTTATGAAGGGTTTGAAAATGTGTTTGCCCATGGAGGGTTAAGATTAGAACGAGCAACGTCGTTACGCGTGTAAATGTTCGTTCGCTGGCACCTAAATCATGGTTAATGGGCGAAACGCGGGTACAAAAGTTTACCCGAGCATTCGTAAATATGATCTGTCAGTAGACTGGACAGCTGGTCGAATTTTCCTCGAGTCCTGAGCGACGCGGCGTACCTCCAGGCTTCGGATATTACCTGATAGGGGAGAGATACACAGCCCGGAACGGCATGATCTGTCAATCAATCGCGGAGAAATCGCGAAAAAAAGTGAAAAGTGCATGTGACGCGACAGCCATGTTGCGATTTTTCCGCGCGCGCCACGAGAGGCATTATTTCCAGCATCGGTTTTGTGCTTTCCGGCCATTGAACTATTCCATCTGCACCCCGTTCCCCCGATTCATCCCCTCTTAGCCGGTCTCGCCCAGTTCTACCTTCGTCGTTTACTATTTTTCGAATCTCCGTCTCTCGTCTCCCTTTCCTGCCTTTGAAAAAGTCTCGCGAACCTGAAGTTTCCGAAAGAATCGCGTTGTAGCCTAACCCCGAAAATGGTCTATCGATGACGCGTTAAATGAATTAAAGGACAACGGTGGCTCGCTGTTAGAAAAATCTAAGGTCTAAACTGATCTAGATAATTACAAGGATTTAAGAACACGTGCAATATTTGGCTTTTTTCGTTGACGAAGCTTAACGTGGCCTTTGCGTAGGTCCAATGGGGAGCTTTCGAGTTTCCGGCAACTCACGGTTAATCGGTTGATCGAAATTCTTGGAACTATAGATTTTGACGTCTAGTTGATTCGTTAATCGCTGGTTGCTTTGGTTTATTTACTGATCATCCTCTGGATATCAGAGGTATTGGTAATGAAATGGTATCTACAACGCTGAGCGCGTATCACACGTGTCACTAACCTTGTAACTTATCGAAGATGAATCGACTGGAGCAGGAAGAGCACTTGACAACAACCAGATGTTATTTCAGGCTAAGCTTCACTCGACAGGGTCCACGAGAGAATAAACGACCGCGCGATCTTTTTCACGGCTCCTCCTAATCCAATTCCCGTGTCTTCGATTTTTAAGAGACCTACCGATTTTACCCTCTGCTCGAGTATCTGTCACAGGCGACGTCTCTCCTAACGGTCAGTCTGTAAACACTAACAGTCACATTCTTTGAAATCGTTCCCTTGCCCTCAACGTTATCGCCACGTTTCTGCTTTCTTTCCACTTTCAGCTACGTACTTCCGTCGATATTTAAATTACCCCAAAAGATAGTCGTAACGGTGTTGAAGGAGAAGCTGTCGCAATACGGTGCAAAGATATTGAAACAGAAGCCGTAGTAGCAGACAAAGCACTCTCTATAAAGAAGAGCCTGGACGTTCTCAGGGACAAGTGAAAATACGTCGATCAAATCCCGCAAAATGACAATTTTACGACCTAATATCGCGCAGGCTACGACTATATTCTAACCGAGCAAGGGGAGCCAAGCAAGCGGCATCGTAGTAAACCGCAAGCCACGTAACGACACCATCGATAAAGACAAATCCGTGCTGCTTCGGAAACGATGAAGAGGTCGTCACGCGAAGGTCAACGTCTACTCCTGGCCAATTATCGCTAAGACGGAAGAAGCGATCGACGTAGCGCGACACCGCGTTCTTTCCAGAATCACGAAAGACAATTCGCTTAATTGTCCCTCGGAGTGTCTGGTGTTCGCCTTTTGCCCCCTAACAGTTGCTTCTTCTGCCTTGATCGGACAAGAGAACGCAAGAAAAAGGAGCTGAACAGAAGGGGAGGAAGCTCGAGGCAAAAGAAAAGCAAGCTGAGAAACAGTCGAAGGCGCGCAACGCCGGAAATGGGCCATTAGTTTCGTGACGAGTATTCAACGCGACGGATTCTCGTCGCTCGGATGGAAATCCAACCGAATGGGTGCACATCGACCCGAGCTCGCTCCCTTTCTTCGCTCCCTTCTTCCCGAGAGAAACAGCTTCTCGCCCGGTCGCAAACGACGGCTGCACGTTTACGATAGTATTTACGTTACTGGAGTGAGGGCAGGGTGGGGTTATGATAAATTTCCCGTGTACAAACTAATTTGAGGAAGCATAAACCCTACCCCCGTGCGAACCTGCGCTTCGCCAAGGTGTAGGCAGAACCGTTTTGCTTGCACCAGCTACGTAGAAGCTGCCTCCCGGAGCTTCGATTCGCGAATTCAACTGAGAATTAATTTTGTATCGCTCAACGTTTTACGGCAATTTCCAAGCTATCCTCGTTCCTGAATATTGCAACATCTGTTAATTTTTTACGTGGAATTCGGAATACGCAGGAAATATAATTCCAAAAGTTATTTGTTTGTAATGGTTACAAGAGGATGATCCGAAAATTTCAACATCCACGATCTTTTAATTTAAGAAGTTTGTAACGTAAGAGCGAATAAGAAGACGAATGTGAAGAATAATTCGGAAGTTTCAAACAAACGATGATAGCAAAGTTTCTGATAAATTTCTAACGACTTTTTCGATTTCTGTAAGCGTCTTAACACTCGTGTACGTGTTAAGAACAAGCGTCGTCTCTTCTTACGTTTCAACTACGAAATAGAACTGAATTTTTCAAGTTGATCCACTTCACGTTTTCTTTGTTTACTGTTGCGTCTCAACCGGTCCTGTTGCATTTTTCTATCGTTACTGCTGGTTTGTCTCTCTGTGGCTTTTCCTCCCTGTGTCCCTGCATCCCTTCCGTTTCCGGTTGTTTTCCCGTCTGGTCGCGTCAGAGGGTAAACCTGTATCCGAAATGGGAAACCGTTGCCAGGCTGGCGAGGGGAATGACACTACGGCGAAGTGGAAAGAGGGAGCGGTTTTAAGATGGCAACCGCTTCAATTGTGCGAATTAACCTCTAACGAGAAATCTCGATTCCGGTGGAAAGTAGTGGAATAGCGTGGCCCACGAGGGACTTCCTAACCAGCTATTTTCTCAACTGCCTCTTATCAGACGAAGGTGAAGTTCAATTAATTAAGGATGGCTCGATAACCGAGTACGTTTGCGTTGCATTTTCCTTTAATTATTTCGAAACGTAAGCCTCGAGTTCAGCTCATATTCTACGTCTCGGTATACCTTTAACGCGTAAAATATGAAACACAAACTAACGCGAAGTCCTCCGAAGTAAAACAAAATTCGCTCTCCAAATTGTTCGGAATCGCTTTCAGAAAATTCGCGACAGCGCGAGCGCACTAGCGAAGGAAATGAAACGCGACGTGTATAACGTTAGAATAAATATGTCGATATTCCAATCGTGATGGAATTGGAGCCGGCGTTCGATATGCTATCGAATCGAAGATATATCTATAATATAATGACAGAGCAAAGGCGAAATTACATAACGCAAGAAGCGAGAAGGAACAGAATCGTAGATAATAAAATTCTTACATTGTTTAATCGTTGAACGTTGAGAAACACGATCTCGTTAATTCGTTGATACAAGTTGATTTATAAAGCGTCGGATAGAATTGTCGATTTGTCATTTTAATTAGATAATATTTTTTAACGTAAGCTCAACTTTAGGAAGCGATTATTATAAAACGGATATTTTTCAAGGGTAAAAGTAGATGCGCTTTCCACAGTGTGCTCTCAACGACTGTTCCGACTTAACTGTTCTTTGGTGTATCGCTTCCCCTCGTCGGATCGAAAGATACTCGTGTCTTGCGCGACGATAGAAAACTTGAAATAATAAGATGTATGAACGATATAGGAATTCCTGGAAGTGCAACGAGAGGCACAGAGTAGAGCCAATTTCGATTCGTTACACGATACCTTCCCTTCTACGAAAGGTACGGGTCCTTATCATTGACAGCTTGCAATTCGTAACGGAAAACACAAGGGGATAGGTAATGGCGCGCCATGCCACGTCGCGGAATCTAATACAACCGATGACATAATACCGCAAAAGGCGGTTGCACCGATAAAAGGACGGCAATATATCGTGTTTGCCCGGGACTAAAAAAAATACACCGTACAATTTATTCCATCGCTCTCTGATATCCTCTTACCGTGTCATCCATCGTGTAAGGCATCGAAATTAGATTTGAAGCTTCGATAAAAACGTCCAACCTGATATATCAATTTCCAACATTTTTAAACACGGTCATATTAAAACCACCAAGTATACAGAGTACTTTTTATCGTCACTGACATGCAAAGGAAAGTTCGATTAACCGCAAACACCCGTTTCCTCGAATATTTCGCGAAAGCTGATTTCCCAGGACGATCGACCGACTGCGTACAATAATGTTTTACAACATCGCGGCTAGAGGCACGGATCGCTCGGGTTAAACTGAGAGATAATTGTCCGCTATCAGCTGACCCTTGTCGTCCATCCAGTCCCCTTCCATCGTCTGCCGCGCCTCAGCCACTTCTCTCTCACTCTGTCGGTTTCGATGCAACGAAGCTCGCCAAGTTAAACGCATGTTTGCCACTACAGCGATCGACAAAAGGCATTTTGTTGCGAGACTCCGAGAGAGAGAGAGAGAGAGAGAGAGAGAGAGAGAGAGAGAGGATCGAGTTGACAGCCAGGGACAAACAGGTCTGTGCGCTAATCACGACGCGTGCAACTCACCAGATACGTGTACTAATATCGCGTTAATAAGGATCATTATGGCGCATAATCTCGATATAGTACGATGACAATAGTACGGAATACGTTGGAATACATCGATCCTATTGCGAGAGTAGAAATTAAGATAAGAACAGTGATACATTTTCTTGACGTTGGATGACTAAATTAGTGACGCATCGTGTGCGAGTTTGCAACAATAAAGAGATAGCTCCAACAATATGAAAACTGATTCATGAAAAGGAAAAAAGACGCATAGGCTACGTATTAAAAGTAGCAAAAATGGTTCCGGTTCGTTAGCGCGCCTTTTATCGTTGCGAAAGGGGATTATTTCACTTGACAAGATACTCAAATCCAACAGAATACCGATCGAATCGACGTTTGGGAAATCACGATGATACCGTCACGTCTCCGTTCGGACTTCACCGATTTTAATTTGAAATTCACCAAGGATCTATATAATGGTCAGCCGACTGACGAAAATTCCGATCGAAGGAAAATTCGATTCCTCGTACACGACACATCGGCTGTCTACTATATCCGAGCGAATTTTTCCGTTCGTCCCAATTATCGGCCGCGTCTAATGAGCGAGCGTCATCGGGCAGGCAACCGGGGGAATCGTCGAAAAAGCCATTGGCTACTGAAAAAAAAATCCGATTTTTCTTCAAGGTTTTGTAACGGATCATCCGGCGGCGTGCGGCTAATTCGGCGCTTTTCGTTTCAATTAATTCCGCGCGCGTTTCACATCCACTTTCCCCGGGCGGTCTTTCCGTGAAAATCACTTGGCGGGATTTGGGAACCGATAAAAAAGATAGGGAGAGTTTCTGTGCTTAGCGATGGTCATAAATTTAACGTCAACCCGGTTCGCTATCGTTTCCTCCTTTCTTTGGTCCGCGAATCGTGGCCGATCGACCGACAGTTTTTTACGATCTAAACCTAACCTAAACCGCACCGGATAAAAAGCGTTCCCGATGTAAAGAGTTCTAAGTAAGTATCTATCTTCTTGCAAGCGCGTTCCCTGCTGGGTAGGTACCGATCTGTTGGCTCATTGAAAAATCTGACGCTGAAAAATCGTCGACGAACGCTTGCTAATGGAAAGCTGGTACAGCTAGAGGATGATAAAGTTTCATCCCTTACGACGTACAACATCGCCTTTTCTCGTTGCTAATTGACCAAAGGTTTATCGTACTCGAAACATCAAGCTTTTTCTCTGTAACATCAGGAATCGATTAAAGAAAATTCCTTCGCGAATCTCTGTATTTGTTCTGCCATCCGGTTTCATACACCGTTCGTATCCGCGATATCGTTCGTCATTGGAAATGTTAATGGGTTGTTGCTCTCCAATTATACCCTCGTCTTACGTTTGCAATGCCGGCGGAGGCGTGCTTAAAGAGGCGGATAATTTAAAAGCCGAGCAGCGAAGGAACGAGGAAGCCGGAGTTACATTGCGAAGAAAATTACGTTGATGGAAAATGCTTTGGCATTCCTTAAAGCGAAGTACATTCGAAAAATTAAAATCTTCCGCGGATCTCTCCTCGCACGGCGGTGTAATGAAGCGATTAAAAATATTACGTTAGCCGGACGGAACTGCCTTTCTAATCTAAAATTCTTCTCTAACTTCGCGAACTCTGTAACGACTCTAAAGGAAACTTTTGCGTATACGCATGTCGTATGTACCGCATAAAACGTTTTTCAATTTTACTAACGCCAACGAGACACGACCGTCCTTATTAAATTCGCAAAGTTTCGTACGATTCTGGAAATCTATGCAGAGGCTGCGAGACATTTACTGGGAACGCACGCAACGAACGCGTAACACAGAACGTTTCAAGACGTCTCATCTTGCAGATTCGCGAACGGTTTCTGCCAAGTGTCCGGATATTTTCGTAACCTGCCGTATACTCCAACTACTCCATAACCTTCCTACTCCCAAAGTATCGTCGCGCTCTCCGAATATGTACAAATAATTTCAGCAGGCGAAAGAAGCGGAAGGAGCGCGAACTCGGCGGAAAAAGGGGGGGCGATATCATTAGCGTTTCACGAGTTTGGTTTAAAAGAAAATCGTAACGACGCGCTGCAAGGGACGGAGCACTCGATCCACCGATTAATTCCAAGCTTTAGCTACATCGCCGGCTAAATTGCCGTAGTCTCTCGCGGCGTCGTTTTTCGCGCTTCCCTTCTCCGGCCACCCTCACCGCCCGCCGCGTTCCGAATATCGCGCGCGTACCTTTCATTTTTTGCCGGATTTTGCCGGAGGATATCGACAGGAAACGACGAACAGGAAACGGAGCGAGCGAAACGAGAGAAAGGAAAGGCTGTGAAAGGGAGTCGAAAAACGGGGGCGTAAGTGTGCAATAAGCACCGGTGAGAAACAGTGGATGGGGGGTGGACGATGGAAAATGAGCGGAGAAAGGGTCGTCGTCGACGACGACGACGACGACGACGACGACGCCGCCGCCGACGAGGTTTGCGCGTGTTGGAGCTGCGATACGGCGAAAGAGAGCGAGAGAGCCGGCTCTTCGACTCGGTATTGGTGTGTGCAGGGGGAGGGGGTGGTATTGTCTCAGTGATTATTTATGGCGAATTTTAAGCCCCTAAGTGTGGCTGCTGTAATAATTAACAAAAGGCATTATGCCACGGAGAACGAACCGGCTTTTCCCTCTCCGTTACCCTAGCGCGGTGCTATTTATATACACGGTGGGACGCGAAGGTGGTTCTGGGGTTCGTTCGCTTCGTTCGCCAGGAGAGATAACACCTGGGACCCCGACACTCGATTGCCCAGGGCTCATTTACTAATGAGTACGTCCCTATAACGTGCACGAGAGTAATGCGACTTCTTTTTCGTTTCTAGTTCGCTACATACTGCGAGTTTGCGTGTGCCCGACACACACCGAGGTAGAGGCAGGCGAGTTGGCGAGGCGCGCGAGCGCGAGTGGCTGTAGGGGTTGGATTCTCCGGCAGAGAAACAGAGGCGTCGCACTTCTGCAACGTATGCGTCTCCTGCACTCCTTTGGTCCGCGATTCGTCACGAAAGAAGAACGTAAGCCGGATGACTGTGCGCGGCCAACGGGTGGCCTATTCATCGGATGCCACTCGAGAGCGGAAACCCTTTTTTCTTTCGTATAAGCTTCCTTGACAACGAACAGACACGGATGACGCGGCCCTCTGTTACTCAAGTCGCCACTCACAGATCAAGTTGTCATTATCCTAAATTCCGTGTGCGATGTTACTCAAATTTAATTGTCTCCGTGCTTAATAATTCTTTCGACAGTCTATGACCGTGTCAAGATTTTGGCAAACGTACGAGCGACAGCGCAACACGGAACATACGCTGATGAAAATAGGCGTTAAGCAATACGAAAAGAGACACGTGGGTCCATTAACAGCGCGCTGCGACGTTAACGAGATTGATAATCGCACCGTCGAACCGCTAATTCGTCAAATTGATTTTAATCGCAGGAATAGCCTCCTTTTTTCCTTCGCCTTGTATATCGTGTGGCAACGATTCGATTATGGAACACGCGTTTCTTTCGTTACCATTACGCAGTTCGTACCTTCCCTTCTTAGTATCGCGGGTTATAGGTCGCGAACAACAGCCGGAGACATGTAGGGGGTTAATAGTTGAAATTTAGAACGGTTTAAGTGGTATACGGTGGCGTTTTAATTGACAGTCTGGTTAGGTCATCGCGGTTCTCTCGTATCGTCGTCGTAACACATGGACGAACGGGCGGACACGAACGCCAGTGATACAGAGAAGGTTTCACACCACGTGGGGAGCAACTTTATGGGAACCGGAGCATGCCAGGGGCGTGTATGCGTCCTCCCGATACGCGTCTCACACGCCATTCTCTCTTTCCTTTCTCTACATCCCATTGAACAGTTCCACTCTCGCTCAAAATTCACCGTGCTACCACCCGATTTTCCGAAGATTGCTTTTTTAACGTATGCATTAAAAATGCTTCGTTATGCATGCACCTCCGAAATATGCCACGCTCTATTAGACAGTTTAACAGTACCGCGAGAATTTTTCTTCTTTATTCGTGCTCGATGAACGCAGACGTATGGAATCCTCGGCTACAGTGGATGCGTTAGAAATTCGAAATGTATATCACTCGTAAGAATCTATGAACGAAGATCGTAAGAAAGAAAGAAAGACGATAAGTATACTTTTGCTGATTTTCTGATCTGAACGTCGCTTTACGATGCAACAGGAGAATTTTAATACGAAATAATCATCAATCCTGTAAACGTAGTGGCAAAGGATCTACAAACCGATCGCTACTTTTTCAAGTATCGAATTATATTTTTGAAACCATCCAGCGTCCACCAATCGATCTTCTCGCGATCGTGACATTACTTTCCGTCATTAAAGTGCAAGAGAGATTTCAAAATGTTTTATATAACGCGTAAACGAGTTCCATGGTAAGCGTTCAAATATTTTCGTCAGCCACTATATTTGACCCTTCTGACGCGCTCGTCAGAACACTCATCCATTCTAATCATAATGTAACGTGCGAGTAAAATAAAGCAGGGACCGCGAGACCAATGTACAATCGATAAAGCAAAGATGCCAATTAAGGCGAGACGCGAATTAATCGCCGCTCTAATTAGACTGGTTGATGAAATGTACGTTACCTTGCCACCGGATCCTACAGCTCTGTCTTCTAGGAATCGGCAATCGATGTGGAAAGCGGACGATCCGTCTCTGCGTGAACGGTCTTTATTTTTGAATTCGGTCAATTACGGGATAGAGGCCAGAGTCGAAGCTTATCTCGAGGCGCACTTGTATCAGTTTATCTCGTTTAACTCAACACAAACTCCTCCAATTAGGAAGGCCGAATCCCTGTTACACGATGGGCATCTGAACTGTTGCGCGGACGTACGAGAACTGAATCGAATCACGGACGAGTCCCCCCTCTGCAAACACCAGCAGTCGCGACGAGCATAGCCGAAACGCTCCGAAACTTATCGAGCGACATCGCGGAGACATCCGAGGCGATCTTCGTCGGTGACGTCTCAGGATGCATTCGATCACTCCCATCCCTTCGAAAAATCGTCTCGACACCCGTCCTCCTACTCACCCTTCCTCGCGTCTTTCCCTTCTCTTCTCTTTCGGGCTATGGGATGGATGAAAAATTTGCGTCCGCCGAGAATACGAGCAGCGAAAAATTGATCACGATGCCATATTTCATATTTTGAATTGTTGCGGCCGCGTTTGTACGGCGCGAGCCGCGAGATGGAAAAATTTCAATTCAATCGAGCCCGATTTAAATGAAATTCTTCCGATACCGAGTCGTTAGTCGTACGTGCAGCTCGGAATCGATACGCTTCGAATACTCGCCGGAATTAGGGGGTTTTTCATAATTTTCAATAGACGATCGATCACCGTGTATAGAGGGACCCGGTATTCCAATGTGGTTCCCGCTGAATTTCGCCCGTACGTCTTGAATTTTATCATCTCCAGATTTGTATAGGCAAGAGGGAAATTGCACGTATACGTGGCTATGGATACAGCGGAACCGTTCTCTGACGAACTAACGTTCCGACGAATACGTCGGAACGATCGAATAAAATTCATCGGCCGAAGTATTTGCACGCTTGCTATCGGAAACTTTTACGCGCATTTTCAGACATTTCGAAACTTCGTTAACGTTATGCCGGTCAAATGAAATCAATCCGAAGATCTACACGGAAGTTACGAGACAATGGCTGAAAACCTATTTACATGGATTCTTGCGAGAGTAGCTACATCGTTCTACGGATGTTTTATCGGCGAGAGCAGGCTGCAAGCATAGCCTAACCAACCGATGCAATGTATTAGAAGAACGAACGCGTGTTATAGAGCAACTAATTGTGAGTTTGACGAAGGATCGCGAAGCGGTATAATAAATTCGGTACCTCTTCTGTTCGAACGAGCTAAATTTATTTAGGGACAGGCGGCACAGCTGCCGGACAATCGGTCGGATCGCACGATCGGGAATTATTAATTTCGCTCACGCATCCAGCCAACTCGTGCTCACGACCGAAAACCTTCGATTCCAGTCACGCGAGAAACTCTCGTGCTTATTTCTAATTTAAGGCCGACTTTAGCCTAATCAAGTCCAAGAACTCTGTTTAATACGCTTTTGCGCGACGACTCTCCTAAACTTGCAAGGAACGGCTCTCGGTACGTTACTACGCGTCGACTATCCTTGTATATTCAATATCGTAGTATATTCAAATTCATAACGAAGTTCGTACGAAAATTCCTATTGAAACGTATATGCGGTTCCATCGTCCGCTGAAGATACAGCCTTTCGTACAGGCAGAGTTAACCTCGGATAGTTTAATCGGAGGATGAAATCTGTCGACGAAATTCCGTCGCGAAATCATGGGCCGGCTGACGGACTTAATCATTCGTGAGTCACAACGAGGACGAGGGAGACTGGTTGCGTGGCACGCTGGTAGATTCGTGTGCCGGTTGTTCGTAACGCGTCTCGTAGCTTCAAAGCTGCCTAGGGTCAAACGGGGTCGTCGAGCAAGAGGAGCTCGTAGCAAATTCATTAGTCACCACGGAACAGACTGTTCGTCGTTCTACGAGCGAGTGCTCTCTGGCAGCGGTGCACGGACACTGGTTCCGAAACGGGCGGGCAGGCAGTTTCCGTTCGAATCAAAAGGAAACTAGTTTGGCTAGGGCTTACTAGTCGATGCTTGGGATTTCCGAAGGGTTTTTTGTCGGCCACCACGCGATTCTGCTTTATCGGTAATGGGGACTGGCGGCAGTACGAAAGACTCGCGTTTCTCGTGAGAGGAATTCCAGCGGAGAGACTGCAAAAGGGGGAGAAGAATTACGTTAAAGAATAAAAAAAGAAGAAAGAAAAGAAGAAAGAGAACCCGATACAACCGAACACGATATCGATATGTAGGTCGTTGGTTAGGAGGAAGCTGGTTTCGTTAAAATCCCGATACGTAAAGTAAACGAATGGAAAGGGGCGCAGAATGGTCAGAGTGTCCCAGAAACCTCGTTCCGTTGTGAAATACTTTCGCTAACGATCTAACCAGCCGCGTCGAACGGAATTATCATTAACTCCGGTACGCGACACGAGCGCAGAACTCGAACTGGATTATCAGCTTTTTCCCACGGAAAAGGGGGATGATACGGTAATAGCGGGCGTCTAATTACCAGAGGCGAGTCCTCGTAAGCTCTCGCGTCGAGGGAGAGGAACTGTCGCTCGTCGAGCCGTAACACTGGGGTCAGAGAGGAACATCGGAAAGAGAGAAATAGGTAAAAGGGAAGGGAAGGGAAGAGTAGACGAGAGAAAGAGAGGAGGTGGTGGCGGTGGTGCTGGTTGTGCCTGTGCCGTGGCGCATATGGAACTTAGACCCCTGAATGCTTGTGCCAGGCTCTCAGAGAGACAGAGAAAGAAAGAGACTCGCGCGGAAAGCTCGGCTCGGCTCGGCCTTTTGTGAAAGAGGGTCTTTTGTCGTGGCGACAAAGCCCGAAGAATATCCATCCTTCAAATGTGGAACAGCTGCCATCGAATGGCCCCGGCCGCCTTTTTTAGAGTCCCGTGCACACACCGCATGTACACGGCGCGATGTGTGTACAGGGCTTTAAGCGAGGAGAGACGAACAGACAGACGGACGAACGGACGGGTGCGGAGGGGCCATCGAGCGAGAGGGAACAGCGGAGAAAAGTGGATAAGAGCGAGAGAAATGGGAAGGAAGAGGCGGCCAGAAAATACCGTGAAAGAGAGAAAAAAGGAAGAAAAAAGAAAGAAAAGGGGGATAGGATCCAAGGAACAGAGAATGAGCGGACCGCGATGTTTCCAAGTGGCGAGATTCGCTGCTGGTTTGTCTTTGAAGCGACCTATAGAGACTTTCTGCGTACTTGAGGGCCTCGTCGTCGTTATCTTCATAGTCATCGTCATCTTCATCGTTGTCGTCGTCGTCGTCGTCGTCGTCGTCGTCGTCGTCGTCGTCGTCGCGAACGATGTATCCGCTACACACCGACTAAAGAACAACCAGTCGCACCAACCGAACAAAAACGTCTACGAGGGCGCGTTAATGCGTTCCAAATGCATAACTGCGTGCGCGACGTTCCAACACAGCCGCACCGCAAAATGGAATACGCGATAAAGCAATAACCGTGCGGTCGATTCGCCGCCAAGCGTCGACAACCTCGAGAGAAAGAGAGGAAGGGAGAACGATTTCACAGACCGCGGTCATTAACGTTGCAATTGCATAATTCGCGGGATGCATTCGCGCTCCACTTCCTTTCTCTCCGTGATTCTTACCACCAGGGGGGAAAAATGGATGACATCGATGGCGACGCGTTCGATCGTCCACCGATTTACCCAGCGATTCGGTTTTCTCGCAGCGTTTTACCTATCGGCGCGCTGACGTTCGTTCAATCGAGGTGTAAATCAGCCGTGCTAAAACCACCAGGCAACGGAAATAGAAAGTCATGTTACAGGGTCGAGATTTATAGGAGCGCGAGTTCGCTTTGATTTGAGGAAAATGCAGTTGGCACGAACCGCGTGGTCTGATCCGAGAATATCGTCAAGTAGCCTAGAAGGCGCGGTTATTCCAACCATGTATCCGCGAAAGAGACTAACAAGATTTATTGAAACGCATTCTGACTCCGCGACTTCTATGTAACATAATTTCTATAACAAAGTTGTTTGAGAAATAACGATTCGGTTGCAAAATTTCTTGGCTTCGTATCGCGCGCCTGGGTATTTCAAAAGTGTCGCGACTCGAAATAATTCGCTCCTCTTAACAGAACGTCGAACCCTATCAACGCAGGATTTCGCAGGATAAAAACCAAAGCGCCAGAAAAATATAACTCCGCATTTTCGTACTTTTGCGAAAAACTTGCTCGACTCGCGTTACTTTTAGAACGTACGTACGATACTTTGAAATGTTTACAGGCCATGGCCGCAGCGTTTCCACCTCCGAGCGGAATATTAGCTTTACGATGCTCGGACGCCGAGTAACGAGATAAGATGGCGTAAAAGTTTCCTCAAGTTCGAGTAATTAAAACGGTTCTTCGCTCGGGTTCGGCGTGAAACACGATTAGAGGAGTAAAGCTAAGGGGGGGGGGGGCAGAGGGAATGGACGATGTCAGCAGAAGGCGCGAGAGAACGGATCAGACGCGAGCAGAATATATCCTTAACGAGCCGGTGCAAATAAGAGCAGCATTCGAATAATGCGTTTTGGGAGCCCGTGGCTCCGTTAGGTTTCGGAGGGGTGCATCGCTGAAATAGCGATTAAGTCGCGTGATTTTGCGCGGCTAGCTTAGCCGCAGTTCGTAACAAAGTTGGAGGAAAAGAGGAGTGGGGCGGCGGGGGAAAGACGGCGACGGAGGTGGCGGAGGAGGCGGTCGTGGCTGCGGGTAGACGTCGGAATCTGAGCGGCTGGTGGGAAGTTCCGAAACGCCGGATGGAAATGCCTCGGTCGGATTAGCCCCTACTGGCCGATTGTTCGCCCCGGTGTCGGCCGCCTAATGTGGACTGCACTCGTGCCACGAGGGGGATTTCCTGTCTGCGCGCGTTCCTACGCGCTTCCAGCTATATAATCCTGGCCTGCCCCTTCGGAATCGGCCGACGTTACGACCCTGCTGCACGTCCGAGAACGTGACCGTACAATTAAGCGGTCGACTCGAATGGAATTAAGTTGGGAAAGTAGGATGCGTTTAATGGGGACCGATGATACGCGCCCCCGATGCCAACATCGCGCACGATTCCTTTCTTTCAGCTTCGCCATATCCTTTTATTGCTTCTTCTGCTCCCTCTGTTGTACGGGGTTTCTTTGCGATCGTGGCGCGAGAGAGCCAACAGCGACGCCTTGTGCAAGAGTAAGTTGAAAACGTGGAATAAAACTTTCGGCCACGTAAGATTCGACGCGCTTCTGTTTCTGCTCGGAGAACGCGATAAGTCGTGGGTTTTTACAAGGCAACGGTTTTAAGATTCGGTGCGTGGTCGATTGATCGTACGTTGGAAAAATCGTTCCTTCGTTCGGTTTCGTTGGTTTGCGAGTTTCTTCGTAATTTAGAAAATATTCCCTTTCTTTCTTCGAATACTTTGAATTTGCTTGCACCACGAGTTTAGACACTGTATTATTAAGTTATGCTCTGTGTTCGCGTTTGTTCGTCGGTTCGTGAAACGACGCCTGGATGCATCGCGGTTCGTATTACTTCGAGTGTCTCCTTCTTCTCGCGGTGTAATTTTTCTGTAGTAATGGAGTCTACGCTTTCACGAGAAGTACTTTCGCTGTGATATATGTGCGTCGAGAAATTTCATGTTCGGAGAATTTTAAAACGTCGATAAGAAGGAAGGTATTTGTAGGATCGACACGTCATCGGGGAAAATATGGACGGTGCGAGTCTGAAAGTGCTGCAGCGGGTGAATGAGACTGAACGTGACGTACTGGCCAAAGGAAACGACAAATTAACCGTGGCATGGTACCTCCATGACTTTCATTCTCTATCTCGTTGCTCGGAAATACCTCTCGTTGTCGCGTTATTAATTTATTATGTACATTGGTGTCACACAGGCGCCCAGAGAATACAGACGGACGCAACGAAAAATGTAACGGAACCGTGTCAGTCGACGAAGGATTACTCTTCTCTAATTGCTAGATGCCTCGCATCGGGTCACGGTCAAAATTTAGCGACTCGGACGATCGTGCTGAAAATATTATTCTTTCCCATCGTCGTACGAATATAGATTTCTTAAACATCGAAAAGCGACGAAACACCGGCGAAACTAGTCGAGGCAACTTCTCGACAAAGCAAAATCCTGCACGTAGGTTTGGAAATGTCAAGGCGGCGCGAAGGTTCCCTCGCGACTTCCGAGCACAATCGCTCCGTCCTTCGTTTCCAAATTGGTGGTCCGATAATAATAATTAAAGCATCGATCGCAGCTATAAGACGAATCGCAATTAATTTTCCTGCAACCTCTCGCATCCGCCATCTACTCGGGCCATCGTTCGTTAACAAAAAAAAAAAAAAAGAAAAAAAGCAAAAGAATAAAAAGAAGAAAAAAAGAAGAGAAGAAACGACAAGAAAAAGAAAGGGAGAAAGGGAAGGAAAAACTTTTCTTCGCCATACGGTTATGTATAGGTCGAGTGTTTTTCAGAGCTGTGGCCTCTCTCGAACACGCGGCGCATTTATTGCCGCGTTATATCGCGGTTTATTATAGCAGCTTCGGAGGTGGCAGCTTTATGATAGCTTAGCCCGCAGCGGTTCTCAATGATCCGCGAATTCCATCGGTCTGTATGCGCGCAGGCTGGCGTATTAGTCTCGCATAAACGGCCCATTATTATTCTATCGCGAGGTAAATGCCGGTTTCTCGGCAAACCGGCTGTGCGGTTTCTCTTCGAATGCGCGCGGTCAGGACACATTGTTGTGTAAAGCTCGGCAGCTTTTTCCAAGGCAGCGAAACGGCTTCACGACAATGCGACATCTTTCAATGGGTCCTGAATGCCACCGCGACGCGGCCGGTAATGGGCGAACTTTTTAATCGGGCAACAGAGATAGAAGGGGAGAGAGAGAGAGAGAGAGGAGAGTTTTTTTAGCTTTCAATAAATCATAGACGCACGTACGACTGTATTAAGGGCGGCGGTAGGTGAACGAAAACTGGTGGGGAAAAAAGGGAACGAGGATGGCTAGACGAAATCCCCTGGAGGCAGAGCCGGTTAAAATATCGACAAATTTCCGATGACTCTCCTCGCTCTACCCCCTTTTCTCTCACCCTCGAAAGAAATATCTCGCGAACTCGACGCGAGCATATTTCTCATTTTTCAAAAGCGACCGCTATTGACGGAGATTCACGGCGGAGATAATTTCACTGGCGTCGACGATTTTGATTTAGTGAATCGCGGTTTCACGCCAGCGCGCGCGAGCCAAACCACGATTTATTCGCCTTCTAATCTCCCTGTTAATCCTTCCTGACCGAAAATGTGAAAAAAAAGGGGGGGAAAAAAAAGAAAAACAGGAAGAAGCGATCGACAGAATTTTCCAAATACGGTGATAATTTCAACGGCGCCGATGATTTTGATTTAGTGAATCGCGATTTCATGCCACCGCGTAACAGTTAAACCACGATTTATCCGCCTTTTAATATCTCTGTTAATCCTGTTCGACCGTTGTATTTGAAAAAATCCGATCGACCGTATTTTCCAAATGTAGAGATAATTTCGCTAAAATCGCGACTTTGATTCAGTGATTCGCGTTACCGCGTGCCAGCCAAACCGCGATTTATTCGCCTTCTCTAATCTCTCTGTTTAATCATTTTTCAGCGAAATTTCCGACTAAATAAAAAACGATATCGGCCGACAGAATATTGCAAGTGTGCGACAATCTCAATTTCGATGAAACGCACGGTGTAACAGAAAGCGAGTACGCTGGAAACACAATAGCAGACAACACATGGTGGGTTGTGTGTTGGATTGGTTGATCGCGTGGGTGGAGAACAGAACACGCGGAAGCGCCGAATTAGGAAGGTTAGGAAGTCGCTTTGCGGCTGAATGTTTGGCATTCTAATGAGGAAGGCGGCGTTTACACGCCTTATGCTTTGTTCACGCGACGCGCACGCTACGCGAGCACGATTGTTATCGCGCGGGATGCGTGTGGGCGACACGCGTTCACGTTCGCCGCGTCACGTGAATCGCTTCGTCGAATTTCCGATTGCTAATTCGTAGCCCGATAATCCTCAAATTCGCCGGGATTTCGCCAGTGTGTTTCGTGGTAAATTAGCGGCTTCTATCGTATCTACGAAACGTTTAGTTTCGTATTCCGATTTGGTAGACGCAGCGAATCTTGAACATCCGACAATTCAATCTTGACACTTCTACAGAACAACGATATTCTTTCGCGAAACGACTATCGATGCTCAACCTATATTAGTTCTTGATATTTTGACGAATTGCGAGACAAATTTCTTAGCTTCGCTCGAATATCTTTCCGATCCAAATAACCTTACGTTGATCCATCGTTAAAGAATACGCGGAACTCGCTGATCCGCGTTGGCCGATAAGTTGAACGAAATTGAAATTTTCGCGGCTGTTAAGTCACTCCTAAATGCGCTCGTAATATCGTTCAAGGATAATTAAGAACGCGGAAAGAGAGAATGGACGGCGAAGCGAAGGGGCAGTTGCGTCCTCTCAGAGAGTAAAGTTACTGTCTCGATTTGGTCGCATGATTAACCCTGAGAGGGTGACGGTAACAAGTAGACAAACCTCGAAGAGATCCGTTGTTCCAGCGCGCGCTCGATTACGTGGCGCGGCGATATTTCACGTCACTTCCGGTTCCACAGGCCCCTTCAGTTGGAGAGGTTATGAGACTTTGTTCGGGCAAGAGGCGCAAGGGGAGCGAAACAGAGTCGGAGAGGAAAAGAGAAGACAGAGACGGAAACAAAGAGCCTTGGCTGGAGAATTAATTTCAATTGGATTACCGTGAATATTGTCAGCGCTTACGTCGAGGCGTCGCATTCCTCTCCGGAGGTTGCGCGTCGCTACGTGCAAAGTCACGACTCTTTCATCTTATAACGAACTGCCGCCAGCGAATGAGCAATTATCGTTAAATGCGAAGTAATGCTCTTACAAGGCATCTCTGCTCAACTTTTTCCATCGGGTCTCGTTCTTCCTCTCGATTTCGCCGTCGACGATGCTGGCGCGACTCCACGATGACCCGAGTCAAACGAACCGTGAACGGTTCAATTTATACGAAAAGCGTTTCCGCCCGTGCACGAGACCGCGCTAAGTAATTTCGATAGCGCGCTTTAATTATTCGTCAACTTTCATACGCCGGCCGCGATACTGCAGCACGTTCAATCGTATTTTCGCGGTCGAATGCCTCGAACAAACAGCCAACTTTCCCGCGATGTTCCGTCCATTAACGAACCGACCGCTGTTTGACTTTCGTTCCACAGAGCGGCGCAAATTTTTCCTCGCGAAAAATGGCAGGGAAAGTTAACACACACAAAAAAAAAAAAAAAAAAAAAAAAAAAAAAAAAAAAAAAAAAAAAAAAAAAAAAAAAAAAAAAAAAAAAAAAAAAAAAAAAAAAAAAAAAAAAAAAAAAAAAAAAAAAAAAAAAAAAAAAAAAAAAAATAAAAAAAAATAAAAAAACGGAAGCAAAGAGATACTCTGCGTGGAAATAGGATTAGTTTGAAATATAATTCGTGGCGTGACCTAAATTTGTTGGCGACGTGATGGATCGCGATATTTTCGGTGATAAATTTCAGACGCGTACGAAATCAAGATCGGACACAACTCGATAATATTGAATCGCGTTGGCCGCTCGTTACAGGGGAAAGAATAAGCAAAGCTTTCTTCTCGTTAGCTCGGCACAATGTCCATCTGCCTCGAAAGTCCGGCTGCTTCCGCAGGCGTTTCGACAATGAAGATGAATGCAACTTCTTCTTTTCGCGTTTCAAAGCTAAAGGGCAAAAGTGACACGCTCGGCCGATACACAGGGGGAAAAGGAAAGAGAGAAAGAGGCCAGAAGGCCGATACAAGGCTCATTGTTGCCACGGCTGCGATCCCATTGTACAGGAGTTTCGCCAAAGTTCGCCAATTTGCGTTTTCTCTCGAATGCGACAAAGACGCGGCCGAAGAACGCCACCGCCAGATAATATCTCCACGCTCGCCACCCCTCTTTTTCAACAACCAGCCCCTTCCACGATATTTTCTTCCCATTCGTGCCACTCACCGCTCCTCCTGCACACTTTCGCCCATTCGCCCTCTGCTTTTCGACGCTGACGAGGATCGAGGATCTTTTTATGCGGATCCGTCGTCGCGTAAGGGGAGCTAAAAGGAAACTAAAGACGCTGCATGATAATAATAATCATCGCGCGTAATGACGATGATAAAGAGCACAATAATTGGTGGTGCAGCAGAGAGCGACGAGAGCGGCCGTGCAACGCGACCACAAGTTTCCACGTCGTTCTTTTTAATTATTTCCATCTTACCCCTCGCTTACTGCCATCCTCCCTACTTGTCTCTCTTCTATCCGCTTGCCGATTATTCGTGGATTCGTCGAACGCGACGCGAAACGCGTCATCCGGTACGCTCTTCTCGCCTCTGCCCGTATTTTCCGCCCTTCGGAGTTCGTCTCGTCATCCCATAAGCTCGAAAGCGTAGGTTCGTCTGACCGTTTTAGCCTGTTTCGCCGGCAAACGAGACGCCGATGCCGCGGGCTGAGGCGGAGCGCGAAACTGATGGTATCTGTCGCGAGCTACGAGAAACGCCGAGGAGAGCGGAGAGAGCTAGGCTAGGTCTCTCTGANGCGGGTACTGGATGAGGGGGCAGGCACGATAGAAAGATCCTGGCTCCCAGTGCCTCCGGCGATCGGTAAGTTTGCCGGAAATGCGTCCTGCTGAGAGGATTTTCGACTCCTTTTAGCCTGATCGCGACGCAAGGGGTATTTCGCGAGAAAATGCACGAGATCGAAATAGCGGTTGCGCGAGCACAAATTTTTCCGATAATCTCGTAAAGGGAATCTTTCTCTGTGCGTTATTTGCTTTGCAATGCGTCGTTTTATGCGATATCCACGCGGGTCGATAAGCATCGTGATTCCAATCTCGCGAATAAGCAACCAGTTGACGCGCGGCGAGACGAAACGCGCGAAGAAGAGACGAGCGATGCCGATGCGAGAACGTCTACATAATGTACCTCGTCGCCGAGACGCGTTTAAGATTCATAAAAGAACGCGAGTGGAAAATCGATCAGGCCGCCGAGTCAATTTTCTAGTAACCTTGTAAACTCTTTTCCCCCTATTTTTTTAAAATATCTCGACCGATCGCGAATCTACCCGAGATTCGGCTAGAGAGAAGGAAAATTTCATAAATTTCGTATTCACCGAGGCGAGAGGCGTGAAATGTATAGGATCACGATGCCCCGTGGCCAACAACGAACACGCCCGTAAATACTCGAGATCGTTTGAATAAGATTGAAGAACGGCTCGATCGAGTTTCCTTTTTCTCGATGAAAAGCGCAAAGGTGCTTCGCGCTCGTTAAAGTAAATTTTCACGCGGCAACGGCCTATCCGGGTCACTTCCGATCTTCGCGTCGTTTCAGCGGATGCTTTTTAAAAACGAAGAAGCGTAGTAGAAGGAGGAGGAACAAAGAAGTTCGAAGAACGAAGAGAGACGACACTCGAAGCCTTCATTCACAGGCAATGATAATGTTCCCGCATACCGCGTGTTGGCAGCAGGGTCTTTCAGCTCGATAGCGAACGAATTGAATAAGACTTACGCAATTCGCAGCGATGGATGAAGCTTCGAAGCCGTACAGGTGTAAACGATGCCACCGTCCGCTGATCGCGTTGATGAAGAAGCCGGAGACATAATTGCGTTGCCAGTTCTTCACTCCGATTGCACGTGAAATTTCTGAAAGGAAGAAAAATTTCTCATCGCGTTACCGACTTTCAAAATAAAATTATTCCTACGACTATCGGCCGATTCTGAGCGCAACTTTCACGTCACGGGATCGTAGTTGACACGGTTTAATGAAACATCATACGCGTTTGTCCAAAATTCAACAACTTCGAATATTCGTAAAATACAAAGATACAGGTAAATGGATGTTTATCGTGCGTTAATAGACGACACTCGTATGGCGTTGGCGTCGCATCGCAGCGTTAATTTCGATCGTTCTATCTTTTCTTTCAATTCTATTCGTTCCAAACACGATCGAATAGTCACGATGATAGCAGAAAACGCGCGCAGGTAAGACGCACGTTGCAAGGAAAGCGATGAGGGAAATCTTGGGCGAAGTTGATAGACCGTACGTCGAAAGTTGCCCTTTATAACGTTGCATCGAGTCTCAAAGCGGAGGCAGCAGTCTCGAGGTAGCACGTGTAACCGCATTGTTAAACTTCACGCTATCGGCTACGCCTTCTAACTAGACTGGCTCGAATATTATGGCAAGTTACAAGAATCTACCACCTTCAACTCATATTTCGTCTCGCGATAGATAACCGGAATACCATAGAATTTCCCCATAAAAGTGTACAAACTATCAAACTACAAAGTACCATCGAGCAAGAACGAGATATACATGTACATACCAATTGAATATTGAAATAAATTATTTTTATATCGAAAGTATAATGTTTTTTTAAACTATATAGATTTAAATAAACTGGAATATTAAATTCAATAATTTACACGCTAGAACTCCATTTTGTTCGAACTGTCGTCGTCACAGTGGCCGTTTTAGCGAACACGTTGCTCAACTTTTATTATCCGATTCCAGGCCACGCCACCTACCGCTAATACGAATAGGGGCTGTTTTGTCTTGATATATACAAATGTTGGCTTAGGAAAATCCAATTATATGAAAATTAACTCCGATTATACGAACGATAAACAGCGAAGGAAGGAAGAACCAGCGGGCTTCTATTATCCGGCTGATTCGGTTACTCGATACGTCTCGTTGGTCGACCGTGTCGAATAAACGCAGTTTCACATAGGGCCATCGAAACTGTCGGTCATTATTTCCCTGCGTCATTACCTACATTGGAAAATCCTTTGGTAGATAAGAAGCCATAGAAAACGCGAGGCAACGGTCATCGTGGACGTCGAGTTACGAGGTTATTCGGATTAATTCATAACGATACGGTGGGAACGCGTATATATATGTTTGGCTGGACGGCGACAAAGTGGCAAAGTAGATGAGGCTCGGCGCGCGGCACGTCGGCCGGCTTTAACCGCCAGTCGCGATACAAAGCTACGCGAGATTGTTCCCACGTGCAACAAAAAAATTTAATCGAGAGATTCAATTGCGGGGCATGTCCCGTCGCATCTGTAATTGGTTTTCCGTTGCTCCGTACGCCGCTTTAAAGACTCACCCTCGATTCCTCGACGTCGCTGCCAGCCACCCTATATCTACATACACGTATATACTCGCCTGGATATCCCTCAAAGAACGCATACAAACAAACACGTGCTATACTAGCCCGATGTGTGCGCGCGAGCGGATCCCCTTCCTACGAGTACATCCATCTCTGCTATCCGTACAAAGCGAAGGAAGCCGTATGTGCATTGAACATTGATTTTAAACGCAAGCCGTGCTACAAGACTGCCGTAAAAAAGCTTCGAGCCCGCCAGACTCGCAAGTTTCTGTTGCCATTCTAACGGAAAAGTGGAAGCGCCAGGCGCGCAGACACGATGGATTGATACGGAGAAGATCCGAGACGTTCTATCGGGCTGCGGCTCGCATCAGCCACGAGTAGCTTCGTAGACAATGGCGTAGTTACATACATCGACGCGCGTCACGCAGGCTTTCGATCTATGGCGAGCCGATCCTAAAATACGCTTCGTTACATCTCTCTCCTCTTTCTCCCTGTCTTTCTGTTTTCCTCGCCATTTTACGGATGTATCGTTCGAGAATAATAGTTACGTCCCGATGAATACCCCTCTGTGTTTCACCAACGAAGGAAGACGCTGGATTTTCTTTCGAAAACGTTGTTTGTTCCAGCGAATTCGCCACTTTCCTCTCGCGCGTCATTTTTCCTGGGCATTCGGCTTCTAAGGCGAGTCGAGGGGAATTAGAGAAACCTGGACTGGCACGGAAGAACGCATACGTCACTGCGAAACCGTTCTCTACGCGTTATCGAGCGCGATACGGACGATCGTTTAACATTATTCCTGTTCGAATGAGAAGGAACACGGCGAAGGCAGCACGCTCATACATAAATTCTTGATCGACTTCTTATTCCAGATCCGTTACGAGTGGAACGAGCGAGTGAAAAATATATTTGCAACGGAGGGAAATTTAATTGTGTATCGTGGGAGGAGATCACGGTTTTGGAACACGGTTGCTCTTTGCAGCGGGCGGTATATTATTCAACGAGACGGCAGCATTTGATGGCAAAGAACGCAGGTCTACCTTCTTCACTTATTTAAAGGGTAAAAATATATCCGGCTCGGAACATTTCTCCAGACCTACATAATTTACCGGAGTTATTTTTCCAGAGCTACGAAACGCTGTGCACCATGGACGAGCAAGATTCCTCCCTGACATATTTCGTTCGGCAACTACTTACAAAACCGCTACACACTTTTATACACGGAAACGAGGTTATTTATCAAACGAATGTTCAAGTTTTTCGCATCGACCGACGAACTAACGATCCGCTCCAGGCGCCAAACTTTTCGCCCTGCCTTGAGAACTCCTTTTCAACGAAACAAATACGTCCGTCGACTCGATTTTACTCGACTCGGTGACGCGCGCGCCACGAACTCGCTACGTTGTCGGTCGAGCGTACTTTGATTATTTTAAGGGTCAAAAACCGAACGTCGAAGTCGCAACACGACACGAAAACAAGCAAAACCACGGATTCGAAGTTATTTTACGGACTGTACGACAGTCGGTGAAGTGGTTTATATCGGTCTGCGAAATTCGGCACCGATGAGTTCTTTACGTGTGCCGCGATAAATTGGGATGGCGATCGCCACCCCCTTTCCATTTTGCTTCTCCCGCGGTGGACGAAATGGGGTTGAAGCTTGTGAATCAGTAAAGAAACTAACTTTAACCTACTTGCTACTCTTTCCTTGTGAAATACTATTTTTAACGCGGCGCTCTCTTTCGCGTTACGTAATATCGTTCCTACATTCTAGTAGGAAAAAGAGACCGAGCTTTATCCCGGCGGACAGCGAATTTGTCACCTTCCTGCAACGTGCGATAGTTTCTGACGAGCGGAATCCGAAAGACGCAGCGCGATACGCATAAATTTTAGATCCGCGTAGCTTCTAAAATAACGAGAATTCCGGTTATACGTGTAATTGGGTCTCTGTTCGTCAAAAAACTGTCAGACGATAAAAAGATAGATGGGAAATTCCGCTGTGCTCGAGAACGCAGTTCAATCACGAAAAATCCTCCGAGTCGCAACTTCTCTCGGCCGCGTTATAAAGTTTTTATTTCATTTTAAACGACAAGTTACCTGACTTTTCGCGCGATGGTAAAGTTAAGACAAGCGGCAGAGACGGCCGAGCGCAAATATTTTGCCATGTCCAACTACATTCAATTTGGCGTAGCGCGTGCCGTACAAACGACGACGCCCTGTGTGCCTGCTGCGCGCGTGTGTGTGTGTCTACTTTCTCTGGTTATTTAAGGGGTCAAAATATATAACGTAGCCAGGACTCTTTCACCGCCACGTGCATACGCCGCTGTGTGTAGATACGGCGCTCCAAAGTTATTTCGCGGGGGGCTACCGTCGTGTTCCCTGTGTACATACAATTTCCCTATGTGCGACGATCGCGTCTACGCGTACGCGCTCGTGTGCGTGTGCACCGCGCGTGTCTATGCGAGGGGAGAAGCACACGGACGAGAACAGGAGATGGAGAAATATGCGACAGTGGCCAGAGAGAGGCGCATAGAGATAGAGACAGAGATAGAGAGAGATATGCAGAGTACCATCGGTACTATGTAGGAAGAGAAGCACAGAAGGGCCGAACCGAAGCAGGGGCGCGAAGGGGTACGAGCGTAATATCGGAACCCCAAACGGTAATCGATATCACATATATCTCGCCCGATGTATATTCAACCATCCTGCACGGTTTTCCGAAAGGAACCCCTTAATAAAACTACTTACGAAGGCCAGGACGTCTCGGTGATTCGGCCTCTCTTTCTACGTCTTCTTTCGTACGCTCGTTTCTCGTCCGTTCGTATATTACGACTGGCTTAAGAGAGCCAAATGGTTCGGCTTTTACGACAGGAATACCGAGTCTATGCCCTTAGGTGGCGCGCGTTAAGCTTCGTCAGATATATTAAAACGCGTCTGAACGCGACCGCCTCGTTCTCCTTTGGGACGCGCGAGTTCCGTCCATCGATCATCGACCATCGCGATCGAATTCCTGGATCGTTTCCTACTCGCATATCTTTTCGCGACGACTGACGCAATAATTAATCGACAATCGTATAGATAGGCGTAATCTTTATAGCGAAACTTACTTGACCAGCCACTTTTTTAACGATCCATGGATCGAGGATTAAGGAAAGAGAAGGTCGTCCACGTGGAAATTCAAACAGATACGGTGATTATCCGGTTCGATCAGCGTTTGTATAATTTCTCTATCGACAGGTTCACCGTACGATAGCAAACGCCTGGACCGATCTTTCGATTCTCCGTTACGATCGGCTCCGTTACCGTCAGCCGATGACGTATTTGCACGGATCGCGTCGTAACACAGCGACGGCGTGAAAAATCCTTGAAATTTTCAGCGGCTGAGATTTGGTGGTTGACGAGAAAGTGCCGTGGGGAGGAAACGTTAACGAGTCGGCGATCGCGAGTCTAGGAAGCGGAGCGTGGAAAGAAGGAATGAATATGAAATTAATAGTATTCCAGCAAGTGCAGCCTGGCGCAACTCCATGCATTTATATGCGCTCACCGGAAAGCTTTTGCTTTTCCCACGATTTTTTCCTCCCTCCGCGTCCCTCCCTTTCTTTCCATTTTTCTCGCCCCTTCGTGTTTTTCCCTATCCCTCCGCTCCGGTTACCCCGGTATATATTTTTGAGTGACTTTTTCACGCGTCTTGTCGCGCAATTCCGGCCGTGTCGTATCAGCTCGACGACAATGGACAACGAGCAGCGAAAGGTCGGCTGAAAGAGCCCCTGCGTCAAGATATTGTTCTTCCGTTCTGCCAGTAACGTTCTTCCTTATAGCTGTCGCGCCGTGGAAATTGCCTCTCTCCTCCTGGATATTATTGCATCGTCTATTTGATCCGATACGCTTTTTAAATTCAACGACACTTTGACGGATTTATCGACGTTCCGACGCACAGTACGCTCGGCGTTGCTCGCTGTCGCGCATTTTCCTCTCTCTCTCTCTCTCTCTCTCTCCCCCTAAAAGGAAAAAAGAATTTATGCCGTCTTTCCTTGTCCGTTCGATTTTCGATCCGCGAGAGTTCGTTAAAACGACCAATGCGATCTTCTGAAAGCGTACCGACATCGATCACCGGGAATAACTGTATTTACAATACCGACTGCGACCAATCGAGAAATTCTCCAGGATATTTTTTTCTTTTATCTCTCGAACACCGTCTTCTCGTAGTTATCTTTTAATCCCCGATTGCTATCCTATCGGGTAAGTCGTATAGAAAACGTCGTGTCACGGAAAAACATCGCTTAGCCCGAACGATGGGAACGGTTAAACGAGACCGATAAGCGAGATAGACGAGTGACCCGGATGCCGGTCTTTCTGCGGAGAAAGATGTGGCACGAGGTGGAAGATCGCCGATAGCCAAGAATGGTCGGTCGTAATTCAAAAGTGACTGGTTTCCGGTAGTTCGGACTGTCCGAAATCTCTATTAAACCAGCCCTCGGACCGTGAGCCGCAAGACACTATATGGTAATTAGCCGGAGAAACTTGCCAGGCGAATTGTAGCGGGCGCCAGGGCGAACTATGCCCGCATGCCCCTTGGGTACCAAATACCAGCACCGGGGAGGTGGGTTAGGTGGTGGCGACATTACTAAAATGTCAGAGAATGTCACCCATCTCATAATCTATGCCCCGCGTCCTCCTCCCTCGCCCTCGACCTCTCTGCAACCGCTAACCTCGAGCTTCCACCGGCAGCCAGGAGTCCTCGGTTTAGCCCTCCACCTCGTGCAGCCTTGCTCGCTGCGGCCCCTCTGGAACTCGCCCCTTCTCTCTCCACCTTGACACACCAGCCATTCTCGTCCCCAACTCTCTCTCTATCTATCTATCTCTTCCTCTATATATACGCTTCGGCTGTGCCCGGTTTTCTCTCTTTCTCGCGTCAGTAGCTCTCGGTGCAGCCGCATTCTCGCGAGAAATTAATTTGGCCCTATTAAAATGATCACTTCTGGATTTAAGTTACGATCTTCTCTATCCTGTGCCGGTCTTTTCCTCTTCGTCCTCGCCCTCTGCCTCTGTCCGTCTGTCTCGCTCTCTTTCCGTCTCTCTCCGTCTCTCTCCGTCTCGCGCCGTTGCTGCGTTCCATCAGGAGAATGGAGCGCAGAGTATATATCCCTCTCGGCTTTCTCGGTGTCATTCATCGTGCTAGCGGCTCCATGACGTTTCAGGAGCACGATTGCCGCTGGCTCGAGGGTGGCTCGAGGTGGTGACGCTGTTATACGAGCTAGAAGCTCTCTCGCACCCCGAGCCCGACACGAGAGGTTTTAGCTGCCGTATAAACGCAAGAGAGCGCATTCGTCGGCTGATGCGCGGATAAAGGTCGCCCGGTATAAGCTGCCAAGTGTATAACCGCGAAACCGTCGGCTGCGTGAAATAAAGGATAATATACGGCGACTGCGTTCGTGAATCGTCGTCCTTTCCCGCGTGGTAATCGTGACTGAACGCGACCTTTCGCCATTCTCTCCGACGATAATCAGAAAGGATTCCTTTCGAAAACAGAACGAAGCAGCTTCCGTGCTTGGAATTCTGTTAAGATTCTAGCGGCGAATTTCCATCCGCGGCGAATGCGAACGTTGCGATTGCCGGCTCTTTCAACGCGCGATTTAAATTCGTAGACCGGCGATTCCGTGAAACGATGGGAGAAACTGCTTCTAATTAGTAATTCATCGTTAATTTATACGCTTTGCTACGATTCATATAACGTTACTAAAAGTCCAGCAAAATATTCATAAATGGTGGTAGCAACGGTTTCATTGTACGGTTACGCGGAAATATCAGAGAAATTCAGAGGGGAGAAGCAACGTTAATGGAGGTAAAATGTGTGACCAGTTTTGTCGAGACGCGCGATGAGATTAAAAATTGTTCAACACCTCGGCTGTTAATTTCTAACGTGACACGGGATTTATAAATTACCCTGGCATCGATATGTACTTACTCGTGTGCCGCACACGAGCCACCGCCTCCAGGGACGCTTGCGCAGCTGCTATATGCATAGTGGCTGAATAAGTAATAAAATATGTCGTCCACGCTCTTGGGATGCTGAGCGTGACCACGCGTAATATTACGCGGCCAGCATGGTTTTCCCGTTGACGAGAAAACAATTTCCTTTGCCGCTTTTGAAAATGGTCAAGCGCGAACGTCAACCGGAATAAATGCGCCTCTCCTGCGAATACAGATTAAATTTCCAACTACGAAAATCGCCTCGAATTTGCTGCTGTTATCTATACCGCGGTTATTGTATTAATACGTTCGTGCGGATTCTCGCTTCGCTTTCCATGCTGACATTTTTTCTTCTCTTAGATATCGAACGCGTTAACCGCTGCGGTTGACGACGGTCGCGTGTAAAATTCTTCAGAAACGACAAACGCAAGGAGTAGGAATTATAGCACGTTAGTGACTTTTTTTAAACGATACGTATCGACTTGGAGAAAGCACGTTGCTTCATAAATATATGAAATACGCGTCCCAAAGGTGGGCGCCATACCGTCTGTGAATTTTATCGCGGGCATAGCGGTAATCTGACTTATGGTGGTCCACCTAAAAGCTTCGAGGCACATTTTTTTTAACTATGTTTGAACTGCAGCACCATTTTTTACCATTTTATCACTGTAGCCGTGTTTATGACCGCACCGTGGATGTTTATGCATTTATGGGAAATTCAAAGTTGCGTAAACGTACAGGGTGCGCGTAAAATATGAAAATAACTGCTAGATCGTAACGCGATATATAAGCTACCAAAAGGTGTAACATTTACAAGATAAAGCAAATCTTTACGCATATAATTGCGCATCGTAGCTTTCATTCTACCTGTAAGAACGTGAATTTTGCACAAATGGTTTTACCTGGAGCATGGAAAATTCAATTGGACGACAGAGAAATACACGTTCACGGGGTTAGTATTACGAGATTAAGAACTATGCGGTGGCTGCTGTTCTTGGACTATTTTACTCGGAATCGTACGAAGGTACCTCGGAAGATCGTTTGGTGAGAAAAATGCTGGCCGGTCGCGATAATAGCAGGTTCGAGTTTCTGTTATCCGCGCGTGCGATCGTCGTAACAGGCGAGGGCAGTAATTGGTTGGGTGCTAGCGTGCCGCATTGTGGGCGGGGTGCTGCGATATGCTTTCTAATATTTGCACACTTTGATTGGAGTTTGCCCAGACGCCCCTCAAATTAATTACACGCTTTTTCACGTGTCCCGCATTCGACATGATCCTATCCCAATGACAATTCGCAAAAACGATCGACCCTCCATCATTCGAATTCCATTTCAACTGTCCGATACTGTCATTTATTGCTGCAAATAAATAATCCATCGCTAAAAAGTTGAATTTATCTTCTTTGATTCTTCGCTGCACGACGGACACTTTAGGAGAAAAGTAATGGTCGTTTTTTTTCGCCCATCTCGCGAAGCTATTACTCGATGCTCTATTTTTAAGCAGAAAGACAGTGAAACGGATTCGATGTGTTCGGCCGCGGCGTTGCGTCTAATTTCCCGGTAACGAACGAATTTCCCGTAGCCAATTACACCTATCGTTCGCAGAGACAGAAACTGAGAGGAAAAGAGAGTGGGAGAGTGGGAGAGGAGGAGGAGGAGGAGGAGGAGGAGGAAGAAAAAGAACACCACTTTTATCCGTTATTCAATAAACACAATGCTCCTTCAAAGGTATCTTTTCAATTATCAATGCCAATCGAGGCAAGATAGCGGAAAGAGGCGAGGATTTCAGTGCCGTCATCGAGGATCGCTTTTGATCAGCGGGCAAGTATCGCTGATCCGATTCAAATAATTAAGTCTGCAACGTGGATCGTTAGTAGCTCATCGAACGAGTAACCGGTACTGGATGCTTCGCGATCCTGCGCCATTGCGCTCATTAACATCCGATGAAATTCCATGAAAGACGACGATGATGTCGATAGTCCGCGTTGTATGTATGTCTTGCGATGCTTTTGCCTATTCTCGCGAGAAACGTGTTAGAATCGCCTTGAAAAGCACCTTGAAAACTTCTATGTACGTATCGCTGCTTTGCTGTAACAGTGGCACGACTGGAAAAATGTCAACGTTGGGGGAGTTTTAAAATTTACAAAGCGACGATCGCGAGTTATTTCAACGACGTATCACAAGGCTGACTGAACGTAAAAGACGCCTATTCCATTATTCGCGAAAGCAGTACAAGCGTCAGGAAACAACCGAAGATGAGCCGGCGTTGTTGTAAAACCAAGGCAGCTTGATAGCGATATAAGTAATAATTTTCACGCAAAACTGTTGCAGTTATAAATGTACCCTTTTTACGTGATAGAAATAGAAACATAACGTAGACCTCTTAGTTTGTTTTTGGTTTCTCTTTCGGGTTATTCGCCAAAGATGGCGTTTTTTCTAAGAAGATCCCTTCACACTCTGCTCTGTGCAGACCTATTCGATAAGAGCAAATGTGAACTTTTTTAGGCTGTTCCACTATCAAACCAAAATAGCGTTTCAAGTTTGACCAATGCAATCGCGATAGTCGGATCTCACAGTGTTGGCGATGTAATTCCAAAATTTGTCGCGCCACATACGTAATATATTCGTGAAAAGTTTCTACAAGCGTTCGGATACTTTCGTGACTTTCAGTTTCCAAGAAAAAGAAGAAAAAAAAAATAGAGAAAGAAAATAAAAATACACTACGAAATTCACGTAAAATTCGACACGATTTCCTCCTGACGGATACATCCGTCGGCAGTATCGAAAGGCTTAGTCCAGGTCGTGGAATCACGCTGGCTTCATGGAAATTCGCGGCGAATTGAATTAATTAAAATTTGTCGGTTTGTGTAACCAGGCCGCTGCCTTCTCGCCGCGAGAGACATTCTCTTTCCGCGAGATTTCGACGGTAATAATCGCTAATTACGCGGTATCGACGTCTCGCTAATTAACCCAGGGACCCAGGCTTTAATTAACCGCGCGTGCCTCGTCAGACTCGGTCGCGGAAACGGAAACCTTCTCTCGGCGAAATGTCGTTGGCTCGTTCGCGAAAGAGCGTCGCGCGGAACAAGGTGAAAATGTAGAAGATTTCGCCGAATGCAATTCTGCACAGACCCCTGACCATCGAATTAAGATCGAATTAAGACAGGAACTTACTTCTAAGTAGAACGTGTCACACGTACTCGCACTGGGTCAGACAAGGGGTAAATTATTTTTGATTATACAAATTATCGCGTTAAATACAGTGGCTGGCGAAAGTATCCAAGCAAAAGTATTCCTGCTCTTTCTTCTTTTACTTTCTTTTACCTCGTGATCGTCAGTCTCGGCAACGAATAGACCAGACTCTAACATCGTTAACTTGTAAATCGTACCTCGAAAGCTGGACGCTTCGATTGTCCATTGAAAAGTTATATTCGTGGCAACAGATTAAATCGACAAAAATCAGAAGGAATCTGAAAATGTTAAATTTACGACTTCGTCAAAATGACTTTAAAAAATGATAGTAAGTAGAGATTTCTTTCGCTTACTGGACATCGTAACGCGTTCTCTACTTTGGATATTTTCTACGTTTCTTCACATTACGCGTATACGGTCAATTTTTCATCGTTGAATTTGCCACGGACGTATAAGGATCTGTTGGTTGAATCGTGCAAGAAGTTTCGGATACTACGTAGGCTGCTGGAGCGACGTATAGAGTGGAAACTATCGCTCTGAACCGCGGACCAAATTAAGACTGTCCTTAATGCGGACTGAGATTGTCCTTAATCAAACGAAACCAGGCCAGTGCAATTGGAAATACGTGTTAACGAGACGTTTCCATTAGCGCGATTCGCCAACATTAAAATGAACTTTGGATGGATATAAGTCGATATTAATTAATGAGCATGATAACGCCTGGTCGTCCCGAGGGACGTGAAACGCTGCGATATTAATCGTAGCCTCTAGCTTTGTTTCGCTATACCGATCGCAAGAACGTCGACAATGACGCAAAGAAGGGAATATTTGCTACATTGTGCGAATAACGTATCTCGCGTCGTGTCGCTTCGCGTTTTACACGCTGTCATTTTCAGTGTAAGAAGAAGAGAAGAAGAAAACAATCGCAGCAGGTTAGTCGTGTTTCGATAATACAGCTGGACCCTGTGTCTTGTCTTAACGATAACAGTCGCCACAGACAGGAGGAATACGAGTAAACAGTAGCGAAGCTGGCGACGTTCGTTCGGTCGGATATTTTCCTCTTTAACCCGTTAGCTGCGTTTGACGAGTATATCCACGTCAAAGAAAAGCTTTAGGTGCGTTTGACGCGTGTACCGGTCGTCGCTTGAATTTACTTACGCGCTTCGTGACCTAATCCCACGAGAGATTTCTAAAACTAAATTTCGCAGTTAACTGATTAAAAGGAGGAAATATACGGCTGCTGAAATCAGCTTTCCAGGTGGCTGACGACTCAAACGGTCATCGACGAGTCCATCCGCTTGTCTCCGCTTCTCTCTACCATTTCTACGTTTGCAATTAGACTTCTCGATTCTGGACAGATGTGTCCCGAAGAAATCGTGTTGCGAAAAGTGGCTACTATTCGTTGCGATTCTATCGACACGTTAAAAATATACACTGGCGACAAATGGGGTTTGAACCGGTCTGGCATCGCAAATACCTCGGCTTTCTTTCCTCGAGGGTCTATCACGAAAGGAAAAGCTGCTTATCACGCGTCAAAGACTCTTTCCTAGATGGCTGGAGCGTAGGCTTCAGCAGATGCACGCACAATGGACCACATTCTGTGGAAGAATCACGAGTCAGGGGCATCTCTGATTCAGGGGTGATGGAAAATCTGTAGAGCAGCTGAGGTTCCTCGATTATCGGGTTTCTGAATCGTCATTTTTTATTGCGGCGTTTGTGTGCACGCGTTCAAAGGGACATCCTGTCGCGTGAAATGAGAAAGAAACGCTGCGAACCGAGGAGAACGCGCGCTCGCAGGAAGAATGAAAAAGAAATTAAAGAGTCTTTGGTATCGAGAAAGTTGCTCGTTCAAAGAATTTATGGTGGTGGCTACAGCAGCGAAGGAGGAAGAAGCGAGGGGAACAGAGCGAGAGAGGTGAGAACAAAGTAAGGGAGAAGGAAACGAAGGGAGAAGGCGAAGCAAATATAGAGATATCGAGATTGTACGGCAGCGAGAGGAGGAAAGCGTGGAAAGAGGAGGCTCGATTTTCCTAGCACTGGAAAAATATTTGCACGCTTCTCCACCCATGCGATCTTTCTCTCTCTCTCTTTTTTTTTCCACTTGCCGACTGGCAGCGTCGCGACGTTTCCTCGTCTCTTCGGTATCGGCTATTCCGTCTCCATATTCCCAAGTTTCCACGGTCTGCAGCGACTTTCGCGCCCGTGCCACTGCTTTCTCTCTCTCTCTCTCTCTCTCTCTCTCACCCTCTTTTTTCCCACTCTTTATCTCTCTCTTTCTATTCGCTCGCTGGCGTCCTGGCCAGCGTGCATCGGGAAATATGAATCCTTCGTCCCGTCTGCATTGTCTGGGACCTGTGTTTGCCACGGGCACACACAGGCGAAAACCTGTTCGGACGTTGGGAAACACGCACGCGTGTGCGTGCGTGCGGCTGTTTGCTCGCAGGTGGTGACAAAGATCGATCGTGGCGGGCTTGGTGCACGTTGGGATGAAAAAACCGAGAGACCCAGGGACAGAGGCAAGCACGCGTCAAGGGTGGAGGATGGTCAAACGGACGCGTTGTCCGACCAAACGATGATATACCACGGCTCCGTTCGAAATTTTCACAATTAACGTCGCGTATCTGCCGGCGTGAAACACGGATATTCAAACCGCCATCGCCTCGTCGCCGACGACTGTACTACGACAGGGAAAGATGATGAATGAAGCGGCGACGTTTGCCAGTGAATAAAGTCGGCACGCAGGTGCCACTAGGTTGGAGTTTAGTCGACCGACACCGTTAACTCGTTACCACCCATTCGTCCGACTAACTCCAAGAATCGAGTTCCGCGGTGTTAGCTGCCTAACTGTTCGCAGACTTGTCGCTCGCCTGAGATCTCGTCGGCATTCACGATTGAACGTAGCCAACTGCGAGTGAATTATTAAACCGTTTCACGCTACGAACTGTCAGGGACGTTACGGCGGAAAGTTGCACGCCTCGACCAACAAGATCTGTACCGTGTCGAAAAATCCTTGCAAATAGTTTCTCGTATATATGTAACCGCGCGAAGTTCGGTGTCTGGCCTCGTTAGAAACGAGACGGCGTTTGTTCGCGACAGCGTCCGCTGAATTTACGTTTCTACCTCTTCTACCGAGAGTGCGAACGAGGCACACGAAATGGAATCTCTACACGGAATGATCGCATACACGTGGTACTCGATAATAACTGGAAATAACAGACTTGGATAGGAGAGCCGCTCGTTGGCATCGAGTGTACCGTGGTTGATCCAGCGAACGTGTTCGGAACTCGTCGTCGAAATCCCCGAGGCGAGCAAGCACGGCGAAACGCCTTCACAGGCCGAACACGCTTCCACTTCTTCGACTTGTTCCTCTCAAGTCGTCACATTGTGCCCGCGCGAGGCGAGTCTTGCACTTTGTTGTGTTCGTAAAACAGCCACTTTTCCCGCTGCTACTCCCGAAGGACCCTCGAGTTTTCATTGTTCGATTTCGAAGTACTACTCTCTCCCTCTTCTCTCCTTTCTCTCTGATCCTTCCCATTTTTATACTTTCTTACGCGACCACGGTGCACAGGCGTAGCAAGTGCACGACGCGGTAGACTATCGATTCGTCCAAAGACACTTAACGAGAACCACGCGTTTTCTTCTGATTCACGGAACTCGATCGTTCGTTCGATACGTGCGAGTTATCTGTCAAAGTCTCGATGAGCAGGCTACCAGCAGGGATATCAGCGGATCGGTTTCCCTCTATTCGAGCTTTTTCCCCCATTGGAACATTTGTACGACGAGAGCAACAACGATAGTTGCGGCTACTCGCGGCTGCTGTATCGCGTTGCACCTGGTTTTGTTCGCTGTCACGGGATGCTCGAAATCTCGGGATAAAGGGAAAATCGCGCTTGATTCGCGAAGGCTGCTCCATGGCGGAAAAACTCGGATCATACGTGGTTTATTTTCAATTTAGTTTGACGCGCAATTCGGCGATTTATCTACTAGTGTTTGCGCTGATTTCGTAGCACAATGGAATCGCGTTTACGAAAACACCGATTAACGGAAAGCTTGGAAATGGCCTCTCGCGAGAAAGATTCAAAGACGAAAATGCAAATATTCCTGTTCGAAGCTTTTCGCTGCTGTTTAATCCTTCGAAACCGTCACGAACATCCTGAATTCAGCCTAACGCGAACAAGGGTCGTTTTACGGTAAAAACGTAACGATAAATCGTACAAAGCAAATTGAAAGATAAAATGAAGACGACGTGCTCGGACGTACTGTTCGATCACCACTTCGTTTTCCCGGTCAGCCAATCTGGAAAATCGAGCCCGTAAGATACTCGTTTCGTCAGCGAGACAGTTAGCCGAAGCGGGCAAGGTAGCAGGAAATCGTTTGATCCCACGAAACTCTTTGAAACGTTACACCACGTTCGTCACGACTAAGAGAACACACTGTTCCTTCTTCTTCGCCCTTTTCCGGCCGAGGCTTTTCGCTGTTATCCGGCGAGTTTGCACTCGCGCGCCACGACTTCTGGATATTCCGTTGTGTTCGTAAAACAGCCACTTTTCCAGCCGATACACCCGGAGGACTCTCGACGTTTCTTTGTTCCATCTCGAAATACCGTTTACTACCTTGGCCCTTCTTTTTTCCCTCCTCTTTCTCCTTCCCTCGCCTTTCACCGCTCACTCGCCGTCTTCCGAAACGAAGACGTCTGAGAGGTGACGTTCGATCGAGTATCGATTACGCTCAATTTGAAACGCGGCTAATGAGTGCGAGAGCCAGCCCGGGTACTTTCGGCAAACCACGAGCAGACAGGCCGGAAGAGGGATGAAAGAGGACGGTTAATAGTCGCGGAGAAAAAAAAAAAAGGAAAAAGAGAGGGGGGTAACGTCGCGACCGAACTAACCGCAAAGAGCTTTCCGATACGCTGTAGAAAACAGCGATGGTACGAGGGGATGGTTGGCTGCCTGGTCGAGTGCGGAAAACAATTTGTTGGCCGCGAATCGCTCGTGAAATCTCTGCTCTCTGGTGAATCGTTCCGCCGAGAGGAACATTATTGCCCACATACCGTCCTTTTATCGAAATAGTTAAGATTTCGATGCTCCACATTTTCCACCTGAATTCAACATCCGTGCTACATGCAAGATTTTTCCATTCCAACTTCCAATTCGTCCCTTCGTTCTTCGGCCAGAAATATGCACGGTAGAACTATACACGTCGTACAGGAACGTTCTTTTATCGGAATGAAATTTTGCATTAACATGCACGATTAAATGAGCTCCTGCCGGGTGACTTCGTTTGCACGACGGTGAACTCCCATTGTACGAACGAAAACTTATAGGTAGCGGGACAAACTAGTAGAGACTTCTATCGTGCAAACTTCAATTGAACAATTACCAAGTTCGTATAAACGGACCTCTGGTCCTAATTACACGGATTATATCGATGAAACGTTGCGATACCAATTCCGCTCTTTATCAATTTCTCAGTTTCGTTACGTAAGTGCAGCATCGCTGTTCGATTCTCAAAAAAGAAAAAGAAAAAGAATTACTCCCATGAATTCATTTGTTACGCGAAGGTGGCACAAACAAGAGCAGATTTCGCAATAAATCGGGGAAATAGTTGCAACTTCTTCCTGTTCTTCGGTTTATGTGGATCGATTTTACGCAATACGTACAACTATATTGAAGGAAAGGTAGACAACGAACGAATGTAAAGCTGGAAATCTATCACGAAACGTTCGGTCGTTAAGGGTTAGCGGGTTAATTCAAAAGGTCGGCGAAAAAGAGCGATGAAAACGACCGCCACACCGTTGCTCAACTTTACCCCCGTGAAAAGGGATTCTGCTACGCTCCAATAGCATTTTCAGGCTCTTTGGAATTGAACAGAGACACGGAAACAATTACCAAGACCGTGTTACCCTAATCTGAAAATCCTGTTAGCGATCCTCTTCTCGTACCTCGATTCTTTCCTTACAAAGACAAACTTCGGCCCCAAACCAAGGATGTCGAAGGACAGACACCCTCTGTTATCCTTGGCGATAATTTGCCAGGGTTCGCACACTTGCCACACGATCGATCCATCTATCTCTCCCTTTCGTTTCCTCTTTCTCGCTTTCATGACATTTTTCTCGCGGCTACGCGTACGTGTTATATTCGTCCGTGATCCTAGGCGGCGCGATCTCTTTACTCCAGAATTTGATCGAAGGAGAGAGAGAGAGAGAGAGAGAGAGAGAGAGAGAGAGAGAGAGATAGACAGAAAAAAAATGCAGGCTGGTGCATCAATTTCAGGCGTATGCGAAAGAATGTGAGAGGCGACGGAGGGAGAGGGCTCGCGCGTTGAATTTTCATGAGAAACGCAACGAGCCGTCGAAATGAAATCCTCCGAATAATATACGGACGAATAATATCAAACGCGGTTACTTGCGGGAGTAAAGGGCCGTGAAATTCATCTGGACCGAGAATTTCGAAGGAAATCGCCACGGAGAAAAAACGGGCACGTAAGTCAAACGGAAAGGCCGCACAGCGTGACGGTATCATTTCGCGGCTTTTCCACTGGTCAGTCCTTTTGCCAACCGCGATTTTCCCTTTTTCCAACCTCTCCAGCTACCTCCGCGGTTAATTAACCTTCTAAGTAGGATGGAGCTGCACTCGCTGTTCATTATCCGGGTCTTGGCCGAATTACAGGCAGAATTTAATGGCATCGAGTAAAATGGTTGAACGAAATGAAGAATCTTCTCGACGATGTACCGCGTCGTGCCTTCGCGTTCGCGAAGAAAGAAGGGGCAGAAAAACGGCACGTCAAAGGGTCGTACGATTAGAATTTCTGCTGGCGAAACGATGACTGTTCTCTGAAAGCAACGGAAACTAAACCGTGTCGATTGGTCCATCACGGTCGTCATCCAGTGCTGGAGGAGTTGGCGTGCGAGAAGTCGGAAAAGCGAGACGTTAAAGCAGACGAATGAAAGAAAAAAGAGAAGAAGAGAGGGGTAGGAAAACTAAAGGGAGGCCGGCGAAAGTTCCGGCGAGTAATGGCTTTTAAGTGTGAAACCGTTCTCTGCCGCAGTGTCGTTCTCCAGATTTCCCCTGTCATCTGCGTTAAAAGGTACGCCCGATCCATCCACCGCGTAGAAGAAGGAATTTCATCCTTTCTTTCTCCTTTTCTTCTTTTTTCTTTCTTCCCTTCCTTCCCTTTCTATTTCTTTTCGCTTTTTTTCTTTCGGTTTACCGGCTCTCGACGGTGGATTCGAGCGCGTGAATCGCGGCAAGATCATTACACGATATCACTGGCTGAGGTACTTCCAGTCGATAGAGTAGTCGGAGGTTGCAGAGATTCGGATGGCGCCGGCGCTAAGCTACCCAGCTAGCCAGGATTTGCGTCCAGACCGTTTGTCTTTTCTTCGCCGAATTAGTATGGATTTAGCGAAGCCGCAGAGAATGGAGGCGCAACCACGGGACGACTTTAATCAGCTGCTGCCGCTGACTGCCTGCGCGAACACGCGCCTTCATAAGAGGAAATTAAAAATGACTTATTATATCATTTTCCAGCTCGAATTGGAATTTCGGCAGACTGTAAATTCACTTGGTATCATTGCGATCTTTTAATTAAATTACGCCACGATATCAAGGAAGTTGCGGATCCCGGTCGCGATAAACAACGGAATTAAATTAATTACTCTGATTCCAAGAATAAAGTCTTTCGCGTTTCTAGTCGATAGAATCACGGGTCACGTATACGCTGGCTGTAAACGTTAACATTACCGATAATTGTTAGCGAATGCTTCTCGTTGCTTTCAACTTTTCGTTGTTTCCATATAAACCCGTTACTTTGTTCGTATGGTATTACGTGGTCGTGCAGAGATACGAGATTACCGTCGAAGCCGGGCAAACGTGCGGATGCAACAGCGACGCAATTCTCGAGATCTCGCTTAGAGAACCCGTAAGAAGTTACTCAAACGTCAAAGCGAATTCTGATATTTGTCAGCGTCGCAGCGAATGAGTGATACGTTCTATTTGCCTTCGTCTGCGAGATCGTAACGAGTTTGCAAGAGCAAACGAAAATATCTTGAACAACGTTGGGAAACGCCGCGGAGCCGGGGTAAAATATTAAATAAAGTAGAATTTGTCAGGGCTGTGCGACGAATATAACAAGTAAGTACCCTAATGCTTATGGCCGTCGGTGTAGTTCGAATGAAACGCGCAGGGAAATAAGGAAGGAGCGTAATGCTACTTTTCAATCTGGCTCCGTGTACTAACAGCTTTTTTAAAGCCCTTGAAAATCTCGTTTCCTCGGGACGTCGCTGAAAGAAAGTAAAGAAAGAAAAACGAAGCAAGCAGAGGAGAAATAGGTGACGGAACGGTGGTTGTTCGAGCGGTTCACGGCGCGATACACGGCTGGCAGAAAGATCATTACAGATATCGCTGGCAGAGGTGCTCCCGGTCGGTAGCGTAGTCGGAGGTAGGTGGTAGGTGTTCGGTTAGCGCCGGCGCTAAGCTCCTCTTCGTCGGCTTTGAACCTGAACGTTTGCATTTCACGCTGCCACGCGGGCCAGACAAAGACGCGGCTAATAGGGGAAAACCCGGAGAAAGGGACGGAGAATCGGAGATACGTAAGTAGAGGAAAGGGGGGAGGCAAGGGATGGGGGATGGGGGAAGGGAGGTGGGAGTTTAAGAAAATGAAGGTTGACGGAGAGAAGGAGAGAGAGGAGAAAGATCGAGAGGGTGGAAGCAAGACGCTGTGTGACGTGTATATACAGAGAAAGAAACAGAGAGAAAGGGGAATTATAAGGGGTGGGAGGATGAGAAAGAGAGGTATACAGAGGGTGATATAGCGCGAGAAGGTGAGGAACGGAGGGTAGGTAGAGGGATAGAGAGCAGCCCGAGGCCATCGCTAACGACGCCATTGTCAGCGGCCTGGCCATTGTGCGAAGCGTCCTGTACGAAACGCCGATTTCTAGCTGCGATCGCGGAGCCTCGGTATACGTTACAGGCAGGCCGAATAAAACAAGTCATTCGGCGATGACGATGCGACGGAATCGATACGCGATAAAATACGCGAGAAAAGGCGCTTCTGTTGCGATGGAAAAGCCAGCTATCGCGCACAGGCCATGGCGAGGATCAACGTCGCGCGTCACCGAGAAACGATAAATCCAGCTTCCACGATTCGCTCGAAGAACACCTGCACGATCGCTCGTTTTATTACTATCGCGTCAGAGCGGAAACGAAGCTGTTGTCTTTTTTTTCCCTTCTTTTTCACGGTTAAAGTGGGGCAAAGAGGACAGCATCGGCGAGAAACGAGAAACACGGAAAGTGGCTCGACACACGTGAAACGTTTCAAACGAATCGAGAAATGCGCGCAGCGTGCGGTGAAATTAATTCGTTGAATGGATATGACAAGAGAAATTATAGTTTCAACGGAATCGCGCGAGAGCTGACAAGAATACGAATCGTACAGTGGAACGAACAAAGCTAATGCGTAAATTCGAATGAAAAAGCTAACAGCACCGCGGCTTTATATTTATTATTCCCCCGTGTTCTCTATACGAACAATATTAATTCAGAGTTCAGTTCGATGGATAAACTCTGTGTCCACTTCGCGCTAACAGGATATTATTTAATGTTTGCGCAGGAACTAGGTGTTGCAAAGTGGCCCTGTTAAATAAACTTTCGACTTTGTACCGTATGGAATCGATCGCAGCTGCCTCTCTGCCGAGTTCCATACCGAGGATTCATCTCCATCGACGAGAACAATTTCGGAATGGAGTTTGCGGAATTTCGCTAAGAATTCGCCTAGCCTTTCGAACGCGGACTCGAGAACCGATCTGACTCGGTCAAACTTTGCGAACGGTCGATATATTTGCCTGACAAAAAAAAAAAAAGATTAACGAATCGCCGGATGAACTCTCGAAAAGTGTAGCTCTATTCGCGTCAGACAAACAGATAAATTTCCTATAGCCGTTACAACTTTTCTATTGTTACTTCGAATCTTGTCGAGTAATCCTAAAATCACACAAACGAAAATACGAAACTTTTGATCTCAAACCTTCGACTTAGACTTCTCAGTACGTTCAATTTTCGAACGTTTCTCAAATTTTTTAAATAAATCTCCAAATATTCGTAATGCCAAAATCGTTTAATTCGCAAATATTCAAACTCTCCGATTTCTCGATCTCCAACTATTCGAATTGCCGTATGTTCAAGTTTCTAAAATCTGTATGCCGAATTTAAATAACTTTTTGATGCAAGATATTCCAAGTTAGTTGAAAAGTAAACTATTCTGTCGTTCTAATCAATCTTCGCAGGCTTTGTCATTCCGCAAACGGGCTGCAGGAAGGAAAGCGAAGCGCGGTTCGTTCCTTGAGATCACGTCAGTTTTATTGTGAATGCGGCTGAATCCCAGTCGCCAGGCAAAGGGAAACACGGCTGAAAGGCACGAGATGACAAGTTCTCATTCTGCCTCTCTTTCACAATACGATTGAATCGATGCGGCTCGGATACAAGCTGTCTGCGTGGTGTGAATATTTAATGAATGTAACCGTTAATGAGGCACGGTCATATTAGTATTAATTAACGGTAGGGCGCTCTTCGCGTTGCCATCGTACGAAAAAGAATTTCGATGAAAAGAGCCTGCAAGATGAACAGAGAGGGAGCAACTTTCTGATCGTTGAATACACACAATGTTTCGTTTCCTTATTAAATTCTGCACACAGACAGGCAAATATTTTTTATTGTTATTACAAAAGAACGTTGCTATTGAAAAAGCGAAGCTACGTTATGCAATGCTGCATGGAAAAGCAATATCGATTTTTCATTAGCGTCACCTAAGGAAGTTAATTATTGCGCGGCTGAAATACCATACTAAAGTTTCTTCGATCCCTCTTATCTACAATCTAATTTCCAAATCTATCGAAATATCGACGTTTAAACGATCCAAGATATTCGTTAGAACGAAAGAACGCATCGAGTCGATTCACGTCGTACAATCGCGCGAACGAACAAATAACACACGCCATAAAAGATTATTCTCTTTGACATTTAAGGCATCGTGTCTCAAACTCCCGGATGGAGGGATTTAATGGGATTGAGAATGAAGATATCTTTGTATGGCGTAAAAGGCTTTGAATGTGTTGATAGGTTAACAGGATTAAGGCGGGTTCAGCGTGGCCCGACAAAGCGCATATTTCAGTTAAGCTACACACTCGAGGAGACGCGGCTAGAAATTTGCAAGTGACACCCGAAAGTGGTACGCGAAGAAAAATGAAAGGCAAAGATTGATATTTTCGCTGCGAGCTGTAGACCAGATTAAAATAAATTTTTCTAAGTGGATGCCGTGCGGCTTTGACCGTGAATTAAATTGAAAAAAAAAAAGAAAAAAAGAAAAAAAGAAAAAAAGAAAAAAGAAAGAAAAAAAGGGAAAGGGAGAAAAAGAAAAAAGAAGGAAAAGAGCCTGCGCTTAATTTCCTGGCGGTTTGCGAAAGTGTGCTGCAGACGGTGTACTTTTTCCTCGAAGCGAAACGCGAACGCGAGATTACTTTGTTCAACGACCGGTTTAATTTAAAACGTTTAAAAACCATGACATAATTGGAAAAGTGCGTGATTTTTGAAATCTAAAAGCAGACTCGCTCGATAAATCAGCCGCGAATAAACGATAAAACGGGAAAGGCTAAGCGAAACGGGGACTGTATTTTTATCAGAAATGATATCGGGAAATAATGTTCGACTGTCGGGTTAGAATCGCGCAAAATATCTATTTTGAAGGTTCGACGTTTGACCCAGTTTGGACGTATTAATATCGCAACCGCATAGGCAGCGAAAAAGCATAGGCGAAACGAATCGGAAGTCTCTCTGTAAACGGATGTCGCACTCGTACGCCAGACAATTTCATTCAGTGAAAATACTCATTTACTCGACTTCCTGTCGCAGCTGGCAAATATTATATCGCGGGTGGAACTCGCGCGCGTTAATCCTGCTCTTCCTCTCCGACGAATACCGTGTAACATCGGTTGGTTATTTAACATCCAGTTGTTATCTCGATAAGACAAGAAATCCCCTTTTGCCCGATTAAATTCTGCTCGATGCCGAGTATAAAAAGAAGGACAGGTATCTTTGCAGGTCGCTGTCGTTTATTACACCGCGACTTATAACCGTTTCCTTGGAAAACTACGAAACGATCGTTCTAATGGCCCGTGTAATCGTCTTCCTTCCGACAGAGACGATACAACGCGATAAACTACAATATAAAACGAGTCCGCGCAGTGTTTCGATGGCTCTCGACGACAACGCTAATTTCAATACGAGTTTTCCAATTTTATATATCGAATCCCATTAGTATCTTTTAATGTTCTCGAATCTAACAGTAAATATCGGCGCTCGCTCGAATGTTACCGATACGATTAAAATTAATCCCACGTCTACTGTTTCTAACCAGATGGATCGACGTACGAACAAACGATTTCGTTAAAATTAGTTCGGTCGAGCGAAACTCTCGCCCGCTGTTCAAATTACATATATTAACGTGCATAAGTCGATACGCCTGCTGTTAATTGCAATAATATTCACGGACTCGTACTTTGCAAGGCCAACGGTTTTCACATCCTTTCCATACAAAAATAGCATGCAAACGAGTTTTCTGACATAGTTTTGCCATCGTTAACACGTTCTTTTTTTAATTCCCGGCGAAGTTCTAACAACGTTAACTTCGCGGACAAACATCGCGATGCGGTTGGTCGCGATATCAACGATTACTTTGCCTTGGAATAAACGAATTCCATCACGAAGACCAAACGCAACGCGAGACGTACCACGAGTACAAAGAAGTTATACGAGTGCAACTTCGGTGAGATACATAAACATTTTACCAAGGATGAGAGTGCCGGGTAGCGCAATCTACGCACGATTTCTACAGCGACAGAGGTCCAGAACGATCGATCGATCGATCGATAACTCTCGTCAAGCTTGTATGAATCATCGTGGCGGAAAAGCAGCGCCTTACTCGATTTACGCCAACTTTACGCGAATATCAGACTATTCACGGAGTTTACTATATATTCGAGCCGAAACTCTGATACTTGCTGCGATACTCGGCGTTTTCAACGTGTCATCGTGCGGCTTCCGCTCTCAGAGAGCACGTTTCAAGGTTACGCTAGGGGTAGGTAGCTCGACGCAGTACTTACCGTTTATACCGTAGCTGCACTGCGTCTTCTTGGAAAATGCGCTGGAAAACACCTTGAATCCTAGAGCGTGGTCTGGTCTCGTTGTTCTCGTGGCGACAAGAGCACGTCGTCGTGTGTGTGTATGTTGGAGACAAGTCCCGTGTTCCATGAGATTCTCGTGAACGATCGTCGCAACGACGTGACCGATACGCTTCTCTTGGACGAACTGAGCTCTCCCCCCCTTGCGCCGGTCTTATATAGCACCCCCACCCCTCTAATCTTCCCCTGAGTATCCCTTCCACCGGAGCAACCCCTGCACGGAAGACGGCAGCTACGTGGGGATGGATCCTAGTGGTCCACCAAGGACTCCGTTACCCTTTCTCCGTCTTTGCCACTCTCACCCCCGGTCGTCCTTTCTCTCTCCGTTTAACCCTCTCTAAAATTCTCCCCCTTTTCCTTCTTTTTCCTTTCCTCTCTTTCTCACTCTCTCTCTCTCTCTCTCTCTCTCTCTCTCTTCCGCTTTGTGCCTCCACCTTGTCCCTCTTACCGATCCCAACCTTTCCTTTCGTTTCATCCTTAACCCAACAGCGAAGCTTCTCGCTTCCTTCGTACCGTGTCGCCGTTCTTCCCGTGGTCTGCCGTCTTCGTCGCGCCGTGTCCCAAATGACAATGTGTAAACTTCGTGCTCAAAACCCCGTGGCTCACCAGCCTAAGCTTTTCTCTACCCGTTGTCTCTAGTCTCTGGCCGTCGTCGTCTGGCTCTCCTCGTTCCTCGTCGGGACAGATCTTACGCGTCATGCCAAGAATGTCCCTCAGGGTCAGAGGAGCCGGCGAGAGAGCGGAGAGAGAGAGAGAGAGAGAGAGAGAGAGAGAGGAGAGAGAGGCAAAGTTTGGCCCGCGCGCAAGATACAGCCTCCTCCCACGCGGTTGCATTATTCGCGATAAATATTTACGCGGTCGCGGTGGAGCATGAGTCACGTTCGTTCATTGAAAAGCGCAGCGATGCTCGGCGGTCGCGCGAATCGAGCCACTCGTCCCTCCCACGATATTTAATCTCCGTGCGTGCTTGATGATGTCTTCCGCGGCGAGGACCTGAAATTGCGAAGCAGACGGGCGTTACGACGTTGCGAAGATAATCGATTCATTTTGGATTCTTTGCGTCGTTCGTTTCTGACGATAAACGAATCGCTGGGAAATGCGTAGGAACGTCGCGGAAAAACGACAATCACGAGTGGTGATTGCTTTTACAAATTTGCCTTAGAATTCGCGATTATTCTCGTCGATAAGTAAATTTGAGGAAATCGGATCACTTCTTTCGAATATTTTGAATATTAATTCCGCGCCCGGATAGCGTCAAATCGATAGCTGCATAAAAAGGTGACATTGATTTGTTTGACTTCTGACAGACTCGAATCATGTCTTATTCCCTGTAACCAGGCTACATTTTATTCTCTGTCTGTTTGTTTTGGCTACCTACCTAAGGTTTAATAAAATGACAGAAGCTTTTTCAAAAACCAGCTCTTAACACGATAGAACGATAAAAAAGACACAATGGTGGCGAGTTGTTTCGAGACAGAAGCAACAGAGGGACGAGTGCGATTAAACGAAAGAATAATAATATCGCTATTTCGGTTAAGATTATGCAGAGTCGCCTAGTAGGTTCGCGGCGGTTCAAAAGTACGCGTGTACATGACTCGTATGAAAAAGCGGAGGTACACAAAGCGTCTCGTAATAAAGGAGAAAGAACAATAGGAGAAAAATAACCCGACTTGCATTCGTGTCCCGTTAGCGTCTCCTCTATTTTACTGCTGCATCCCTTTGCACGCTACTGTGCTACCTGTGCGACTACATAAATTTCAATGTTCCTTCGCTACTCCCAGGCGCAAATCCATTCGATTCCTTGCTATATACCGAGACGAACCGTCACGAGTGCCAATTTGCAAACTGAATATAACAATGAAACAGATGGATTCACGGAGCTAAATCAATTTAATACGTCCCAAGGTGGACGCCGCTTTTAAATCACCTCAGAATTTTGACCGGCACGGCTAAGAAAGTTTTAAAATCATCGCCGTTTCACACGACCCCGTGTACGTTCTCACGGGGAAAAGCCGCGACACATTTTCGCAGTTACCTATGTTTTTCCCATTCGAACGGCCGCCTTTCTCTTTCCCCTGAAAACGTATGCGCGATCCACGCGTGGCGGACCACACATCATACACTTGACGCGCATAAATATCATTATCTCCAACAGGCCGCGTAACTCGATTTAAAGGCGGATCGAATTCCCTCGCCCTCGTTGCTTTCCCTCTTCCACCATCATCCTCTTTCCTCTTCCAGTAGCTGGCCGTGTCCACCTTACCGATCTTCCTTTTGTGGGGCGCGAGAACGGCCGACAGGCCGCACACGCCCACCTTCCTTTTTGATTTGTGCCACGCACGCGAAAGGGAGTCTCGTAGGTGGCCGCAATGAGCAGTTTTAGCGAAGATTCCCGGATCAGGCGAGTTCGCCGAGAGAACTGCGAAATCTCGTGCGAGCATCTGCGAGATTCCGCTGCTCGAAACGTAAACATCCACCGAGCAGATAATCGACATTAACTTTAGGCGTTTCCACCTCGAGTTAACGAGAGAATTAAACGAGATATCATCTGCCTAAAGGCGATCTGGAAAGCGTAGGTGAAAGCGCAACGCGAGAGACGCGGTCGGACGAAAAAAGCGACTGCCTTCCGGCGTCGAATTCTCGTCAGGTTGATCGTGATAATCTAATCAACGATCCAGAAATCGTGTCGACGATATCGTGTCAGGGCCGAGCCACCTGGAGTGACCCACCTGACCCTCGGTGCATACGGAGATGCGAAAACGACGAGAGGCGATGGTCACGAAAAGGGATAGAGGGAGGCAGACGACGAGAGGACTAGGAGAAGCGGCAAGGGTTGGTGAAAAGGGGGTAAGGAGAGGGTGTGTGAAAGTGTGTGTGTGTGTGTGTGTTGCGTGTGTGTGAGAGAGAGAGAGAGAGACAATGGTAGCTAGAGAGACGAAAAGAGGAGCGGAGATTCGACGGGAGAGGGTCAAAATCCCCTGGTCGTCTCCCGCGCACCCTAGGAATTCCTTGCTGCGGCGGCGATAGGGGTGCTTTGTCACCCCTTTCGTGGCTTTCGAACCCCACCAACCAGCCTATAGCCGACCTGGAGGGGATCGTAGGGATGCTGTCGTCATGGAGACCTATGCATCGGTGGGGATGAAGCATAGAGGGCCGACGGTGGCATTGATCGCTGCGCCCGTGGACCATCACTGTGTTGCCACGGATGTAGAAGGGGTGAATACAAACTCCCCACTCCCCTTTCACTCGCGCGGTCCTACCGCACACGCATTATAGACTTCGTATTCGTACGAAAGCATGCGTCCAAGTATGGACTTACGTGCTTATGCGCGCCTGGCGTGAATGATTCGCGACGCGAGAGCCTACGTACCGTTATATCAGCCGGTATGCAGACGCCGCGACACTGTTTCCTTCGTTGATCTTTCGCCGGCGAAACGTTTCGACCACCGCCGGCAAAGATCATCGAACGTACATTCGAAATTGAAAAGCAGACAACGCGCTCTCGCTTCGTTGAATATCGTTTGTGTACCGCGCTGTGGCTACTGGCAAGAGAGTTTCACTGGTAAGAGATCTTCGCCTAACTAACTGCGAGAGACTGTCGCGTTATTTCATTCGGTGGCTCACCGATGTACTCGTCAAGCGGCAACAAAAAGTACCGCCACGTTATGGTATTTATTGTAGCATTTACGAATTAATTAACCAGGTCCGAGTATATTAAATTTCGAATCGTTTGGCGATACTTTTATACGACTACAACAGTTGGGTACTATGGGAAATTTAGGGAAGGAATTTTTATCGATAGCGTAACTCTCGATGGAAAATTACGAAACGTACGAACGAGTCGAAGCGCCGTCTATTTTATAGCTTTAAATACATTCGTCTAATCGCGTTTTCTAATCGGTTTACGCAAGCTCGCGCGATGTTACATTTTACGCAGAAGCACTTGGAAAATCGAACGACACGGTGATGGTCGGAGAGCTTTCAATAAAAAAGAGGAGAGCGGATACAGAAACGGTACAAATTCTGGATAAGTCGCAGTCATTTAAGCGAGCAACGGAGGCTTTATCGCGATAGCGGATGACGTTAAACCTGGATAAAGGGGGTTTTTAACACTGTCGTAACCCCATTACGCGTGTCGTCACCTTCTTTCTCCCCATAGGAGGAGCATGGCCAGCGCTATGGGGTGGTTTTAAAGAAGCAAAGATGCAAGCTGAAACATTCCACGATTTAACATTTTTGCAAATTTATCTCGACTCTCGCGTATGATATATTACGCGAATTTTGGTGAATTTGATCGACGCTGAATTTGAAAGAGAAGAAAAAAAAAAAAAAAAGGCGCAAGCGTTAACGGATCGTAGTGAAAAATTTTCAACGTTCTATCTCGTCACTGTACTGTATATATAGGCGATAGACAATTATGTGCTTTTTCGAAGAAAGAAAAATGTGACGACGGATCGATGGATGTACGCTTCGATCTTCCAATCCTACGATACTGTCCATCATTTCGTAATTACTTTTTTGAGGTTACCGGCATCGATACACGATTCGCCGAACGTTCACACATTGACATAAGCGTTTCTCGTTAATTTAATCTAGCGCACCTATATGCGATGTAATCCTATCGCAATTTCGGAGTTCCGCGGTGGCCACGCTATTCCGAAAATTCACCTAGTTATTTCATAAAGTGATTTACATCTATCTTCGCATCATGTGGTTGTGGATAACAATTATTTTAGTGGTTTTCGCTTAATCGTTTGTTTCATCGATCCATATATTATATTTTATAGATTCAATCAGTTCTACACGATTCGTCGTCCTTTGATTCATCGATAAAATCATCAATGCGTTTATAGATCAATCGACTGCTATATGACTCTTTTACCTCATAGCTGATCTCATCGGTAACGTTTAGACGACCTTGATTTTGAGGATACGAGTTCGTTAAAGAACTCGAAAGGATCTTGACCATCTTCGACGATGATCGTCCACGATGCTTGACGACCTTTCGTGATTCGGAGATACCGCGATATCAAGCGACTTTGATGACTACATTTAGAAAACGTTTTCTTCCTGCATTCTGTTTAAACGCTCGATCCACACTGACGAGTAAATGTATATTCTACCACCAATAAGTCTTGAGATACGTTCGACCGTTCGATATATGTAATCTTTAATAAAATATTCTATATAGAATCAATGTCTTTCGTAACACGACGGTAAGTGCAGTCAAACATGTTGGTCATTCTAAATAAAGATATATGCACGGTTTCGTAACAGATGTATCTTATAAAGCGCGCGGCTCTAGATCGATAGAGCTATAAAGTCGATATATATTTTATATCTAATATATTTTAGTCCAGACATTCCCTTAACCGAACGACGATAATAACCATCTATTTTAGAAACTTTCAAAGGAAGAATACTCGCATCTTGCCGCTATCGTTTCCTCCGCGGTTGTACGTGCGTTCTCTCTTTGCATTTCCACTTGCTATTGGCCACTACCTTTGGACGAGATACAACTATTGTCGGTGAAATCGTAACGTAACACGCGAACACCACTTCGAAGCACAGTCCCTGGGCACGCATCGGCCCACTAAGTGTATCAATAATGAATGTTACGCATCGTTAAATCGATGGCGGAACGATTACCGGACGATATCGACGTCGGTTTCCGACTAGATCGTGTTAACGCCACGGTACGCCTATACACGTCGATGACTTTATCCGACGAGAGCGTAACAAGCCGTCGTGGCATCGGATTTTGCTTTTGCTAATTAAAAAATTCCACGCCAAGTCGGATTTCCTCTCGTCGCCGCAGAGAACGCCCCTGCGAATAAATCCAATACCACCGAGCCGACTCTCTCGTCAGCCATCTAGCCTCCGTAACGCATATTTAATTCCCTGTATATCGTGTATCCTCGACGCATTAGAAGAACATTATCATCGATATACCGTTTCGCGAATTAGACGTTCGCTATCGGTGCCGAAGGCGACGAAACTCTACGGTGACGGCAAAAATCCGATTTCGGAGGTTGAAAGTTACATGGATGGAAATTTAATTCGCACGCGTATCTAACTCATTTGGCAATTCGGGAACTCGATACGTTACGGTTCAGGGGTTCCATGTTTTTCGAACTGTTGGACAAACTTTTACAGCAAGTGCACAGTAATGCTTTGCTCGAGAAAAAATAGTACGCGCAGGTACGTTTAGAAATTAGAATTCACAATTCATCGTTTTCAAAGATAACCAGCACCGATGACGACGATAAAAATCCGACTGGGAAAATCGAGAATTACACAGGTAAAGATTAAATTCGCTCGATGTGGTGGGAGAAGGATCGCTGGCTGGAAATATTTTTATTCCATCACGTTGAGGCAAACGTATCGAAAGATGGATAAGCAAAACCCATCGACTAAGTAAACGATCAGAAAGCGCGTTCTTTGCTACGAGAACGAGTAGTTGCGTGAGGAGGAAAGGAAAAAAGGGAAGAAACGCGCGTTCAGAATGTTGGGCGCAATAACGCGCTCGCTTAGGACGCGCAGGCACGCGCGGAACGCTTTTCGGCCCGCTGCTAAGGGGATGCGTTAGGGTGCAGCGTCTGGAGCTGGGAACTGGAGCTTTCAGAGGAAGAGTTGCTGGCGGCCGTCGGGAGGATCGCAGCGCGTAAAGCTCCGGGTCCCGACGGAGTCCCGGCCAGCCGTGGAAGGGAGTGGCCGGGGAGTTGGTCCCAAGATTGAGGCGCCTATTCGACAGGTGTCTGGCCTGCAGCGAATTCTCCGACTTGTGGAAGGAGGGACGGATGGTCCTTCTTCCGAAGCCAGGGCGACATCCGGAGTCGTGGAGTTGCGGAGATGACAGTGTCCCGGGTGGTCGACTCGATTAAGGGTTTGGGGCTGGAGCTGACCCTCGAGAAGACCGAGGCCATGTGGTTCTGCGAGAAAAGGGCCGCCCATGGGGTCCCTCCGGTTGGGTACGGTGGAAGAGCGGTAGAAATGCGGTGGCCTTCTTTTGCGAGCGGCTGATGCTCCGGAAGGAGGCTGCGGAGCGTGTAAAGGTGCGAGGCGCCCATCCAGAGAGGATAAGTAGGCGAGGTAGAGGCCGTGGGCGCGCCCCGGCAAGGCGAGCACGAGCCACCTCGTTATCCGGCACGTAAGAATGGTGACGCTACCTGTCCAGCACCGTGGTGATGCCAAGCTGCCTGGTTGGGGAACCATTCGGTCTTGAGAGGCAACATTGGGAAATAAAAGAGGATCGTTATCGGCGCGGGGGAGCTCGTGAGTACGCTATCGCTGTTCCAGGGCTCCTCTCAATGCGACTCGGAAGGTCATCGTGGAGGTTTTAGCCGGTAGAATCTGACACTACCCGGCGTCTTCGCCCCGGCGGACGCGATGTGCCTATGAAGGTTTCCTCGACGTAAAAAAAAAAAGAAGGGGTGAAGCGATGCACGCGAGCAACGCGAGGCTGGACATACGCTCGAAGGTTTATTTGACGCGACATGCTGGACATTCGGAGCTTGCTATCCACCCAACAGCTTCATTACACCAGCGGAACGATGATAGTGCAATTTTTAATTTAGCCGCTGCAATTATCCGGTGGCTCGCGCCTCCTTTGCTCTTTCCGTGCTCTACCGCGAGCTTTTATCTTTATTTTGGCGATAATAACGGGCCACGAGGCTCGCGCTACGTCAAGGAAATTAACCACGGAATGCCGGCTAATATTTACGCGGTTTCCAAGGAGAAACATCGCGCGGGCGGTTGGGGTTTGCTAAGCATTTTTTAATTAAATCCGTATCGATAATAACGGCACGGGGCTAGCGCGGCGCCGTATCCCGTACGCTCGATAGTTCGACGTAACGAAATTCATGAGCCGAGGGCCAAAGAGAGACGCGCATTAGAGGAGAAAGTAAAAAAAAAAAAAGAAAGAAAAATGTATTCGAGGCGCAGCTGGATAGCGTCGACTGCATCACTTTTCCTACTTACTCTTTCACCCCGTGAAAGGATGAAAGGGAGTAATTTCCAATCGAGACCCGGCTATACGAGGTGATGCGAATATTTTCTCTTTCCCTCCCTCTAGGTTTTTTAGCCGACGCGTTCACTGTCTCGTTCTATCGAGTCGCGTCGCGTCTACGCCAACCGACACTGGCGAGAAGAGAGGTTTCGCCGATACGCGTTCGATGAATACCGGTAAGTGTGCTGGATCGTATGAAAATTGATCGGCTAATATCGGACAACGAAGACAAGCAGACGATGTACAAGCAGTTTTCTGATTGGCGTCAATTTTCGCCCGCGAAGGTCGTCGACGTATAAACGGATTTCCCCCGTCAGAGAAATAATTGAAATTCCGGCAGTTCGATTGTTGCGTTCGGTGCAACGAGAATCTCGCGAAACGGATCGGCTGGAAAACGATTAAAAGCTGGGGATCTAGGACGACCTCGAATAATACCATCGGGAACTTTATTCCACGATGTAATCTTCGGCGGTAACTTTAACTTTTCCCCGAGTTCGTGTTAATTTTCTCAGAGAACGGGAAACTTGGTCGAATAGAGCGCTCGAGAATGAACGATAGCGTTTCGGTTGGGAATGGCGACGCTATTCTCCGCAGCTATTACTCCGCTCGATTAACGCGACGTTGATTTTTCTTGCCCGCGCGCCACGACAACTCGTATTCAATTAGGGTACGCGATGAAACTTGTTCGAAGGTGGCGCGCACGTATGAATTATAACAGATTGCAAGCAATCTGAGGGAGCGACGTATAAGCGAATTAGATGTCTCGCGAGGTAGGCCAAAGGTAGTCGCGATGTCACATCGTCACTCATGCTACCGGGAGTAAAGCGTTTCCTCGTGTGCTCTATCGAGTAACTAAGTTTCGTTCCCCCTGCCTAGGTTTGTCTGCCACCGACAACGGTGACAATACCGCAACAGGATCCTCTGCCATTGTGCGCGATTAAATCTCGAAGACCAAAGTGATATCTCTCTGTCTCTTCGTTTCAGACGCGCACCACTACGAACATTGGCAGACGCTAGACAAGGATAAGGTTTGGAAAGGGTGGCTTCGCAGCTGCCGTGGAAATATCGTATAAATGAAAATATCGTAACGCGTACCGAGGAAAAATAACTAACGGAAACCTGTTACACGGCTTATCGATAGTTTACGGACAACTGGGTTCGAGGTACGCTGCGCAAAATAGTTGTCCAACTAGTTTAATGTACATAACGATGCATTAACGCACGACTCGTCAACTATGCTCACTATCAGCCGAGTCGTTTATTAACTATGCTATTCATCGAGTTACGAGTTGCCTCTCTCGTTAATATCGCCTAACGCTTACTGTCGCTTGCCAGTAACTACGCCAGCAGCCTGATAAGATCGCGCCAACCATTCTGCGGGATTAAATATCGAAGAGCGAAACCGCCACCTTTCATCTTACGTTCGAGCTTCGTCGGACCTTGAAAGCTTGAAAGCGCGTGGACTGCAAGCTGGCCGCGCGGAAGGTCATTAAAGATATATGTCGCGCTTGGAAGAGAAAATGCGCGAAATCGAAGCTTCAAAGTTTCAACGAAAGCCCTATCTTTGACGATTCTTCCTCGACGAACGGGGTATTCGATTGTCCTCGATATTCGTCGCTGATATTTATGTCGAAGCGACGGTCTATGGAGGATATAGACATTTTTTGACCCAACGGGGATGTTGCGACAGAAAAGACGGAGGGTCGGTTACTGCGTGTATATCCACGTGACGTGTTACAATCACTTTACTTTGTATTATATTCGCTTGCGCGTGAAGTCGATATCTTTGCGCGAGACACGAATGTGTTCAAAATTTAAGCCCCGCTACTTATCTATCCTACCGCAACGACGTAATTTTGCCTTTTATACGCGTTAGGTTTCTATGAGAGAAAAATGAAAAATAAAGGAACGAAGACGCTTCGATTTCAGTACTGCCGCATCTTCCGCGCCATTTTCCGTCATAATTTTCTGTCATTAGAAAATTCCTTCGGTCGATTAAACCCTCTAGAAGACATTCCAAACGAAATCCTAAGAAATTTCGTTTCGGACAAACGATCGATCCGCTTTGGCAAGGCCAGTCCCGGGCCAAAAGGACGAGGTGTCGCGAAGTCAAGTATCGGAAATCAAGGTGCGCCGAGTCTCAGGCAGCTCGAGTCATGCAACTAGTGGGGAACAACGAGGCTTGCAACGGTGTGGAACACGCGGTTCAAAATGTCGTTACTTAAACGAAGGATGAGGAAGTTATCTCGATACACGCGTCCGCCACGCGCGCTATTTAATACCGCAGCGACGAGCAGACCGCGGTTTATCGGTGTTAGTGAGAAACTAGCCTGGCAATGGTGCATAGAACGATGATGATAGGTATACTGGTAGTGGTGCACTGTCAGTGGTGCAGGCCCATTGTTCGCCAGACACAAAACAGTCGGCGTACAAAGTGGCTGCTGCGTTCGCTGCGGCGAAGGCGAAGCCGAGGAGAACCAGTGGGTGATGAGGGGGTGGGTCGAGGGTTGAGGATGGCACGGTGGGTGGAGATGGGTAGGCGAGCGAGCAAGCGAGAGAGGCAGAGGGTGGAAGAGAGAGAGAGAGAGAGAGAGAGAGAGAGAGAGAGAGAGAATCACAGTGGTATCAGAGAGTGGGTATTGTCTACAGAGCTAATCAAAACCAGCCCTTTCAACAGACCACTCTCTCCCCCTACCCTTTCTCTCGTAACTTCACACACATGTACAGCACGCATCGTACGTAGGAGAAGAGGGATTGGAATCGTGTTGGTGACCGTTTCTAGGTAAATAAGAGTCGGGCTCGAAGCTAAGTTTCCGCGTGGCCATGGGGATGCTGCATACGCGAAAGGGTTGCAATAGGTTCGCGAAGAAGGGGAATCCGCCGGAATATTTTCGCCGCTGAAGCTTACCTTTTTCGTGCGCGTAATTTCATGGTCGACAAGTTCCGCAAGGATGAAAGGGAGAAACGACCAAGGTCTGCAACTACGAGACGTCTTAGCAGATAAGGGATACGAATGAGTTTTCAGTCTTTTCTCTTTCCGTATTCCTCTCTATTACTTTCGGACGGAACCAGATGCTCGGAGATCTCGTAATCGTCGAGCGAGATATTGTTAGCGACTTAGCCAGGCCAAATCGACTATCGTTCTCGTCGACCGACTTGATTAAAAGCGGTACACGCGAAACACAGCCGAGATTCATATTTGATCGCAGCTCGACGCTGTTACGCGGCTCGCGCGGCCACCACACTCGTAAAGCCTCGCGCGAGTACCTAGTTACGAGAAGAACGATACGGGAGATGAGAAAGAAAGATAATGTTTCTAATTTCCGAAACGAGCCGTGTTACAGGGCGGCACGTTTAGTTGAGGACGTCAAACCCGCCATCGTGTGCTTTACCTCTTCTCTCCTTTCATTCCCCTTCCCTCTCTCTCTCTCTCTCTCTCTCTCTCTCTCGTTACTTTCTAAACTGTTCGTAAATTGAATTACGCTGCATTCGCGAGGACCCGTGCTATTATGTACGTAGAAAATGATTCTATTTGAAGAAGTTGTGGAAAGGATGCAAGGTGAGGCGAAGGAAGACGAACACAGAGGAAAAAGGAAGGAAGCACAAAAGAGCGAGAGCAGACAGTGGGTATACATTTCATAAAGTTAGATGTGCCGGTCGTATTTGCCAGGGATGGTGGTGGCAGTGTGGCTTGGCTAGGCGGTGGGGGTTGTATCTCTAACTCGAGCGCCTATAACATCCATATCTATATCCCATGTACCGGGTGTCCAATAAATCTATTACCCGGTCCCGTGGGGCTGGAACCGGCGGGTGCCATACAAACAAATACAGCCAGCCGCGATACACGTACGTGACTACCAGCGTATAGACTGCATGAGGGATTGCTCCGATGCGCGTCTATCTCCGTTATGACTTCCAGCCGAGCGCCACGAAAGGCGATCGCACTTCTTTTTCTCTTTTTTCTTTTTTTCACGCAACCGTGTGCTAGCTTTCCTTTATCCCTCCATCTTTCTTCTGTCCTTTCGCGACCAACACATCCCGTACGTGTTACCCCGTGCAGTTTGCGTCCTCGGGAGCGGTATCTATATTCGTTTCTGCGTCGAACCTTCGGGGACCCGCGCACGACGTTTCTTCTCCGAAAACCGAGCGTCGTCTTCTTTCTGCCGGTCGTTCGCCGAGCATACTTCATGTTACACGGATGATATCCAGAATTCTGTCGGAGCAATGGAAATTCGGTTTTCGAAGACGAGGTAAGAGATATCGGACGAACGAGAAGAACGACGAGCGGTTTCTGGCTCCGCGAGTGGTTTCGGCCGGTTCAGCGGAACGATCGGGTAGCTGTGAGGCAACGAGGCGGAGGAAAATAAAAAAAGAAGAAGGGAGACCACTTTCCGAGCAATTGTCATAGACAAAAAAGCCGGCGGAACGTCGAAACGACGAGAACTGCAAGCGATAACCGTCGACGGATGGACACGCGGTTGGTCGACGGACGGAGGCGCGGCGTAGACAAACGGAACGAAGCTGGCTGAGACCGGCTAGAAAACGAGCAGGGAGTTCGCGATGGTTGAAACGAGGGAAAAAAGAGGGAGGGAGGGAGGGAGGGAGGGAGGGAGGGAGGGGGGGGGGGAACCTGGCGGAAAACGGTGAGGAGCAACGGAGGCAGGGGGCAGGACAGGCAGTGAGAGAGTAGGAGGGCACGGTAATACGCGAGACGGAAACGGGCGGGAAAAAGGCAGTGCCTAGCGGAGAATAAAACCAGAGAAATTGTCATTGTGCTGAAGAGGTCCGGGCGTATAACAATGACAGCGGCTGACGCAGCATCCCGCAGCTACAGATCATCCCTGGATATTAAAAAGTCGGCCTACCGCGCGCGACTCCCTTTTTCTCTTTCTCTCTTCTACGCGCTCACCCCCACCCCATTCTTCTCCCGTCTTTCTTCTCCTCTCTGTTTCTTCTTCTCCTTTTTTTTTTCTTTTCCTTTTTTTCTTTTTTATTCTACGTTTCTCACCCCTTCCAGCGATGGTATCCGGGAACGCGCGCGTAACCGATACCCAAGAAGACCCGACGAAGACACACGGGGTTTGCGGTGGTACCCATCGTTGGTTCTCTCCTTGTCCTCTCCTCTTATGAAAACAATAGCGAGTACTCGCGATTTCGCGTCATCGACTCTCCCTCTATCGGTAGGAATTGTCCTTGCATCGCGACGAGGTACTTGGGGTTATCGAGGAGGCCGGTATCCTGCCGGCGTTCCCGTTCTCTGACGTTCTGGCCGGGTGGTTCGGGAAGAAAGGGGTCAGGTTGAGCGGTTCCGGATGACTTCGACGAGAACGGATACGTCAATGCGACTAGATGGGGCGGCGGAGGAGGGGCAGGGTTTGACGATTGCACGGGAGGGTAGTATTGACATTCCTGTGGCATGGAATGGTTAGAATGGAGCGGCAGCTTCATGAACGATCTTGCCCGGCCGGAATAACGCCTGCCTTTGTACCACGGACGCGCAGGAGGGGAATCGAAGGAAGCAGGCACGAATTAACGAAGATTTACCGTCGAGCTAAGTATTATCGGGTGGGAACTGTAAAGAGAGCTATTCGTGGCGCGGAACATCGTATTTCCTGCCTGCCGATTCTGTCGGTTATTAGTGATCACACGTCAAGTAGATTATCGGACGAGTTTCACGATGTGTCCCACCCCATCGGGGGATACGACGCGCACGCGGATACCAGAGACAAGGATTAAAAAGTTCCTTTCGAATTCGCGCAGGTACGTAACGAATGGCGGAGAAAGGCAAGAACCGCCAGACGAAATTTCGAATTCTGTTAGTGTGATGCTGTCAATGGCGTATCGCTTACGGGAAACCGAGACTGCGTGATCGAGAGAAATGAAATATTTCCATTAGATCCGTAGCGATAATCCATCGCTCGAAACGGGCGTGGATCGCGCGCACGGTCGCCTCTGATGCAGATATTCATCAGGACACTCTTCTCGTGAAGTATTCAGGAACACATTGAATTAATACCGATGAGCCTGGCATCGCCGTGATGGCTATTAATGGGCGCGCAGCGGAGACCGTACGGAAAGATACGTCGGCTATCGACCGTCCCATCAGAAATCGGGAAGCCCTTTCCGACGGGCTCGCCTTCTTGCGGTTTTCCGGTTTAGATGAAAAAATTGTTTCACTGCCTGCTGGAAACGAACCGATCGACCAAACGAAATTTTCCGAGTTCAATCAGCTTTGGCGAAACACGCAGCGAGACATTGCGTTATCTATATCTTTGAACAGCGTGAATCGTTAGCCGGCGAAATCACGAATCGCAAGATGAATAATGGCCTGCCTTATCGTGGTGTTTCGTGGCGATGCAACGAAAATTCAAACGCGACCAACAAGCTATCGCAATGGAACACCGAGTGCCGACCAAAATTTGCTGCAAGAGTCCTAGTGCGGCCACTCGACGGGGAGGGTAACACATTGCATTGCAATGTGCATCCGTTGTTCCTAGCCGGCAATAGTGTGCGTATACAGGATCATGCAAATGTGACGCGTATGTGATACTCGTGTGGCCCATGACGTCTAGTGTCCTGCCGATGACGTTTACTGCAACCACGCCCTGTCCGTGCTCGTCCGACGTCCATCCTGGACAGGCATCGACCTCCTTAATTATCAAGGATTCGACCAACCATCTGGTTAATTATATCTTTCGAGATCCGAGTTGTGCGACGTCTACTTCTATGCAGCACATTTCATGTACGTTCATACATTTGATAAATATCACAGCACTTACGCAGCATCATTCTGTTTCACGATCATCGTTGTAATCGACTCTGATATTCGCGTTGTTAAATTTTCTATCGTGATTCGTACAAAGCTTTGTCGACGAGATTAAGGAACCTTAACGTAAGTGCAACGCGTGTGATTTTTAATTCGTATTCGTCGTACACCTGTGTGACACTTGCAAATAGATTTTACCAATTTTTAGTTTTTTTTTTAATCGTTCCCTCGACGATTTAAACGAATCATCACGTGTGATACGAAACCAAGAAGTGTTCTGATACTCGTAGCTGAAAGTACGAGCGTGGACGTTCGATTAACATTTCCGATGTGAAGTTCTCTGCCGTACTTCGAATCGCGCATGTACCGTGTTTAATACGCTTTATCGTATTCGAAAGATTTAACGAATATTCTACTGTGCGACGCCATTGGCAGGGAATGGGAGGATAGGGATAGGGAGAAATTTTAGCGAGCAATAAATTTCTTTCGACCGATAAATAGGTCATTGTTGGCTGAGTGAATTCCATAATGACGTAGAACGGGAATTTCGAGCGCGATTTAGCAATAGCTGGTAAGCCGCGGTAACCACGGTATACCGGCCCGGAAATGTGTTATAGTCGCATGCGCCGAGCCAACAAATTTTTCGTCCTAATATAATGAATTTTGCGCAAACATCTTCTCCTTCAAATTATATCTTTCCAATAATTACATCGATCCTGCGTTTCCTCCAATTTAATAAATTATGCCATCGCAATTGAATCTTCCACTACAGTATTATCCGTTATATTTGGTCTATCGACAGTCGTGGTCCACCGATAATGTTCCCTCATCGAAAAAAGAAGAGGAAGAAGAAGAAGAAGAAAAAAAAAGAAATCAAGACGGAGAAAACATGGAACAAGAGGAATCATCGTTCGCCACGCGAATCCACGCGAGTGGCATAAAACCGGGCAAATTATTTAACTCGGTGGGTACTCACGGTTGAGCGGTAAATTCGGACCCACCGACCGACATCGAGAAGTCGAGCACGACAATGATATTCGATGGGAGTTTCGAGCACGACATCGAAATATCTGGTAGGCCACAGTGGCCAGAGTATGTACCTACTCGGGTACGGAAATGTCCAGCGAGATAGCCACTCGTAACGAACAATGGCCGATTCTGGTTTCGCCAAAGTCCCTCCCGTGTATACAGGAATCTCGCTCTCTTTGCCTGTATCTGCTGTCTCTTTTCGCCATCCCTGTACCGAATCGTCATAATACACGGTATCGCTACTTCTGCCAAGTGAGCGACTTCCGTCTTCCTTTTCGTTGTGCACGACAATGGGACACAAATTTAAGAGTGTCTGCGAGAAAGCAACGTACGCTTGTCTTCGAAAAGCTCTTCTCCAGAGAAGGGCGGATGGGAGACAAAAATGGGACGGGGGTGCGTTTTTATGAATAGACACATTCCTATTGACTGACGATCGTACTTCGACGTTTCTTTTTATTTTTTTTTTTTTTTTTCTTTTTTTTTCACGACGAGAAAATGTATTCCAACGCGCGTCTCTCCACGATTTTACCTGATGAATTCTTCGTTCGACGTCTGGCGGGCTACGTTGATTGAGAACGTGCATCCAAGATTCCGAAGAAAATTCATTTCTTAAGTGTAAAACGAAGACACGATCGATATCAAACGTAGACACGAAGATCCTTCTGAGATGCCGGGAGAACGCTATGCTTCTTTTGATCAAACGAAACAGTTGGAAACGTTCGTCGGTTTTTCTCTAGGAAAACCCTAGCTTACGTGGTCTTGGTTTTATAAGAACTTATGTGAGAGACCGGGTAAATGCGACCGGATAATCTTCGCCATTTTTTCTAACGTTAACCAACAGATGATCGCGATGGATCTCGGGATTTTCTTAAAATGTTAGACTTTCAAGTGTCTTGAGAGGAGCTACGAGCCAATAAAACCAATTAGGATGGGAGAGAGAGAGAGAGAGAGAGAGAGAGAGAGAGAGAGACGTTAGGAGCGGAGGAGGAAACAATGGGAGGGAAAACGACGTGTCAGAATCAAACGCTGGTGGAAACGCGATTGATTATGATTTATGGTGAAGAATGTTCGCATCATCGGGTCGGTCGTGTCCTGCGATTCGGAAAATTTAATTTGCCGGAGAAAATCTGAGCGTGACCGGGGCCGATAGCTTGTGGACATTGCGGACAGAAATTCTTCCAGCTCCCGTTTCTGATCTTTCCGATAGAATTCCTCTTGGAACGATTACTTCGACGAGCGAACCAGCCGCCCGATCTAATGAATCCTCGATTACGATTAGGTTTCTAAATTCATACAAAACACGATAATTATGTACATCTACTCAAGTATTTATCGTTCTCGAGGGATGTCCCCTATCTCCGAGAAAGCAAGGGATAACTGCCATACATTAAATTAGAAGCGAGCTAATTACTTGTCCCTTGGAAGATGATGAATCGACGATATTGTTCGAAACGTGTCACAACAAACTAGAAGAAAATGCACCGCGTTTTCATTTAACACGTCCAGCGCCGATAATCGATTTGACGATTTACCGAACGAGTAGATTTTTATGATTTTCTCGACCGAACGATTTAGCTGTCTACAAATAAATCAGCTGCAAGCAATCTGTTACAAACTCGAAGCGAACAGATCAATTATCGAACCGCTGATACAACGGTTAACCCAATTTGATACATATCGTTTCCACGAAACAAAAATTGTAAAATGGATATAAAAGCAACTCGACGAGCGAGATACTTTTTCCATTTTACAAGAAAGTAATCAACAACTTGAGTTGTCCCCTCCTCTATGAATGCTAGTTTAATTATCGTTAAATTGTACCTGTAAGATACCGTTACTTGAGCCTGAAAAATTTTCACAAAGTAAAATAAATATCCGCAATAAAATAAATATCTAGCTATTCGAAAAGAACAATTTAACTAACGAAAAATCTATAATCGGATATTACTAATCATCACGGCACTCGACGCGTTAATCCGTGTCTTTTTTTACACACGAAACAAGCAGCACGATTGAATTATGGATTTTTTCCATTCCAGCGAGTCAGCTCGCTGTATGGCTAAGGCACGAATTGCGCAACGAAGCCGTCAATATTTCGCCGCCATTTGTGCGGTAGCTGGGTCGATCTTATTCAATATTAAGGAACTGACCGCACCAAGCGCTGGACAATGCGTCTCGCTATCGCAGCTGTCGACCTGGACGAGCACGCCAATTGATACCCTGAAGGACTCGCGAATAGTTCCCTTGGGGTGCGAGGTGCCTTTCCCTTCCTACGGGCATCCTGTTAAATTAATTGCACCAGCCCGAAGACGACCTACATTCTATACGGCTGTTCGTTTTTTTTCTCCGCGTTCGAAGTATCTTCATACGCGTATTCCCTTTCGTGATTAAAATGGAACGCACGAAAATTAACGCTGCAATTAATTAAACACGGCTGAAAGAGGAGATCGAGATGGACTTACGATAATTTGCGGATCGAATGCGATATTAGCAGCCGAATTATAGGTAAGCCTTCATTGATGGAGACTGGTGCGTGGAATCGGCGAATCGGTCATTAAACGTCCAGGCTGTTAAATTAACCACCATCTATTCGCTCGCTAATAAAGTGGCCCTTCTCCTGTCCTTTGGTAACCAGTTATACACGTACGTTGGGCGGATGGTTAGTCTATCCGATAGTCGGCTTGCTTTTAGCCTTCCTTTGGCTCTTTTTCCACGTAAATCCTTGTTTTTTTATCGATGGAAATGTTCTTAAATTCGAAGAAGATACAAACGATTGGCTATCGATGTTTCGCACCAATCAACCTTTATATTAGCTTCCTCGAAGCATTAAAACTCCTTTGCGCTGTTGAAGCGAAATTTTTCGAAAATAAGTATGTTCTTCTTGCAAACATTGCAACGTGTACCCTACTTTCGATATTTTCCGCACTTGTCGCGAACGTTTAAAATTCGGGGAGCGCAGCAGCAGATTGAAAACAAAGTAAAGCCCGATATCTCTGCGACAGTGCTTTTAAACGCGCAACAAGAACAACGACTCGTAATTCGAATAATCCGTAGCCGAACTAATTTCGCGAGTATTTAACCGTCAAAGTGGCTGTTCGTTATGATAAACGTTACGATCGGAGCAGTTAGGGTAAACGAGCCCAACAAGTGCGTTTTAAAAGGCGTTCGGCGTACGCGCAAGTACCTTCGAGATCCTTAAATTAATGGCCGAAGATCCTAAGGGCGGTCTAAGAGTAAAGTCGGTAAAGATACGACACGAACGAACGAAGAGTTGCGAAAGTTTTCCGGCTTGATAGAAGCGATTAAACAGAACCATAAGGTAACGGCGCGGCTCGTTAGGAAGGGCTTGCCTCTAAGTGATCTCGTATAACACGGGATTTTATGGAGAGTGCATCGGGGTCTCTTTGCATGCATTTCGTGGAAGGCTGAGTGCCTCCACTATCGAAATGACGATTATCGTCCATCTTGTCGAGATGTGGCTGCGCTGTTTCTGCCGGTAGCCCGATACACATTTCTCTTCAGGTACTCTCGAATTTCCTTCCAAGATTTACACCACTCCCAAACCGTTCTTCGTACACCAGGATCCATCAAAGATTCATCGACGCGAGCGGCTCTACGCTGGATTCATTAGAAAATCGCGATTTTCATAGCAACGCTGCCATACACGGCCTTGGCCTATCAATATCTTACGATACGAGGGACGCTTTGTAATTTTGATCGGAATCAGTGGAACCATAAACAGGTATACGTGATTAACACAGGCCAGTCTTGAGATGGTGCCAGGCCAGCCTGATTGAGTCTGTAATATTAAACGCAATTCAACTTCCCAGACTAGCTGGCTAACGATGAGCATATCGAAGTAAATAGGCCACCGAAGGCGCCATCCGCTCGAAACTCGAACAGTTTTGGGAATCTCGGTGGCACGGGACCGCCGACCGGTAATTAATTAAGGATGAATATAAGATCGATCTTATCGTACGCGTAACTTCCTCAACTTCGAAGATGTCGTTAATCTGCAGTGGCAGGCCTTGCTTACCTGTCACGACTTCATCGAACGGATCAATGTCTCCTGCTTCGAGCTAAGACTCGCTTTCTTCGGACTAATTTACTCGATCGAACTTTATTGCCGTCGATTTATGCCGAACGGAGACGTATCCTGTTCGGGGATGTCGGCCTCGAAATTTGTTTGCCTTGTTTTATGGCGGGGCCAGGTTGCATCAACTGTCTTATTGGATTCTGACACGACGCCGGTGACACACGCGTACACCAGACAAAGCGCGTTGCGTCTTCCGTAGGCGCGTCACCCCGCGCACACGTAGCACGAAAATTTATACGCTGGATTTGCAGGAGGAGGAAGAATAAAGCCGGAACAGCAAGAGGAAGAATAAAGCCGGAACAGCAAGAGGAAGAATAAAGCCGGAACAGCAAGAGGAAGAATAAAGCCGGAACCGCAAGAGAAGGAATAAAGCCGAAACGTGCACGTGGAATGGAGTGTACGATTTCGGAATGATTCCAATTTCACGGAGACCTTGAATTGGCGAATCCGAGGACGTAGGACGGTTGGAGAGAGAACCGTAAGTTGTTACGTCGGCCTCTTAGGAGTACGTCCCGTGTCTTTTCCACGGAAAAGACAATCGCGCAGGCGAGGAAGGGGGTGTAAGAGCAGTACGATGTAAAAGAAAGGCAAGGTAAGACGGGGAGGTGGAGGTGGAGATGTGCAGGACGAATAGCAAGCAGTGTCTCGTGGGAGTGTGCACCAGGTGGCGGGTTAACCCCTGTGGCTTAGATGTCTTTAGGCGGCGCGTTACCCTGTCGTTTCGTAACCAGAAGGTGGTAACCAATCGGTTTCGTAAGGGAAGAAGCAGACAAGGAGCGAGCGACGAGAAAACAAGGTGGATGTTGTCTAGACGCGTGAGAGTACGTTTTCTACGTGACCAGGAAAGCCATTCTTCTTTCAAGCGTCTATACGGAAGATGATCGTGCGGTTTGCGCGCTAATGGAACCTTGTGAATTTCTAATCTTCTCGGCGATAAAAACCCGCATGTCACGTTTGTATTTCAAAGCTATCGCGATCTAAAGTGATTTGGTTTAGATCAACGTGTTCGACGAGAAATTTCCAGGCACGATTTAATTTCGGTTTATGATTGGAGAAGAGTATCTTAACCGTAAAATAACCAACGTGGAAACAATCTGTTACGATCAAGGATATAGCCGATGAAGTTTTCCACAAGCTAAACGTACAACTGTCAAGATAAATAACATCTTAACGTCAAGCGATCCTTTTGAATTTACGAAGAGTATAGAAAATTCAAACGACAAGACAATTTTGCAAAATATAGGGTTAATCGACAAGGAACTGGATTTGTAAATTGTTCTTCTAAAACGTGGTAAATGCGACTTATCTTCTTCTCCGCCTGTATGTCTTCAAAGAGATCTTTTCTTTTCCTAAAGCACCCTGCTCCAGTTGAATCATTTTTGAGATAGGAACACGTGCCATGTGTTTATAGATTTTATAGAACGTACAGATCGCACGATTTAACACGCGAGCAGGTTTATCGGGACACCCAATATTCTCGATATTCTCGAGACGGTTGTCGTTGCGCGTTTCGATCTTTCGCGCAGTAAAATGAGCCTCTTGCAATGAATTCTTCAGCGGAAACGCCATTACCGCGGCCGTTAAACTCTCGCGACATGTTCCTGCGTGGCCCTTAAAAATGCCGAATAAAAATGACGTCTCTGGACGTTAAACGAAACGAATGCAACAAGGGTGAATAGCAAACGGTAACTGGTTGCGGCGACGTGGATGGAATTTTAACCGATTCCCCTAATCGCTTATTATTCGGTCGAATTCTTCAAGCTTTACCGAACTTGTTCAATTTACCTTCTCTCTTCGTACATTTTCTCCTCGTTTCTTAATTGACACGTAGCTAGCATTTTAAGGCGAGTGTCGTCTCGTCTCGTTCGAATTCTACGTATTACTTCATATCGTAAAAATTCTATATTCGCTACTTTTCGCTTCTGATATAGTCGATAAGTATTCCACCGTCCGCTTCGATCGTTCTTGCACATTTTTTCTAAAATTTGGTAGCATCGCTGTATCCTCGTCGAAGGGGCTGGAATCGTCCCGAAGTATTCGAGATGCGTTTAAATCCTCCCTCTTCCCAAGACGCTTAATAACATGCATATTTCGTAAGATGCAGCGGAGCGGCTTAAGGCAGCGAAGACGAATGAAAAAGAGGAGAACTCGAAAGAGGATGCGGTATTCCGCAGTACGGAAGGGAAGAAACATGCTCGAGGAAAATGTATGTTCGTTTGGGGAAGTTAGGAGGGAAAACTATCCCCCTTCGGAAAGGCGTACTGCAACGGCGTACTGCGGCCGTGCAGCGACGTTTCGCTACAAAAAGGAGAAGGAAAGGCGCATGCATCGAGGCCGTACGATAGGTAAGTAAAATAATAAAATACAAGCAACGTCGGTTGTACCGCGTCGATACGACGGGACCAATGAGAATCTGGGGAAGCCCGTGACGTCGTTGGACGCACGCCCGTTGCTAGGAGGGTCGTAGGTGGAGCTTGCAAGAGCGACGCCCCAGGAGGACAGGTGGAAAACGCAGGTGAAACGCGAGATTTCTACGGGGGCGACGCCGAATTCGTGACGTGTACCGGTGCACCCATTTCGCCTTGCTGGCGCGCGCCTCCGTCTCCCTGTTTTTCCAACCAACCCCCTTTTCTCGTCCCTTTTGTCGTTCCGGTTACCACCCGCCCCTTTCGCCAAGGAGACCCGCGCACACACGCGCGTGTCTCCGCTAAAATCGACGATATTAATCCTTAAATGCACCAGTGTTCCACGCAAATGATCGAACCCTGGCTTTGCGGAGTGCGAATAAGCTGGCGTGAATGACGAACCATCCAGTCTAGCGGCAGGGATTCTGCATTGCGGTATCATTTCCAAGAACCTCGTTCAATTCCGCATCTTTTGTAAGAAGCAAGTAGAACGTGAGTCTTTCGAAAATTTATACCTCGCTCTCGACTTTATCGCATTCGCGAACGATCGTGATTATTTGCGGAAGAGAGAAAATGGACAGGAAAACAAGTACCGTTCTGAAATTTGAAAGCGATTGAAATCGACGAAGACCAGGAGGCCGCAGGATTCCTGTGGGTAAATATAAAATTCGTTGCTTTCCTTGCGCGTCGAAGACCAAGCAACGTCTTCGAGACCCTCCTCTGTCCAACGACACAGCGTCTCGAGTATTCCACGTACACGCGGAGAATATGGAGGCACGTAGATACGTATTTCGCCAAAGAAATACCTTTTGGTCCTCCTACCATATCCTTCTGGAGGCGGCAGAAGGGGCAAGGTTGCAGGAAGACAGAGAGGGAGAAAGGCGATAGAAGAAGTTGGCCGTGGGTTGGAACCAGACAGGTTACCTGCGTGGAAGTAGCCTTCTGCACGTGTATTACGCGCTTGTAAGCACACACGGACGCGTGTCTGCCACGTATGGGCGTACCTCGAAAGACGCCTGCAAGTTTCATGCCGCGAAACGCCTGGAAGATGGCTGCCGGGTAACAGCCAGCCGCGAATAAACTGGTAAATGCTTTCGTTCGACGCTGCAAGCTACAACGAGAAGCCCGAAGAAATCCATTTTCGATTTGTTTCCCACCGCTCTTTCCAACTTGCACGAAATTTCTTCTTCAGCCAGCAATGGCGCCCGGACTGGATCTGATCTACCACCCCGTAATGCCTCTTTCGAGGAGAACGCTGTACCCTTTTCTGTATAGAAGGCTTCCACGTCTCGAGAATTCTTAGCTACTTCCTGCGCAGTCTTACCACACCTTCGAACGTCCAATGTACTTTCTGCTTCTTTCTGGCTCATTTTTTAGTAAAATTCTTCCTGGCGGCAAGAAGGGAATTTCTTCGCCGCGACTGATGCGAAATTTATCGTCTTTGCGACGATATAACGAAAGATGAATATTTAATGCAACGATTAATTGTTTACAGAGGAGATGTCCGCGTGGATGCGACCCCGCGCCAAAACGTCGTATTAAGAAGCCCGGCGATAAGCGGAAGATCAATAAAGCACGTACACGCATTCTTTCGGAATTAAAAGTCATAATCTTGTCTATCGAAAATTGAATCTTTGGTGGAGAAAGGCCGAACGACAAGGTTCGATAAAAAATTAAGAGGATTCTACGGGGAGCTACCGCAGCGAGATATATCAAACGAAATATAGAAAAATGATAGAAACGTGGGTCGATAGTTGCGAGAAGGAAAACTTATTCGCGCGAATACGTTTATTATTTATTTTCTCCAATAAATTCGAGAAGTTGGACACTTTAATCCGCGGGAACTTCGAAGTGCCTGTCAGTTAGGCTCGCGTACTTATTACTACTTAAGCGTTTTAATGGACAAGTTATTATTCTGATATATTGGCTTTTAAGCCTCGCGGCATCTCCACGGCCGAGAACCGTGATCCCCCACACACCACCGGCAAATTATTTGTCAACCTTATTTAGTTCGCGCTAATTGATTAGCACGAGAACGCACCATCTAGAAATCTGTACGAACGCTATTACACAGCTTACACGTACCTCTTCCCCGACAATCCTTCTTCGTGATATTAAGACGTTATTCACCAGCGAAACCTGTTTCTTTCGTCGTTGTCGTCTTTGGTCCACCCACCCCCGTTGTCGTCTTTGATTACGGTTACAGCGGTTCCGCGTTCTCACGGACGAATACATCGAACTAATCAAATAGCGCGGTAAAATGTGTGGATGACATTTATACGATCGACTCTGGACATCGAAACGATGAGAAAGCTTCGCGTAAAGTATCGGATCAAGCTTATTTCTCAGATCGTAGATAATTCAATTTCCTGCCAGGAATATACCGAGTACACTCTGTATCTCACGCACGCTTTACGTTTTCTTATACGAGATCAATCTCGATCAACAAATTTTTCATTCGTTAAAGTTAAAAACATCGTTCGATAATAGTTGAATCCGAAGAGAAGAGAAATACAGATTCTTACGCGAGTAGTTACATCGCGTGAGTTTCGATCTTCAGGCGTTCCAATCGTCGAAACACGGATCCGCCGTGATTGCAGTTCTAGTCGCTGGCCTGGGTCCTCGATGCCGATCTCGTTAGACGTTCTCCAGCGGTGTCTCACCCCGTGAAATCTTCCAAAACGCGGAACGCGAGCGCAGGAGCGAGGTTTATCCGTGGCGCGAGAAAAGCGGCGCAAGAAGCGTAACGCGGAGAGAACGAAAGGAGAAACGTTCGCTTAGGATCGTGTGGTTTACGCGGCGACTCTTATCTCGCAAGGAGGACGGATCACACGCGATTTCGTTCTGTTTCAACGATGGCCCTGGCGGAAGGGCGCCGCAGAGAAGAGGATTCAGGGACAGAAAATGGGCTTTGTGCGGGACTCGCAAATGGCGAGAGAGCGAAAAAGAAATAATTTCAAATGGAGCCCGCATGTGATACACGCGTCCGAGTATTCTTCAGCCGACGTGTACACGCGTACAACACACCCCGGACGACCGACGATGCCACCGCTGCTTTCTGTCCCTCTTTTCAGGATTCGCCGCGAAGCACCGTTTTGCATTAAATCGCCGCTACGTGTGTAATCGCGAACCAAGGGCGACAGAAAAAGGGGGAAAGGCTCGTAGGAGTTTTAACGCGTTGCCTCTGCTCGCACTAGACGCCCCACTCTGCCTATCATGGGGGTTCGACGATGGTTTACGAATAAAGACTTCAAAATGCGCGGACAATGCGCCACGACTCAGCCTCTGTGTCTCTGAGAAAAACGCGCGCCAGTTAAGAGGGTGTTTACGTATATTCGTTTCACAAGGACCATACTCCCACTCTTTGCCGGCTGCACGCGTTCCTTTGCTTTCCGCGCGCGTTTTAGGGTAAAAGGTGCGCGCCAAACCGGTGGTCGGGAGTGGTCGCGCCGAAGGTTTTAATTTTAATTAGCGTGCGGTGGATACGGCCGCGATTAAATCAATAGCGATGTTTGGATGCGATATTGATCATACGGGTGTTGGGAAAATAACGAAGTTATTTCCGCGACTCGGCTGCGGTATTGTTCCAAACTCGTTCGCTCTAATCCAACGCGTGACGACGCGAGTTCCCTATCGCTTTTGAACTGCACGATTAAAAATATTAATGGAAAGTATTCTGCGTTTAAAAAGTACATTTAATCTGTTAATTCTAGAAAGACGAGTTAACGCGTTACGTTAATAAAACCAATTTTTCTCCCATTTGTGTCGCCTTTCTTGACCAAAATGTCTCAAAGTGTGTCTATATTGGATAACGCATCGATGTTAGTCCATGTCCACGTACGATTTCCGTTGATTCGTCGCTCGAATTCCTAACTCGTTCGATGTGATCGCTTCTTTACTCAGAAATCCCATACGTATTTCGATATACCTTCGTTCCGCCGATTCGTTCGTGCTACGCTGTACGTATCGAGTCATTCTACCAAAAATGAATTCCATCGTCGATACGAAACTGATTCCCCGCCGACGTTTATTCTCGCGATTATAGAAATTTCCGATCAAGGGATGATCCGATTAACGACGTAACGATCTACGAATTTCTGTAGGTAAATTTACGCTCCAAGCGAGAAGTTCGTTTCTTCGAACTGATACGGAATTTCCACCGTGTCTGGAAGTACATGGAATGCAAAGATAAGAATCCAGAGTTCAGATCAACGCGGGTGGCCTTGGAGACGGCGAACGCTGACGCAGGGTACGAAGTCGTGGCCGCGGCGACACGACTATTCAAATTCCAAAGCGAAAAATGTCTAGCGTGGCCCCGTGGCGTACAAGTCGTCTTTTCGTAATGCCTGGTCTGATATGCATCTACGTGCCTGCCAAGGGCAGAGCCTCCCCGGCTTATTAATATTAAACAGCGCCACTTTCCCGAAGACGGCTGTGCTATTGTCGATCGAGTCTCGCCGCGTTTAACGCGAGTCCAGGGGACTTAACTTACCCGGTACACGGAGGACACTTTTAAATAGCGGAACAAGCAATCCACGAGTGAAGGGATTGTTCCCCGATCCCGATGGATACTTCATCCCCTTCTTGCATACGGTCGAAACGGCCCCTCGTCGTTCCCTCGCTGGCTACGAAATTTTTATCGGCGCGAGGCAGCGGCATCAAAGAGTTCCAACGCGGAGGAAGTGTTTCTTTGCTAGACGGGGTTCTTCGTTAAAGAGTTTGCCTCGCAGCCACCGCTAAACGTATCGGCCGTTTTGTCCAACCCGTTTCCCGGGAAACGAGCATTTTGTTTCTCGATTAAAAAGAAAGCATTCCGAGGGGAAACGTTCTTAGGGAACGAACAGAGTGTCCATATAGATTATCAAAGAATTCCTCCCCTAATTCAGCCACTGCGTTATTGCTCGGTTATTATTAACCGCACACATAGAGAACCATCTAGTCGCCCGGTGTAATATCAATTGGGGCCGAGTGCATTAAGAAACATTTTTCTAACCGGTTACCAACGATTGATCGCGGCAATTATCGGCGAGGCGGACTTATTGGCACAATTTCTTTTATCTTTCCGATCCCAGGTGCATCCCTTAACCAAGGCGAGCACGCCACCGTGGAAACCAAGAGGGAAGTGGAGGGGGGGGCGGGGGACAAAACGATCGAAACAAAAGGGTAAGAGAGGGTAAGAAGAGGGATGCCGAACCGGAGAAACGTTTCTCGGGAAAGAGAGAGAAAGAGAGGACGATTGCAGGCACGGCGAATGGAGAAACACGGAGAAGGCGAGCGAGAGAGAAGGAACAATGAACGAGGGAGTTATCTGTAATGGAATAAGTTGGCAACAATGGCGCATTGTTTGCCGGGACGTTCGCATCGTCGCTGTTGACGGACATTATCGCCGGACGTTGCGTTTCCGGCACACAGGAACGTCCTCGTCCCGTCAGAAGACGTGTCAGCCGGCGTGATTCGCGGCGGAATGTATGCCACGCGAGCTACTCCGCTGGCAGAAAGCCATCCATTCAAATTCGCGACCGCCTATCGAACTATTGCGGGCCGCGAATAGAAACGCGGCCGCAGTCGTCGGCAACCGCATTTTCCCACCGACACCTAGCTGTCGTTCGAAAGTTATCCAAGCCGCGGGCTGCCTTGATCCTACAATAATAATCCCTCCCTCCCCCTGCCGTAAAACCTAGTTACACGCTAACGAATTCCGTTTGACCGCCGTTTACGCAATTTTTATTCTTTTAACGGCGAATTCCACGCAGTGTCTCGAATCGCAGTAGACTGTCGGTTAGCCGATCTCGCTTTAACCTATCGGTTAAACGGTTTTGTCGATGCTACGACGATTAACCGACAGAGAGATCGTCGATACAGCTCGTGATAGTTCTTTCGGTCCAGGTAGAACTATACGTACTTTTTGAAACAAGTCTGTAAATATATCTCGTCGTCGATGTAGTTACTCTCGATGGTTTCTGGTGATTTTTAAAGTCGTTGAAAATGTTGCTATATTCCCTGGCGTAAGAGAAGAATCATCTTTGTTTACTGGAATAACCAGTGCACCGCGGAATCCGCTACGTCTAATGAACAAGCTTATAGATATAAAGCAAGAGAATATTCCTAAAAACCCGTAACCGTCGTATAACGGTAAAAGCCCGAATGAGAGAGATCAGAAGGTTTTGGAAACGTTCGGTTTGACAGATGGCCGAATACTTGCGTACACGGTCCGCTATACGTATGTATGGTTTTCAAGTGTACAATCAATTTCTATGGGCGTGTACGCGTGTGAAATACGCGTCACATACTACAGAATACTCTATATAATTATATTCGTGTTTCTAAGATCGAGGGAAAATTACGTACCGACAACACGAGGATTCGAAATCGTTCACGAGTAACAACCAGATAGGGGAACGCGGTTCGTGCGTTGAAGGTTCATCCTTTAACGCGGTAATACCACAAACAGACAGCCCGCGGATTAAGACAGCAACCCCTTTTGCCTTGCAATCTTTACTTACCAGTCCGCCTCCTGTGTTTACGACGTGGCGGCTAAAACCCCTTTAAAGACCGCTCGAGCCAATCGCGGGATTTGCTTCGGTCTTACCTGCGCTTACAAACTGCTTCGAGCAACGCGCGTACGCGACAAGTCACAATTTCCAAGATCCCCCTTTTCCGCTCCATGTTTCCCATTCATCTCGCCGGGCAATTTTTCTTCCCGGATTAAACACTCGCTGAACCGCCGCGTGTCTTTACTTTCTCCGGCGTCGTGCTCTCGCGTGGTCATTTATTTATCCCATGGATACGGAAGGACACACGCGCGACGATGCTCGACGGGATCGCTGATAACGGAAACAAAAGCCGGTACCAGGAGCCTCGTGAAATTATCTTAAAGACCCAACAAATGCAATTTCGGTCGACTGCGCACCGAGATACGCGCGATTCCGCTTCTCGACCCGAATTACAAAACGACCATCCTCTGCCGCGCGTATCGCGTACAACTCGCCCTCTTTTCCTCTTCGCCTGATTCGCGGATACGTAGACACGAATGGTGAAATTACGTTCGTGAAACGACTGGCAACCTGCGCTTGATGCGCAACGAACGCATCGTCGGTGATGCGCGCTCTTCAGTCACCGTCCAGACGAAACCGACGGGAGAGAGGACGGAGAAGATGTCCGGATGGAACATGTGACTCGACGCGGTGTAGCCGTAGATGCAAAGCGGATTACGAAGAAGTTAAAAGTATTAAAATCACGATGTATTTTAGCTGGGTGTTCGTGACGGTGCGTTCTCGACAAAAAAAAAAACGCAGTGCAGAGGGACGAAAGAGAGGAAGACGAGAAATGACAAGGGTGAGGCCGGAAGGCGAGGAACGCGAAACACTGGAGTGGTATGAAGCGCGGAGAAAAGGACAGAGACCAAAGAGACCGAAAAAAGATGACTGGGGTCGGAAGGGAGGGAGGGAGGGAGGGAGGCGAAGGAGCACGAGAAACAGAGAGAAGGGCGGTGAAGGGGGCGGAAAAGAGAAAGGAAGAGAAAGAGAGTACGGAGTGTATAAGTGCTCCGGCTGCAGAGACGAGAGATGAAAGGCGTAGCGCGCTCGAGGACACAGATACATTTGTCAGGGAGGATACTAAAAAATAATGAAAAAAAGGAAGCAAAGAACGGGGGGAAGGGGTGGGGGATGAAAGAGGGTGTAGCTTGCAGACCTGCGGAATTTTCCGTTCTCTGGAGAAATCTTTCCGTTCCGTATGCTGCGTTACCTTGGAAAATTGATAGCGCGCGATCATGATCACCGAGTATTGGTTATCGACAAAGAGATGTTTATTTCTTAACATGCCGGCTATATCGCGATTGAAGTTGAAACGATTCCTCGCTGCGACACGATCCTCGATGGCTTTCGCCAGGATTTTCCGTCGCGCGCCATTGTGCATACGGCGAAAAATATTTGCCGCAAAAATCTAGATAACGCGCGAGCGTTTACTTCTATAACGTTTAGATACAATTTTCAGTGCATCCGACGGAGGAGAATTAAAGAACAGAGGATTATTCCTGCGGGGGTGCAAAAGGAGAAGAAGAAGGGGAAACCGGAGGGTGGTTGCAGAAGAACGGGGTGGAATTAAGCATCTCGCCTGAAGAGACTTCAAGTCACTTCAGCATCGTTCCCTTCCCTTCACGGGTACGACAAGGATTAAAATCTGCCTGCTATAGCGTCCCTCCCACCCTCGCCTTTCCAATATTAAACGGATGTTTCGATACCTCGGTGTCGATCGGTCGACTCTTTTAAATTTTTCATCAACGCGAAAAACTTTTCGCCTTCGCAAACCTGCGTTCAGCGATACACGTACTACTTTAATACTTTTTCGATAACGAGTAACGAAGTACGCGAACAATTTCAAAGAAGACGATTCGATCGACGATTAAAAACCTACGTCCGCTCGAACGAATAATCGTTAGGCGTTCGGCGTTTCAGTAACAAAATAGACGCAAACGTCTTGCGCGATCGAATTAATAGTAGGGTGTCACCAACAGCCTTGACAATCCAGGAAACGTCTATATCAGGATGGACGCGAGTGCTGCTGATTACATGCAGTTCGCACACCGCCGTCACAACGTCAAGATAGCGTGATCACGTTACAACGACCCTCGATTGATGCTATCGGCCCTGGTTACAAGCGTGGTTAGTCCCGATTAGGCGGAAGCATCGATCTTGCGTGGCATCGTTAGCTTTTGATATCGGTGGATGGGTTTTCTGTCGAACGTAGAAACGCCGAGCGTATAAATTTAATTTTGACGATAGGACAGAGGACGAAACGAAGAATTCCTCCCTTATCTTGTTCTTGATCGCGTTTCATCGTATTTTGGCCGAAGATCGAGCAACCAATATCATTTAGGGTTGCTGCATAAAGTTTGTACACAGAGACACGAGAGGTCATAGTGCGACAGACGAGTTATGGGGTTGTAGTTGTAGGGTGAATGTGCCATGGGATCACCATAAGGTGGGATATTCCGTGAGGTTGTATCCACGCTACGGACGCATAGGACGTTCGTTTCCCCGTGGGAATTTCGGGATCACCCGTTATATCCGTGGATACCAGCAGAGCCGACGAACGACTGGAAAATAATTTGCAGTTCTCGCTCTCGTGGGGAAAATGACCAGAGACGAGTAACCTACACACACGTTTCTACGCGTATGTATCCCATTTCTACCTTTTGCTTTCGTTACTACTACTCCTTTATTTCGTTCAGACCGGCATTCCGAAGGCCGGAGATAATTGGAACGAGATTATCGAGTGCTCGCGTCGATCGATCACATCGCGATGTATTAATTATCCACTGGCCGTCTAGCGAATAAATTTTCCACGGGAACCCATTCTACGCCAATGCCGGCCTTCTGAAAGTTTATTCAATTTTCTGGCCCGCGGTCCTATCGGTCCGAGGAGCCATAAATTTTCGCGAGATGAGAAGACGAAATTGAAACCCCTGGGAGAAGAGAAACGACGGAAAGAAAGGAAGGAAGGATCTCGGATACGTCTCGAAGGAATCAAACGAGATTTCTAGGAAGAATTCTTTCGTACGAATAGTTCACCGAGTTATCGGTTATAATTTTTCCTCGAATAAAACAATCAGATATCTTGCAATTCGTGAGTCTCGCTTGTAAAATTTCACTTGTTTCCTTACCGATTTTGTTACTCTTATGCAAGGATACTTATCAACTTGCTATTAATCAAGGAAGTTAGATTAGCATGTAACTCGATAAATATGCATATTACATATTATATCGTGCGCTAGCGATTAGCACATTGGCGTATGGCGTTAGTATCGCGTAGGAAAATCGACTTCGAACCGTTCGAAGATCCTCGAAACTTCTCAAAGAAGACGAAGTCCTTCTCTTCGACAACCTCTCGTAAGGAAATCGAATGATATCGAATCACGAAAGGTACGTTTTTGGAAATACAGAAACATACGGCGACTAAACGTTTATAGGCACTTAGGGCAACTTTTGCTCGCGCAACGCTGTATGAATAAATGATAAAGTGGTAGGAGGACGAGGGAGTGGGCTGTAGTATAAATTCCAGAAGGTTGTCCTTTCCTGCTTCTCCCAGGGGTGCACCACACCCTCTAACCACCGGTATAAGGGTTATATTTGATAGATACGGCCAGGCTAAGTGCTTATCGTATTTCGTTTAGATGCCGCTATACTTAAACCTACGATCTTTGTGAACACTCCTTAAAAGCAGCCTGTTTGAGGGATACGTTTTGGAGGATCGTCTGACTTGAACTTGTAGCAGGGTAACATTTTCGCCGAACGAAAATGTATCAGCGACGAGCGTGGGTCGTACTAAATAATAAAATTTTTTGTTAGCTGAAACGCGGCAAAATGCCGACCAAGAAGCTGGACGATACTCACAGGGCGGAGCAGATGAAATAATTTATGAACGTCGTGGACGTGATTAAACCCGACGATTAAATTACGCTTTTCGTTCGCGTTACAAACAACGTCTCGTGTCCGTTGGCTTGTCACGAAGATTGACAAAGTAAATCTTTTTCGTTTCGCGAGAATAACTAATCCATTAAGCACCTCGCGAATTAGCAACCCTCACATTGATACACGTTATTATCCATTTCGCTGAAAGCCACCTTTCGAAGAACATTACGTAAAAGACTACGTTTCAAATCGATCGAGGTTCGAAGCGTAAAAGTTTCTATCCGTTTACGCAAAACCTATGTAAATTGATTTCTACAAGTTACTACACTTTTTACGTTTTTTCACCTCCTATCCTCGATTGACGATATTTCTGATACGTAGCTCGATAAGCTTGCTTATGAAAGACTAGTCTGACAAATTTAACCTTTCGAAGTTTAGCAACGTTTCATAATAATTCACAAGCACCTCTGTCGTGTTATCCTAAGGATGTTGCAAGCTTACCTCGTTGGCTGTGAATATCCTAATACTTCTGAACAAGGAGCGTATATAATTCCCTCTCGAACGTTACCAGAAATTACACGATAAAACGCCGGTACTAGGCGTGTGACCAGGTGGTGGCCGCAAATCTGTGGAGGATTTCGATTTGACGTTGGCGGCGCGAGAGCCAAACACGCGAGAAGCACCATAGAACGGAACGAGCCGCGGACGAAGAGACCGGGGATAAAGAAACGAGAGTAGGCTTACCCGGCTGTTCGAGATCGAAGTCGCCTTATAGTATGCCTTTTCGATGGTCGTACGAAGGCCTTAAGGGATAAGGCCTCTCTTCCTTCGCCTCTTCTTTCATTCGCGCTTTCCTTCCTTTCGAAAGAAGAGCTCCGCGAAGGGGTGTATAAGGTACGTTAGTTTCGAGTCCTCCTTACGGCCCACTGGGGGCTGCATTAAAATGCCTCGAATTGTTTACTGCTCGGCCGCGCGAGCACCTCGCTGTAATATCCACTGTAAACTACGCTTGGATAAAACCTTGCGAACACCCCCTTTTTACTCTTCCTCCTCCTCCTCCTCCTCCTCCTTCTTCTTCTTCTTCTTCTTCTCTTTCTTTCCCTTCTTTTCCTTCTTTTCCTTCTATTACGCTATCCCTTCTACCGGCTGAGTTAGCCAAGCTCTCCGCCGCGGAATTATTTATAATATTACGCGGACCCTGTACGAATGCAGGACGAAACTTTGTCTATAAAGAGCATCGTTTTTTTCCCGGCGAATTTCTTCCACTCTTGCCCCGCCTCGTTGCCCCCGCTTTTATCCAGCATCGTGGCAGAGCACGGCGAGCAAGCCGGTAAGATGCGTCGATTATGCCGGCGTAGAAGTCATTTTGGCAGCGGTCCCGCGGAAACAAGAAATTCGCCCGTTCGAGTGCTATTTTCTTCGTTAATCGAACCGGAAGCGCCGGGCATCGAGTAATTGCAGAACGGGTCGTGACCGAGTTCGCGTATAAATGGCTCCGAGAAATGGAATCACGGCGGATAAACTCGGCGACTGGAGTTTATTGGGTAGCGTATTATCGACAAAATGCTTTCGAGGACGATCGAAATGACGAAAAGGGGATCATTCTCTTTGTCAAGACAGATAACGTGGCGAACGTTATCGATGATGTTCGACGTGCGCGGCGCGATGACGATCGAAAGGGACCGGCTTGCAGTTGGCGAACATGGGCGGATTCGTTTTTTGTCCGAACGCACGGTAGACGACGCATTTATGCCAGAAATACCAGGAAATAATGCGTTACTTTGATTTCTTTGTTCGCTGCGCGGTGCACCTTCGTGCATCTATAGAACGGTAGATCGATACTTGTTCATTCCACGCATGTAAACACCGGCTCGCGTTTTGCAACGGGCCAACGGTTGTTTTGTTAAACTCGAGCCCGAACTTTTGTCGTAAACTATACGCTTTATGCGCGGATAGAGAGAAAGCGCGGCACGCATCTGTACGAGACGATTAGGCGGTGCACGGTGAAAGAGAGAGATAGAGATAGATAGATAGATAGATAGATAGATAGAGAGAGAGAGAGAGAGAGAGAGAGAGAGAGAGAGGTGGAAAGAGGGCAAGAGAAACGGGAATGTCTACGAGAGGGAAAAGGAGGATTAGAAAGGCATGGAACACGAGGAAACGGGACAGCGTGTATCCGGGCGAAAGAGAGAAAGGGAATGGGAAAGAGGAAACGAAGGGTGTACCGGGGGTTGGTTTCAATTAGGAGGCAGTAACTCTCCCAGGCATTGTTCATTTCACTCTAGATTTGTATTCCCCGTTTGTTTGTTCCCTTTGCATTTGCGTTAACCTGAGCAAAAGCGAGCCGCCACGCGTGTATACGCAATCAATCAGAGCGGAAAAGACGGGACCGGCGAGAGGGAGAGAAATCGCGTGATCATTCCGCTCGGCATCATCATTCTGACTTTTCTTCCTGAAAAACACCGCTACGATGCCCGTTTGTTCGGAAACGAAGCGCTGAAATGAGTTCGAACGGCTTGATGAAACGCTAAATGTCTCGATCAGCAGCAGTTTCCAAAGACGATCACGCGATAATAATTCAACATCGCGAGTCGCTTTTACACGTTCCTGCGTATGGAAGAATTTACGGTAATTCGTTAACGCGTTTGTAACTATAGAAAATTCTCGTGAGTGTATTATACGCGTGATACGAGACACGTTGAGATTTCGTTAGCACCGTAACGAGACGCGGGTGTCGTGGTTATGTGGATAAATACGAAAAGTTTCTGTAATCGTTGGAATACTTTCGTGCGCGTAATACGTTTCGTTCTCGATGAGAACAGTCGTGCGAAAGAAAATCGGCGGAACGTGTTTGGAACGATCTGGTAAAGCCCAAGCGTTAAATACGACCTGCAGGAAATTGCTTAAAACGCCTACATTTCGTTATATACTCGTTCATCTATGGCGTACGGGGAAACTAATATAGAGACTTATACGCTATTTTGTGCGTTTATAGTAGGCGCCTTGCGTTTGAATATTTGCTCGCGAGGGCTGCGAGCCTCGTAACGAAATTCTCGACTAACTTCGTTCGCTACCATCTCGCTTGCTCCTCGTTCTTCCCATTCTAACTCGTAAGAAGTTTCGTTTACGTCCATATGCTGAAATAAACTGAATTTCAACCAGTCATTATTCGTTGGATCGTGAGCACGCTTCAACGTATTTCTCGCCAATGGAATAAACGCAAGCCGGCAACGTTCTTGCAAAGATTTACCTTCGCTATTACTAAAAACCATCGATTAATTGTAATAGACCAATGTCCAAAAGCTAAAAGCTTCCTAGTTTCAACGGTGAGAAGCCATAAAAGATACGCAAAGTATGGTACTCGTACTAAAATTTAGCAGGAAAAATTCTCTATCGAGATTCCGTTCTTTTTACAAATTTTCTTCACAGAAATATCGCGGAAATATCCGCCATCTATTTACGAGCGATGGCGTTAACGCTGACACGCTTTCGCGCATTGATAAACCGAGCAGCAGCGAGCGCAAGAATCGAAGTACGATAGAAACGAAGTATCGATTGCTCGAGACGAAACAGTCGGCGTGCAACTGGAATTTGTTATGCGAAACGTCAACGTACATGATTTGTCTGGCACATCGTGACGTAAATCGCTCCCGCCAACATTATCACCGATGACGTACGCGTTTCTACGTATTTGGGAACGAGGTTGCTCGTTCGAAGATCCTAGCGATAAAAGCAGCACCAGGTAATCGTATCGTTATCGGCAAATCTTCCACTATCTCTACCTCCGCGAATACAATCGGACATTCTCGCTCTGCCAGTGGAATCACAAAATTTCGTTTTCTAATTAAGACGCGTAACATTCGCGAGTCGAAATTAATAGTCGCAACTCGAAACAACTCCTTAAACCTGGCGACTGCTCTCGTAAACGACATCTTGGCAAATAGAGACAGAGAGCGAGAGAGAGAGGGAGATTGCGAGCGACTAGCAAGCCCGGCGAAATGAAAGCGAAAGCATTTTACGGGAGAATCAATTCTCGCCATGAACGTGCACGGGCAAGGTAGTCGAGATTACTGCTTGTTCTCTGATTCTGCTGATCTTTTCTCCCCGCCTGCGAATCAGAGAGCCTACCAAACCGTAGCTTCTTCTTCCCTTTGCATCGAAACGGCAAGTTATCAAGGCTAATTTTTCGCCTTTGTCGCATCCCTCGGTGGCCACCAGCCGGTTTGTTACTCGTGTTTAGCCAGCACTGTTTTTAATAACCTAATGGCTCTTACGCGGTACATTATGTCGGATAGCGTCCCTTCTCTATCCGCTGAACGGCTCCCTGGTACACCTCCCTTTGCAGCTTCTTTCTTTTTCCTATTTTTTTTTTCTTTTTGGTACCTTCGCTCTTTTATTTGCGATTTTTTTCGTTGAAACGACAAAAATATCCGGCCCTTTCTCGATCCTGCGACTTGCCCGCTTGCTTACTTGCTCGCGGCATGCAAAACTTTTGTCTGAGCAAAAAAGGGTGGAAGGGACGTGTGGACGTGGAACGGGAGAAGATGGAGAGAAAGGGAGACAGCAAAGAGAGTGGCTTTCCTCGAACCGAACAAAAATCTTTTACGGTTCCGACTCCCTCTTTATTCTCGTTCGAACGATCGGCCGAGAAAGAAACGATCGCTTAACTCTTCATTCTTTGCGTTTTCATCGGGAGGAAATTCACCGTGCTCCCTGTTTTCGCGCTGATAAGAGGGGGACGAAGCCACCGAATCTCTCTTCCTGTAATTAGCCCCAAGAGACTAGGAAGCGCGTCATCGAAACGTTTAAATCGATCGTTTACGCTCGTCTTACGCAGATTCTTTAACCCTTTTATACGCAAGATCATCGTCGACAGACGAAACGAGAGTTTCGCGATCATTGTCAATGAGCGATTTTAGCATTTCAATCGAGTTTGAGACGTTGGGAATTGTTATTCGAGATCCAACGGCTTAAAATTCGATCTTCAACTATACGTAGAATGGCCAGGCTAGTGTATTACGATATATCGTTAACATAACAACGGAGAAAATAAGAGATACGCTATCTACGTTTATCATATGCGGTTTTATCATCCGTTGGAACGTACGATTTATGAAAATGTAGCCGTAACGAGAAGGTCAAAGGAATCTTCGCTCTTAATTTCGCAAAACGTAATTGACAAAAGTTGTGAATTTAGTCCGCGAAAGATGAAACGTGATGAATGGCTAATGCGATAGCGGAAATATTAAAGAGAGAGATTTCGCGATTCGAGTATTGAAAGCGACAGATTGACGATATCCGGTCCGGCGGTGAAATTCAGCGATGCAAAATGGGGAGGAATCATCGCCAGAATTATTCCCATTGAAAATCTTCCGGTCCGAATAGCCGTGCAGCCCCCTTCGCTGTGAAATAGCTTCGTTCGTTTGAAATTACTTGCCCTATTTTCCTTTGTCTTGTCTCACATTTTGCGGCGCGGCCGGCCTTTCCTCGCACGTACCTCGGCCAGCCTCCATAGAACGTTAATTTAGTAACCAGCCAACTCGAATGGCGCCGACTTTCCGTCAGACTCTCTCGAAATTACCCTTGTAAAATTAACTGCGACCCTGTTGGATATTAATTCCAGGATTGAAAGCAAGCGTCCTGGCCAAACGATACGCCCCGAAACGTTCCTCTACGTTTCCCTTATCGAACCTCTGTCCTGTTTTCCAAGGCTTTCCCACGAGCTTTTCAACCGCCAGCCGAAAAGTCGAACGCAACGATCTCGCGTTTCTCTCTTAAGCGAAAAGTCGGTTGATTACGATTCAGGCAGCGCGGGACCGGTGATATTTTACTTCTTTTCGAGGCTTTACGATCCGACGTTTTTAATTTCCCCCGTGTGCCTAAAGAAGGAACGGCCGAAATGCAAATTGTGACAGGAAAGTTATGTGCACCGTGGAATTAACGACTTTCTCGGATCGGCTCTTAATAGGCCGTTATGCACTTCCAGTCTGTCGTACGCGTGCACGAATTCGTTAAGCGTCGGCCGCCCGATTCTAACGAAATTGAATTATATCCGCGAAACGACAACAAACTACGATAGAATGAAAAACAGGCAGCCAGGCAAAACTCTCGACTCTCTGTTAATTATCGCGGTTAGTAACGATTGTTGTACTTTGGATATCTCGTGCTTTGTCGGAATGGTTTGCTTTTGTTCATTCATCGTGCAAGATTTCTACGTACGCTGTTTCGTGCGTTTCGCGTGAAACGTTTTGACAAATGAACGCTGCAACGAGACGCGTCTGTGATTAATTTGTGACGACCCTTTCGCGAACGAAATTCTACCGTACATCTAACTGCAGGTAGAAGAATGAGGACGATCGTGCGCGCGGTTTGCCCGCTGGATAATCGTCGTCGACCGTCGCTCTTAATTTACGTCATCTTGGCCGTGATCCTGCCGATCCACGTACCGGTCGAGGCTCGAAAGAGCGAACACGGGAATACGTACGTGAGGAGATCCAACGTGAACGCAGGATTCTCGAGGAACACGGAGGAACCGAAAGTTTCCATCGTCGACGACGAGAACAAGGATTCGAAGGTAAGCGAATCGGCTCGTTCTTCGGTGGAGCGACCAAGTAAGTAAATCCGTGGTGCGATCTCGATTTGCCGGTGAAAACAACGGGGATAGGTTCTTAAAGAGCGAAAAGAAGGATCCGTGTCCAGCGATGGATAACCGAAAGAACGAGTTTCTGCTGATAGCATAGCAGGACGCGGTCGACGTGGCAAACTCTGGACGACAGGCGTTTCCTTTCGGACGCGTTTTAATATCTCAAGCATTAATTTCTTTTCGTGGAAAACACACTGGCCGTCTTGCTTTGTCTTCCCATGCCGCTGCTCTGTCTCTCCTGTTCCCTCCATGGCCGATTCGTCCTTACGCCGGATGACAAAATGACAAAGGGGTGGTCGCCCCGGGCCAGCGATATTACCGTTTCCGTTTCGGAACTATGCGAACTGTCTACAGCCCTCCAGCCCGCGTATCCAGGCCGAAAACGTCTCGTGATTGATTATGCTCGCCGTACTTTTGGCTCCTCTGCCGCCCTCCACGGAACGCGATTGATGGAGAGCTTGCGAGAGGAACGCCGCTTGGTAAACGATCTAGATATCGTTAGTACGTCTCTCGAGAAAGAAGACACGCTGGCCTAGACTTTCGTTAAAATACAACGCCACGACCTAAATGTCTCGGTAGAATCGGAGCGGATTTTTTTGGCTCGAAATCAGAGGTAAATCAAGAATAACGACAAGGTACTGTCGTCCGAGTTGGCTATACGTTGATATTCTGGAATTCAATCGTAAAATTTGCCCGGAATAATTATCTTGTATACTATACTGTTAGTCTTTGATATATTTTAATATAATCTCTTAATATAGTCTGTTTCCTTTTACGTGGAAATAACAGATGCACATTTTTCGTCTTGTATTATTTTATCGGATCACGTATGACGCATTTTGTTCGAATAGAACACAATCTAAGTAACATCTAATCGTATACAAGAACGAATCACCTGTTTTTTGAAAATTGAATATCGATGGCCCTTCACACCTACTCGAAAGCAATGAAAATGAGAAATCGATAGAAAACGACATTGCCCGGTTTAATTTCCCAGACTCGCGCGTAACTAAGAAAGCGATACGAGTGAAATACTATCTATATCGCAATCGAGCGTCCAGGAGTTTCAACAATTTTCGAGCAATCGCGACCGAGCGTTAAAGTTCGGTTTGGCGGTGCGCGGGACGAAACCGATAACAGAAACGAGTAATCCCGGTAGGTTGCAAATGGAAGCGAGGGATCTCCATAACGTTCAACAAGTGATCATAGGGAAGTATCCTGTTTCATTTAGAGACCGCGACGAGCATGATTAAAGACACCGGAGAGGTTTCAGCGAACGAGAACAACAACGAAATTTCTGTGACGTTCCACGGGCAAACAGTCGTTTCTGGCAAAAGAAAGAGAAGAAAAAAAGAAGAAGAAGCGAAGGCGTGGGGCAAAGTATATTAAAACGGGACTTCATTAAGGTCTGCAGGAACATAGGAGTAACGAGAGAAAGAGAAAAGCATAGTGAGAAACGACGAGTGGAAAAAACGGACAGAGGTTGAGCATAGCAGCCGCAGACGTGGAGCTCGGTCGCCGAGGGAGGTGAAAGAGGAAGATGGCGAGTGTTTATTTAGTTAAATGCCGCGCGTAATTGGGTGTAAGACTTTTTTGTTCGGCGTCGAGGCGACGGTCGTAGCGCTGTACGAAAAGGGCCAACTCCGGCTCTGGTAGGACAGCACAGGGTGACGGCAAACCCCTGGCGTTTCCACGGCCGAGCTTTCCACCCCTTTTTCCGCGTGCTGGCAGCCACCTGATGGCTGGCTGGCTGGCTGGCACAAGGGCCCGCCGGGAATGAGATGCAGATTGCCAGAGGCCACTTCAGCCGCTAGAGGGAGTGAATTTTTAATAACACCGTGGCCGTATCCGCGGCCCCGCGCCCGTTTCTCCACGTAGAATCCCATTGTCTTGGCTGCGTCTCGCACGCGCTGGGAAAAGGACGAGAGTCGTACGATGCGTAACGGAAAGCGCACCCGGTATTATTATAGGAGGAGAATTGTCAGCGACAAGACACGCCACCGCGAGAAACCGCAGCGGGAACAACGTAGAACGTCGCTTTCGTCGACGTTAAATAAAGCTTAACGCACTAGCTCTTAACGGTGGTATAGTCGGGATAATGGTATGATAGAAATACTGCTAGGAACACGGAGCCAATTCAACAAGCTCACGCCTACGTTCCTGCATTGTCGTTCTTTTTTAAGTTTATTTGCTTTTTCCCTTTTTATCGACAATTCCTGTTTCTTTCTTCCGCTCGCTATCGCAAAACCAGTAGTTCGTAGTACAGTGCAGTTCTCAGCATACGTAGATTTTACCGTATACGGTTTTCTGTCACTTTCCTACCGATTATCGCGATACGAATATCGAAATTATCGCAGGTTTTGGAAATAGCCGAAAATAAGAACAGTATGTTGTAACAAATTTCTGCTTACGCTTTGACACAGCGGTTTGTTAATGGAATAAAAAGTAAGAATCGTATACGATCTTGGTCTACTCTTACGCAGATTTTCTCTATACTATAATTGATTTCGCAGGCGAAATCTAGCGAAGGTCAGCGAGACGAAGAGTCGGCTAAATCCATAGACGAGAACAGTCCAGCGCTAAATAAGTTCCTAAAAGATGTTCTGAAGGCTCAAACCGATTTAAAGTGGATAGATCAAGCACTGCGCGGTGTCGATCGCGGGAAGGATTGGAAGAAGTGAGTTGACTAATGAAAATCGCTAACCGATATTTCATACCTTACGAATACCGAATTAAACATCCGTAAAGGAACAGTGGAAATGTTAATAAATTACGCGAGAAACGAGGCTCTAGCGAGAACTACGAAATTATACGCCAGTTGAATAGAAATACGTACAGCGATGAAAATCCTCTGGAGCTTTCCCAGAGATTGCGTTTTGCTAATGATATGACGTTCAAGAGAAACGTCGATCTCGATGACGTCGATGCGTATAAAAAGGGGTATCGTATATCCGTTATTAAAATATTCTAACAAAGGGATCCCGGTGAATGATAAAAGTCACATACCGTGTCTCGAGAGTTACAAATCCGTATGAAAAATTCTGTCGAAGATATCGCTTTCTTATGTAATTTTCGTAAAACGCTGACTTTTTTCCACGAAATTTTCTCGCAGACTCGCAGGTCTCGAGACACAGCGCAACTTTTATTTCTACTATTTCTGATATCTTTACGATTCACAAGCGCTTACATAGAAGGACCGGCTTAAATAGAAGACCGGATAAAAGGGTTGATTTCTCCCTTAAAGTAAAAAACGAGCACGAACGAATCAAGGCTCGATTCTTAGGTGAGTCTGGTGAACATTTACGCGAAGTTTCATGAAAATCGGCGTGTATCAGTCACCGGGGTTTCCTCGTAAGTATAATCGGTGCTATGTTAAAAGTATCTGCGCGATTCTTGTAGAAAGAAAAGAAAAGAGGTTCGTCTTTCTCCCGCGTATGACACAGAAACGATAGACGACCAGATTCCGAAAAACTGGTCCAAGACGAAGGATCTTTGTTCTCTGAGCGACTGGCTGAACTCGTACAAAAGCTCCGGAAACGAAAAGGATAAATTCGAGGATCGATGGATCCACGATTACGACGCCAGTCAAAGAAATAGACTTAGTACGATCTAATTTCGATGTATTTGGTTATCCTGAAAGGTTCCACAGGTTTAAGACGTTCAAGCTGAGAGAACGCGAATGTGAATTTGAACGTAGACTTTTAATGTTTTTATTTCAAATCTGCTCATCGCCTAAAAATCGACCAGTCGCCGTTTTAGACGAAAATGTCGGCAGGTTTAGCGTTAACCAGTTAGTTGTTGCGATCTCTTTGAAAAGTGTGTACCTAAAATGAGTATACTCGTCAAACACAGAGCTTGCGTGGCTGTTATAATACGGAATTAAGTTGCAATGGAACGACTGTTTTATTTTTTAATCTTATTACCGACAGGGCTCGTCATAGAGCGAAACATTGTCATTTCTTCATGACGAGTACACTCGTGAAAAATAGCTAACTGATTAAATTAAACACAGGAGAAGCTACGACAATTTTCAGGATGACCCACTATTGATTTTTACTTTAAACAAGTGGAACAATAAAAAATTCAATAGATTCTTTGGACGGTGACAAAGAAGCAAACGCGGAAGCGGGTAGCGCGTTGATCGTGAGAAATCAACGAGCCGAAACGAAGAAGAACGAGGCGTCGTCGCTGGAATCTCTGAGAGAAACGATATTAGAACTAAAAAGGAGCCTGAACGAGACTGACAAAAGACGGCGCGAGAATTCCAAAAATTTGGATACTTGGAGAGTTAAAGAAAAGCAGAGCAACAAGCAGGAGCAGAAGAAGCGAACTGGAAGAAACAACTACGAAAAAAGTGAAGACGATGACGAAAGTATTAAAAGGCGTTTTAATTTAATAAACACGTGCTTGAGAAGCGCGTAGAAAGAAAGTTAGCTTAAAATGTTGTATCTTTTCAGGAAGCTTCGCCTGGTGGGAAAGTCTAGGAGCAGAAAGGTTGAATTTAAAAAAGCGTGAGCGGAACACCGAGGATCTTGATGAGAAGAATGCTCATCTGAAAGTGTGGAGAACGAAGAGGACCGGAGTTAATAACGACGATGGTAACCCGAAACTCTTTCACAGAGCGGGGTTTGGGGACCCGTACCTTGAAGAGGACACGCTAAAAGAGCTTCATGACCGTAAAAGACGTAGCAAAGGAACGCCGTCAGATGAGAAACGTCATTTAAACGAAGCTCAGGATGGAAACAAGTCGGCAGCTGATGAGAAAAATTCCATAAAAATATCAAAGACATCTGGCTGCGGCGTGGCGGATACTTCCGGTAGAATAGAATCTTCGTCGAATGATTTGCAAGCAGCGAACGCTTTCGAACGTGAGAGCGAATTAACGAATAATCCGGCAGATACCGCGGCTTCCGACGTCTCAAAGGCGGCCACGGATGAGAGTAAAAACACGGAAACAGCCGGAAATTGCGAACAATCGGATCTATCGCGGGAAAATCAGAACGCGATGGAAAACAAGTTGATGAAGAACAAAGAAAAGGGTGAAAGTCCCGAGGGAAATTCTTTGCAAACCTTCGAATCCGCGGCGAATGAACTGCGGGCAGCTTCGTCTACCGAAACCTCGAATCAAGAAAATGTCGGCTCGAGCAAGGGAGAACAGGTGATCAAAGTCTTTGAACCTCAGAGGCATTTGCGCGAAAACAGCGAACGCACAAAGGAAGTCCAAGAACCCGACGACGGGCATGAAGAATTGTCTCCGCAGGTGAAGAGATCCGCCAAAGAATCAGGAAATATTAATATCCTGGTCAAGTCGGAAAACAAGAATCTGATCGAGTTCAGTAACGCGGATGGCAACGAAAAATTACCGAACGGTGGCCAGTCGCCGTTTGTGTTGAATATAGTTGACATGAAGAAGAAGACGATCGTGGAGAACGAGGAGAAACCTGGAAAATCGGTCTCCACGGTTTACAACATGAAGTTACAGAAGTCACAGGTCGATAAGCCTGTCGTAGGTGCGAATAAACGAGATGCAGATCCGAGAAACGACGAAGTTCCGGTGGGTAGCGTGGTCCTTGATTTTCGGAAGAATAAAGTTAAGGAAGTGCCGTACGAAGACACGCCCGCGTCTACGAACACGATGAAAGAAAGGAACGTGGATGAGAAACGACTTGAGAACTCTCCAGACCTCGACAAAGGATCGGAACAAAGCGGCGTCAATGAAGAAGGAACTCGAAACTGGTTCGCAGAGGCAGCTCGTAATCAGATGGCTATGAACGTCGATCACGGTGCAGCTGAGAAATGTAATGACCTAGGTGGAAAGGATAAATTTACGAACGCAGAGGGGCGGTTTAACGATAATACAGAGAAGGGAGACTCCGTTCAGGGATTTAATAAGGAGGCAGAGCCGAACGCGGGAAATAAGGAAGGAAGAAATAAGAAATATAGAGAAATATTCATAATGACCAATGGAATGGATGATAGGATAATGAACGATAAATACAGTCAGAGAAGGATATTGCAGTATATGGAGTACTCTAACGACGATGTCGAAGATTCCGATGCGAATTACAGTGACAAGGAGGAGGAGGAAAATCAACATCAGGCTGCTGCAGGTAAAACTATCGTCAGGGATTTGTCTCGTACTTTTGTCGTCGCGCATATTTAATTTTTCCCTTAGTTTCTATAATTTTCGAGTTTCAAAGCAGGTTTGAAAGAATCGATAAACTATAAACTTCTCTAAACTTCAATTTATTGGACAAAATAACGCGTACGTTGATTTAATTACGATTTTTTCGTAATATTTATACGATCTTTAAGAGGAACGCCGTTTAAACGGGAAGGAAATTGATACCGGAGGAAGAAAAACAGGGAATAAACGTTTATCGATTATTTTCAGAAAAAAGCGATGCACCAACACGAAGGAAGGAACGAGCCGCGTACAGCGACAAGAAGAAAGATAAAGTGAATCTGTTGATTAAAGAGAAAATCGACAAAAAGAAAAGACCTAGCCAGAGAAGAAGACGTAATCCAAGTGTAATCGAATACTACGATTACGATAGCGATCTGGAGCAGCAGGATCACGAATCATTGTCACCGACAAGCGAGCAACAGCGAAGTAAAAACAATTATCAAGACAAGAGCGCTATCGAGTCCGACGCGGGACCTGGTAATCGTGCGTGCACTTCCCCATCGAAAAACTAACGACAAAACTGCTAAAATCTTATGTAGTAAAGTTTCACCAGATTTCCAATAATCCGCTCAAATCATCGATTCGATATCTCCAGGTTAGACTATGAGTTAAGGCGAATGTGTGTTTCGACGAACACGTCAGTCCGACGAATATGTCGCAGCGATCCAACACGAAGATCACAGCACAAGAACACAGTAAAATATGGGGCAATTTTTTAATTCAATTTGTTGTCAGGAGAAAATATATTTTTTTTATAATATATTTTTCGTATTTTTACAAATACAAAGAGATGCAAGCTGCAATAGACAGCTCGCTCGTACTGTGACGGATACTTCTTTCGCGAGCTGCCGTATATTAACGTAGATTCTTACGAGGGTTTACCTACATACGTTTCAGTTTTCAGATGTTCCATTCTCCACAGAGCACGCATTCGCTGTAGCCATAGTCACAGATGAATCACGCGAGAGCTCATGTCTCTTTTCGATCGTAGTTGGAGACGGGGAGAGCAGCGGAAAATGTAAACCACCTATGACGGAAATAAAGAACGAGCAAGAAGAGGCGATACGGAAGGAGATAAAACAGAAGGAAAAAACGGGCAACAGAATGCCGATACAGCAATTCCTTAGTCCGGCTGGAATAGAAAGGAACGTGACGAAGAAATCAGCGGCCACGTTATCGACGAAAGTTGAATTCGCGGGAGAGGGAGGATCGTCCAGTAACCAACGACTGCGATCAAGGTGAAGACAACGTGAACAGCATTAGTCGCGAGAGGTCAGCGGTAAATTCTCGAACGAAAAATAGTAAAATCTATGAAATAAATGACACTGACCTGCGTGATCGTGATGTTGGTGTATACGTACGTGAGAAAATCTCAGGCTCGAGTAGTGATCCTAGTGTGTGAACAGGTTAAACGAACCGGTGCAGGCAAACGAAGACAAGTTTTTAGACGCTGACACGAACAACGAAATGGTACTAGATCCGGCAAAGTATATTCTCAAAGTGGATACAAATTCGAATGCCGGAGCAATCGATGATTTCTGCGACGACATCCAATATCTGGATGAAAAGTACGCTATTCGATGTTTGTTGCTATTCGATGCCTAAAGTATCGCAGCGAGGTATGTTAGGACGAACTGATCGGGCCTAGAAATTTGTTCGTCTTAGTATCGTTTAGCTTTGATTTTAGTCGTCCGAGCGTTTCGTTGCGGCACTCGTTCCTTACGGTATTCCGCGTTATAAATATTTTATTCGCGTGTCCGCTAGAAAAGAAATAGCGCCTAACGACGTGCAACCACTGTACGAAGAGTTGAAAAAAATATACGACTGGAACGAGGACGAGACGAAAGTAAAGCCTCGAATTAAGGGAGATCAGAGGATGTATCACGAATCTTACGACAAAGTAGATGGAGTAGCGGGCGAACGGTTTAAAGATCAAGCGGAGCCTCCGCAAGTTCACGATGATCCAACTGAAACATCCGGTAAACGTTGCCGAATAAAATTCCATCGCATCGAATCGACGCGACTCACGTCGATTATGTTCGATTTCTGCGTTCAGTTTCCAGCCCGAACTTATCGCCTCTTTTGCTCGTTTACACTGGATCAGGGAAATCCGAAATTGCCGAAAGAACGTATCCAGCCGTATCATCTGGCCGGCAGGAAAGCCCCGCCGCGAACCTTTCCCGAAGTAATTATTTTGCTCTTAAAAGCACAGACGATATGTTTAAAGGCGGGTCGGAGCAAAGTAACAGCACCGGGGAAAAATTACGAGGTCCTAGCGCTATCGGAACGACCGGTGAATGGCAAACACAAAAGGTAAAAAACGAGTAAAATCTAAGCATTTCCAATAAATTATTGCCCCGACTTACTTTCTTTCGCTCTATAAACCTTGAATCACAGGTGAGCGGGGTGAGAAACGGCGGGGCCGAAGGAAACGATGCCGTGAGCTGGTCATTAACGGGCCAGAAGCAATATATTGACACAGATTCGCGTTCTCCTTACGAGAACCGTAAATATCTGGAATCACAGGTTCCACGTGGATGGGAACACGTCCAAAATATAGATCGCGTGAAACAGACGATCGTTAGCTCCAAGGACCTGCATGAATCTTTTGTCGAGCCCCTGGAATGGATCGACGATTTCGACAAAGACATAAGGGTCAGACTCAGCAGAAGCTTGAAAACCGTCGATTCGAACACGCTTGCATATATTGAATCCAGTACGACGAAATATGAAAAGAATTCGGTTAATGGTTTCATCGATAGGGCTCAGATTGAAAATAGAACGACGTTAAAGGCCGAAGATTCCGAGCTTGCTCTCGTTACCCGTTCGCCTTTGGATATGCAACAATTATTTCGAGATGATAGAAGAACGAAAAGGCAAGTCGCGACTCTTTACGATACGTACGACGATGACGAGGATCGACGTAATCTCGATTCCGAGAAAATGGACTACGATCTATATTCGAGCGATAAAGAAAAGACGAGCGACGATTTTCAGCTATTAAGCTCGTACGATGACGCAGACGATGAGAATCAGCAGCTACTTAACTCGAAGGATCTTGAGGAGTACGACTATCTGGACGACGACGAGGACGACGACGAGGACGACTACAGCGGGATCGTTAGAAACGCAGATTCAAAAAGAAAAGAACATGGCGCTAAGAAGAAGAGTTATGGGAAAGCGATAAAAAAAAGGAAAATGAAAGGTCATGCTGCTAAGTCGAACAAGAATCGCAGAAAACGAAGACATCGCAACAACAAAAAGACGAAAACAAAAAAGCGTGGTAAAAAGCATAAGAAGGATACGTCGAAGAATGGAAATCGTCACACTAACATTAAAAAAAGCAAGATTACGCAGGACGAAGAGAAAGCTCGTAACGAAGGAGAGGAACATCGCGATGGGATTAAAGAAGAAGATGTAAGTAATGAAATGATATTTTTTCTTTTTAAGTACGAACGATATAACAAGACATAGAGCATATAATTTAATTCAAAAAAAGGCTCGTCCATAATATTTTAGACGATGAATTCGGACAACGATATCCAGAGGAGAAAATTCTCCACGCTTTTGATAGCTGATAACGTGGAAGACGAATCGCAGATGGATTCTGCTCTTCACGGTGAACTTGCTGCGAAGATCGTGGAACAAATTTTCGACCAGGTATTCGATATTTTCTATCACGATAGATACGCCAAGTCTACTTACTATATTTCCATGAAATCGTCAGATACAAAAGAACGAAGACCTGAAGGTATCGTTAGGTCCAGGTCTTTATCACAAACACAAAACTAGAGACACCGTGGCAGCTGACAAATCCTATCGTCACGCTATCAACGACGACGAGGTAGATTGCTAATATTCTTGTAATAATTCCCTTCAACGCCTTGCAAATGCTCGAAGCGTTTCGCTCTGACAGATCAAACATACGCAAGATTTGTTGGATAAAATCATGCTGCTTCTCAATCGACTGATTTTCGACGAGGTTCAGAGAAAGACTTGCATTTCTCTGCCATCCGATTTGCTCGAGTTCTTGGACTGGATGTTAGAAGTGAACCCGCAAACAAATTTATTAGAACAAGTAACGCGTATTCTATTCGGATCTGACTTTACAAGTTAAATATTTCATGTCAAACGCTCGTTTACATCCACTGTTCTCGATCGAACTTCGTTTCAGCCACCGGCGTTACCATTGATACACGAGCAAGATAAGGATCATTTTGCACGGGACAAGTTCCTCTTTCGAAGTTTCCCAAACGAGGAACTCGAAGCTGAGATTAGCGAATTGTACGCAAACATTCGATTGATAAAAAGTCTGATAAAGGAATACAGTGCTCTGGCAGAAGACGATAAGGCGAAAATTAAATCAATTCAGGAGTATCTGGTTAGATTCTTAACTCGTCTCAAGACTGACAATCGAATGCCCAACGTCACTCTACGCTATTCTTAAACCTACCGCACCTTTTTCGACGCAATCGAGTTTCTTATTTTTAGAAAATTATTCAGATCCGAGAGAAATATGTAAGAAATGGTCGTTGATACGCGCGAAGTCTCGCTTCCACTTTACGGAAACAAATGTTTGACAACGATTGAAAGTCTTTTTATACGTTGGAATTGTCTACTCGAAATTTTCGCCGTTATATGGCTAGCTTGTCCGTTGTTTCAGGCGAAGCAACTAGATTTGATGCTGGAATATATTGAAGTGAAAGAGGAAGCTGAGAAAAAAGGGAAATCTGCAAATGGAATAGCAGAAGGGAAAAGTGGGAAAGGCATTCCTCAGTATCAAGTAGGAATGAGTAACGCGAGTAATGCAAGCTATTCGACGAGGCCAGATAGTTTTTCGCCTTTAATGAACGCGCCGAACCTCTTGAAACTGAGCAACACAAACTTCCTCACGAACGAACAACTTTTTCAAGAAAGTAAATCCCCTAACTTCGCGACGATTATACGACTCAATGTCGATTATTTGTATGTATAAACAGCCTTTGTACGCTTTAGACAGAATTGACGGTGCTTATAAAGGGAAAAGACTAACCAGGAGCCTGCATAAACATGCAAAGCATAATAAGACGCCAAGAAAGCGTAAAAGCCGGAAAAGGAAGCACGGTAGGCATCGCAAAGGTGCAAGCACTATTGATCAGCCACGGCATAAGGACACTGTGCATAAAGCTGCAGCGCTGCGTCAAAAACGCGAATATCTGGCCAAAGGCTTTTGGGATTCTTTCGATTCCGGATACGAGGAACCTTTAATTTACGATTCTATGGATATGGTGAACGTGGAATCGAACGCGGACGGTATACGAGTGGTTAAGAGAGAGGAAAAGCACAAAGACAAGGATGATAAAAAGTATGTGTCACATTGATAAGGCGTAATTGGTAGATCGTGGATGATCATGCAATTCTATGGTTTTACGAGCGAAATTAGAGAAACGAAATAGGGATTTATTCGTGAGAGACATCCTGTGCAGTTTTGCGCCTCGAACCTTTCGCGACCAGTATCGCGTTCAATATCGTGATTAATTTATATTCCATTAAACTCAAAATCTGTTCGTAATTTGGCTATAGATATTCTACTTCCGGAATTAATATTTGCTCGTGGATTAAATTTCCATTTATTTTGCACGCTAAAAGTAGAAACAATGAAACGAAGTACAACGTCGAAAGAACGAAACTTATCGTAAATGATTAACAGCCGTGGTTCAATAATTAGCGAAACGTTAAATAACGTGTATTATTGTGATTTTATTTTCACATAAGTACAGTGCTCGATCTTGGAAAGGAAAGGCGGCGAACAATTTGATAAAAGGTAACGCTGCAGATCAGAAAGGGAGTACTAAAATTGAAGGAGATACATCAAAATCTCTTGCTAACGTCCAGTCTCAAGAGCGAAACGATTCTAGCGAAGAAGACAAAGGTAACCTTGCAAAGATTGATAGAACTCATAAATCCGTAAAGTCATCTTTTCTATCGGGTTTTATACAATCTACGCTTTAATAAAATATGTAAGTATACTATTGAGAATATTTGTTAGAGGAACGATTTTGTGATAAAGATTTTCTTAAAACATTAAAAATTCTCTTTTTGTGAAATTTGCACACGCAAAGTTCGAAGATTAAAGGATTAAAGGGCGAACAAGATTAAAAGTCAATCTTTATCGCAGTAACGTACGAATCTGTCGAATCTGTAGGACTTCTTTGCCCTTGGTTGCTCGATTGGTGCAACAGAATCGATTGAAACGACGATTCTTTGATCGTTATTTCGAAAAGTGTATTCGTCAACGTGTTTTGTTGCATTTATTACACTCATCTTTGTATCAGACTTGATCGAAGAGGAAGAACCGATAACAGGCAAGGATCAACTAGAAGATGAGATATTGCTGCTTAACAAGCGACAAGCTTGGAAAAAGAAGAACGAACAACAACTGGAAGAAGTTGCTTTCGGTGAAGATATGAGGAAATCATCGAAAGACAAAGAGCTGTACGAAAAATTGACCGAGATCGACAAGAAGAAAACCCATGTAGATAAGACGCAAAGGAAAAATTGCAGTGTTAAGGATTACACGATGAATAATCCAAACGGCTGTAATTTATCAAACGAGGACAAGCTGAGGATGCTCGAAGAGAAGATAAATGTTTATGCGGATAATGAGTGAGACGAGAAAGCGAGAGGTAAAAAGTGAAGGTGGAAGAGAAAGTTGCGAGAAGCCGAAGAAGTTGACAAGTTCACTAAGGATGAACTACCCGCGATAAATTGCAAGATAAAGGGAAACGTTAAAGAGACGGACGTTAAAGAAGAAGTGGAAGTTCGAAGAACAAACGACAAGGAAGATGCGCTACAAGAGATTATGCAATTGTATGGTAAATTTGCCAGGTTCTTTCGCGATACTGTAACAAAATTCCGTAAGGAAGTTCCTCGAAAAAGTTTTCTTTTCATTTGTCGAAGACAAGGAGATGACACAGCGCAAAGGGAAACGATTAGTCAAGGAAGATAGAAGATCAAACGTTACGCTAACTCATCGCAGATGCAGTAATAACGTGGACGACATAGTATTTAATTTTACACTTGTACGATATCGTATTTAGAATAAATTTTATTAATAACATCTATCGCGTTCGATAATTATCGTTCTACGTACGTACATTGCTCGACTATGGAAGAACACAGTATCTTTCAAGCAACCAAAATATAATATCGTCTGTTTAATTTTACGACTTTTTCCCATTTACATATTTCCCAACTGATACAGTTGCTCGCTAAAGTATACTAATCTTTTACCAGATACGTATTTACGGGAAATATTTTCTAACTTTTATATACACTTTCGAATTGATTTCAAGTTTTATCGACACGATTATGACAGTCGTGTCTCATTACGGTGCCAGTCAAATTTCAAAATATTTTATCTAGCGCGCGTAATATTCATATTCGAAACGTTTACTACGATAAGTGTGGAAATATTTTTGTCGGCCACTCTAAATTCTTAGCTGTATTTCTGGTCCTTTCGCCCTCTCAGTGGTTTCGTTTAATTATAGAACGCGTATATAAATAAAGCAATAACTAGACTACAATAGTGGACATTTATAGGTGGAGTAATTGTATTTGCGACACAATAGTGCTCGGCTGCGTAATATCGCGGCGAACCGGGATAGGTTCGCGTCGTTGCTTGACAGCGGGCGTCTAAATAATTTCATCAGATACATCGATCGCCGATGAGCTTTATCGTAATTGACACATTCGCTCTATCTGGTCGACAGGCGAGCCTGTGAAACCTCGTAAATCGTCCTGTCGTTGCGATGAACCCGACGGCCTCTCGTATGTTTGCACACGCGTACAACGCCCGTGTTAATCTATGTACGAAAACTGCTTAAAGCCGGCGATTACTATCACCTAATTGCTCTCTAAGAACAGATACAATTAATCAAGCCATAACCCGTTCTGAATCAACAACATCGTACCTTACCTTAAAGCGATCTTCCCTCTAGTTTACATTTATGCAAGAGAAATTTAAATTAGCAGAATTTCAGCTATTTTTTTACAGGTAACCAAGTCTTTAGAATTTCATCTGAAATTTAACATTGAAAGAGAAGCGAGAATACGCTTGGTCTTAACTCGAGATACAATTACAGAGTAAATTTTCGTCCCTCGTGACATAATCTTACAATTTCCTCCTTCTACAAATTTTGATTAAGGCCAGATATTTTACTACTTTACTAACTTTTTTACTTTCCTAACTTTTACCGCTTTACATTTACTTTACAACTTTTTTATTAAAGAAGGTATTAAAGAGAGAATTCGACAAAGTATATAAAGGAAAATAATTATGTACGCTTAATAAATGCTTGCGTAAAGAGTACGATCGAGTTAACACAGTCGCGTCCATTTGCAAACCAAATCGTATTCCTCTATCGTCAAGAAATTTCTCACGCTCCGGGAGAATATGAAAGAATCTCTCCGTTCGATTTTCTCAAAGCCTTAAAGGTTTCTTCTACTTATGGAAACAGAAGCGAGAATAGGCTACAGAAATCCAATCGTAAGAGAGTTCGAACACTTTGATAGCCGCGTGTCCGACAATCCCAAACAATGTTTCTCGATCGTTTCCCTAACTCTTCCAAAACTTCGCAAGATTCGGAAGAAAAGAAGCGAATAACTTGGCCACCTGTTTCAACGATTTCATAATCCGGCTAGACGTAGCGCGAGTCCGACGGCAAAACTGATTAAATCTTGCCACGGACGAAAAGAGTATATCTCATCGCGGTTGCTCGTACCTACTATCTCTCTCTCTCTCTCTCTCTCGCCGTCTCCGAAACTCGGGATAGAAAAGAAGAAGAAAAGTATGCATTCTGCCGTCTCCCGGGGCACGAAATATCTCGAAAGTTTCCTCGTAAAGTAAGTCCACGCAGCGGAATTCCCCCGGGCCAATTAAATTCCCGAAATCGGACGCGCTCGCTTATGCAGGCAAGGGCAAGGTGGAATACGGAAAAGGGAGAGAATGTAACCCCGTGGTTGGCGAACGTTATTACTTATTCGACTCAAGGATTTTAAGGGCGGCCGACACGCGGATTTATTTAGATATTCCAACGGTGAGCATCTGCTGGAGGTTCGACTGGATCTCGTCTGGCGTGCGTTTTCCTCGTCGTTTTCGCTCTTCTTTCGACCCGCATTAATATACACGGAGAAGCGGCGTGTCTGCGATCGTACGGAAACCCCAGCTATTTTTACATAACATTGAGTTGTTCGTGTAACGGAGTCCTGGCCCTCAGTCGTACCGAGGGTTTGGGTCACTAATGGGGGTTAAAACGCAGAGGCGCAGCTACGACACCAGACGCGTAGACGCATCGAGAGAAATTTCACCGATCGACTTCCACCCCCTTCGACCGAACCGCTTGCCCTTCCACGAGACGCGCGAAACTCTTTGGATCCGACGCGCGTCAAATTATTTATGATTATTTGTTTCGTCTACAGGACAAAGTCGGAAATTTGTGCACGGAAAACGTGTAAAATTGCGTGAAAAGACGCGTTAGCTTTACACGCCACTAGGTTACGATAGAGAATTACCAAAACCAATCGAGATAACCGGTATCGGATATTTAATTTTTATAATTTAGTAAAATGTACGTGTATTTCCGATAATATTAATACGTAGTTGTATCGAGACAAACACATAATATTAGATATGCTTATGTATTCCGCTGTACGCTTTCGTTCCAATTAACTATACACGACATATCAAAGGTTCGGTAGTTTCAGCGTTCGAGCAAGTCCAGCGTTGAAATTCTTGCGGGTGTATTGGAAACCACTTGCTCCTTGTGCGATTGATACTTGTGATAATTATGATAATTAAAATCGTTGCCAAATTGGCGACTCGCGTGCGCAGAGAGAATCCATCGATCTCGTAGTATCGGAACAGGTACGTCCGACGCGACGCGGAGAAAAATTTTTAACGACCAGGAGAACCGTGATGCATTAATGCGAAGCTCGCTGGCTTTTAAAGGCGACTGATACGATTTCACGCGGACGAAGAATGGAAGAACGACGCTGAACAATCGTAAAAATGGAAGCACGGTTTCAAGAGAAGGTTCGACATGTTCGGTGCTGCGATAAGTACACATTGTTCGACGCATTGCGCGGCGACGTCGGAGCTATCGTTAGTCACGCCTAACCACGTTTTTCGACGACGATCCCCGTCGACGACCTCAATTTAGTGGCAACGATCGATCGATGACCGGAGTCAAATGCAAATCGCAGTCTCTTAATTGGGAAATGAATTCGACTACGGTGCACGATTATTCGCGAGAGCAGAACCGTCGGTGGCAACTAGTTTCAATACCCCTCGTACGCGTCGTTTACGCCAATTGTTTCGTGATGCAGAATTGTCCCGAGGCCCTGGATTAACTGGGTTTTACGGTCACGTCATTTAAGGAAACATTTTCAGCCTTTAGTACTCCTAACTTTGTACTCGTGCTATCCGCTTAACAAACTCCAGGCTTTTGTATGTAGAATTACCAAACCCATGAAAATGGTACGTTTCAGTTGCTCCGTTTTTACAAAGTTTAAATGAAATTGCTTTCGGCAAGATTAACCTCCGAAGGAAGGAATTTTTCAAACCAGAAAAACTTCCCGCATACAGATATTTTCTACAAATAAGTTTCTGCTTATGACTATTTTTTTGAAATTTATATGATCCTGGTAGCCTTCTCGCACAATTGAACTAAATATAGGTGGAATCTTACGAGCTACAAAAATTTATCTCCGGAATAGAACAACACGAAATTGTACCGACAATAATCGTTCAACTTTGTCTCGTACCTCGTATCTCTCGCAAAACTTCTAAGCTTTTCATATAGAGTAGTTTTATAATTTAGAAAATCCGATGCTTACGGCATATATAATTCTATAAATGGACGACTATTTCAAGATTTCAGTACGTGATGAAACTCGTTATCTCTTGAACTATTTATAATGCTCCTAGAAAACCAATGCATTGTGAAAGATATTCTCTGCCGTGTCATCTTCATCCATCGAAAAAAAGCTAAAGGAACGCTAAGAATAAGAAAGAAACAAGGGAAAAAGCGACAGAAAAAAGGGGAGGCAGAGGCACGGAGTGAAAATCGTGGCGAAGAGAGAGGGAGAGAGAGAGAGGGAGAGAGAGAGAGAGAGAGAAGTGGGTGGTGGTTGGCCGTTGGGACGGGGTCTGGCACGCACCCCCGAATGACAGATGGTATTTTCGCGTATCATGATCGCGGCTAGGATAGTTTCCTATATCGTGGAATATACAGCCCCGGCCTGGCATCGTCGACATGTCGATAGCAGGCCTCGCCGTGCGATACATCCACCGATATCCCCGTACCATGAGTATCCGCGGTCCATCCCCTTCGTTCGACCGCTAAATGGCCCAGCGGAGCCACCCCCATGGTGCTCAATTATTGATACTTACCCCTCGTGCCGCCTCGCATTTCCCCGGCTGCATGTTCCCGATGCGTTGCGTCCTTCGATCCTCTGTATGCGAACGCATCTCCCTGCGACGAAAGATCAGCAAGCCAGAGCGGAAAACTCATCTGCAAAGATATACGCGCTAATGAATTTTGGGCCGCGTAGAATTTGTCATTTTCGCGCCACTTTTCAGTTGCAGTTTCGTTTTGTTTTGTTTAAATAGGCTGCGAATCTTTGGTCGATCCAGAGGCATAGAAATGCATAGAACGCGCGTGAAACATATGTATAAAATATGCAAAACACGGTACTCGTCGCAGTATTTAATAAGTAAAGCGAACATCTACCTAGACGTTGTTCTAAGAATATGAATTTGCGCAAGTAAGAAATATCTTGAAGTGCTTAATATTTCGCGAGAACGTGATACTCGACGAGGCGAAATTTTCTACTCCGGTATTGAGATTCTTCTTAACGTTCGTCGAACCTTGTCTTAATTAGGACAAGTGAGAAAATAGATCGCTACCTATCTATAGCAAGGATCGAAAGTTTGGGAAGTGGTACGAGTTCGGGAGTTCGTAAATCGAAATGAAGAGAGGGGAAGGGCTGAGAACCGCTGTTGGTTGCAATGGCCTCGATTAACCGTTTGACCGGCTAGAGCGAGTGGTCAACGTTTTCCAGGCGTCCAGCTCGCCCTATTAGATCTACAGGAAGCCTGGTACAGATATCCGGAGGTGGACGTGCCGTTTCAATGTTTCTTTGCATCGAATTCTGAAGCTGGTCTGTTCCACGGGGGAAAGATCGACCAGAGAGAGAGAGAGACGGGGGGGGAGAGAGAGGGGGGGGAGAGAGAGAGAGAGAGAGACGGAAAAAAGAGGAAAGTGCTGTCCACTGATTAAAAGTTTTCTGTTCGACATCGTGGTCGTTCCTTCGTCGAGGCTGGCTCGATGTGAGATTAATCGTGGCTTCTTCGGCCAAACCGTAGAAACCAAAAACCGATATCGGTTCGAATAAAGCGAAAAGAACAGAGAGAAAGGAATAAAGGGAAGGCAGAAGAAGGGAACGAAGACGGGAAAAATGCAAACGAATCGGATGGATGGCATTGAAAATATAATCTAGCCCACGGTCTTTCCGTAAACTTTAAGACATTCGTCTATTCGAGGCTCGTTCGTCAAGCGAGTCGAGGAAAAGGAAAAGAAAAGAAGCAGCCTCCATAAAGCGATCGGGAAGACCCTCGCCCTTACACCCATAGACGCGAGGCCGCGTCTCTCCTCTAAGTGTATTAGACTCGCGTTTCGGGTCGTGGAAGAAGCTGTGCGGGGGGTTTCGGTGTAAGCCGGAGGACGGTTTCGAAGGGTGCGAGAGGGTGGTCCGATGCCTGTACCCCGCTAATGGCACCCTCGGGGTATTCCCGGAGAACCCTCTCGTATTTATTATTTAGCGAGGATACCGGTAGGTGGAAGCAAGCGGGTGAAAGAGCAACGAAGAAAGAGGACCAACGGGGTAGCGCGAAGGTGGAAGAGAGAAAGCCTGCAAGAGAGGGTCAGCAATGGCAGGCCACGAGGATTTATCCGCAAACATCACACATCGGCCGTAGACTTCCGTTAAGCACGATTTCGAGAATGGAAACCGCAGGAAATTAACGGTGACACGCGGTTCGGCTGGACACGTGTTTAGCCGTGTGCTAACGATGAAAAATACAGTATCCCAGCTCTGATCGAGCCTCGAACCGGCACTGCAAAAATGATAATGATAATCCCGTTAATGTTAACGGGATAAATTCTTTTTCTCCTTTTTTTCTTTTCCTTTTTCTCTTTTTTTTTCTTTTTTTTTTGGAGAAAAGTACGAAGCAGTAGAGGCGAGTGTAAGAGAAAGAAACAGACAGATAATAGGGTGATAAGAGAGAGGAAAGGGAAAGGACTGGCGGGGACAGTTCGTAGAAGGTTGCGCACAGCGACGAGAGCAGAGCGTTCGAGAGAAGTAAATTAATACAAAAGTGAACGCGTCGCAAACGTGATTTTTCAGATGACATACAGGAGCAGGGAAAAGCTTGATCTGATGTTTTAATTTCCAGAAGAGTATCTCGTTCAGACGGCAACTGTAATAGACATGCTCCGTGCCATGTTCATGGGAAATCATTAAAGAGTTCGTCATTAAAAGTACGTTACAATGGCGGAGGGAAACCCGAATGGAAAAAAGCGGATCGAAGATTTATCGGGACGGTATCAATAGAAGAATCGGTTCACAGATTACGTGGTGACAAAACAGCTGGAAAAACATCGGGACGAGGCAAAAACAATCGAAGGGGTGGCGAGGGAGGGTTGGACGAGGGAATCGGGAAAATCGGAAACAATTGTCGCTCGTGTATGTTCGAAGAGAGGACTTGTGCGCGCGCAATTTGCGCGTCAGGAAAATGCATGCTTCGATGGCAGCAGCTGCGGGACGTTATTGATACTACATTTCTCCCGATTTGACGAATTGCCGTATTGGACTAATGGTCCGAATACGAAAGCCCCCGCCGATCCAGACCCAGCTTCTGACTCGCGGCTTCCTAGCGAAATTGTTGACCCCCCGTAAAACTATAACCTGCTCATAATTCTCCGACATTTTCGGTCTGGAGAAGCCGGAGGAAAAAACGAGGACGTGGTCAAACAAATGGCAAAGGTAATACCGATACTTCTGCTCCGTTTACTTTTCGAAAATCGATGCCTACCAATCGAGTAGTCTTTCTCCGTTTCCGTGATGTCTTTTTCTCTGTTTAAACATTTTTCATCTTTACCGCGTTGTATCGTGGATGTTGAATTTTCGTTCGAACGTAACGATGTTTCGTGCGTTTTACCGTATATTACTTATTAGTGTAATGTATCTCAACAAATTATTTTTAGAAGGCTTAGAATGTTCGGAGGATGTAAGAATGAATTTTCAAATATCCTTGAAAACTATCACTCATTGAGAAACGTATCGGACACGAAACAACCATGTTTATACGTTAAAGATACTGTAAATATTACGTATTGTACGTATATCATATAATACGCATATTATAGGTAATATTACGTATATATTATACGTATACGTAATATTACGTATATAATACGTATACATATTATAATTACAAGTATTTTTCAAATTGCTACGTTTGTAACTGTATAAGAGTAAAAACCTTAGCATATGCAGATTAAGCGCTATTGACTAGGAGGACGATATATATAAATGGAAATGTTCGCCGTGCTATATATATTTATGTAACAAACATACCGTCTACGTTTAGATCTATTCTAGTATTTGGAACAGATTCAAGTAGACTAATATAAATTAGAAGTTCTTACCAGAAAAATCTGTCGTGAAGATGAGCCGAAACGTTTTAGCAGAACGCACAATTTTCCTCGACCTCGGCCTGGTCGGTGCTAAGAATCAACGTCACCGAAATATCGCGGTGCAACTTTGAAAAAATAGGTCGATTAAGAGTGCCGATATCCATCACACTGTCTCTTAAAATGTTCCGCCGTCGATCGAAACATAATCTCGAAATAGAGAATGAACACACACACCGCACGAGTACGTTCGAAAGAGAAAAGGAGACTGAGGTACGAGCAACAACACTAGCTAACGATATCGTCGAACGTGGTAAGGAAAAAAGACGTCAACAAAGACAAACTGCCTGCGAGTATATTCTAAATATATACAAACCGTTCGATCCGGCCTTACTCGTCGTAGATGAAAAAATGTAAACTTTAGAGATTGACTGTTTAAGAGCTGGAATCGACCGCATAATATATCACATAATTCAAAATATTTTCTTCTTCCATTAATGTATGCGTGATACGCGATATTCGTATTTTTATAAAATCGGGAAATACTAGATATAGCGTTTGAAATCGTAAAAATGTAAGTAGCAGCACATTACGTTAGAATTTAATATTATTTGATGAATAATATTCGTTGGTAAATGCTTGTTAGATATCGAAATGTCGTAAACAGTAATTTGCAAAGGCAACGAATTTTCGCTGGCAATATGGAACAAGTGTCGTTAATGGCTGACATATTGAATCCCGATTACGATGCGGATCAGAATAATCGTAAATTCGATCTACTCTCAAATATCCATTAACGTTTCAGTTAATCTCGAAATAATTAATTCGATTTTATCGAAAGACTAGAAAATTCGAATGCCTTTATACGATGTGTGATTGCAATTTGGCAGAAATGTCTAATATGTTTTCCCGCCATTTTCATATGCATACGCATTATGGTTAACAATAATTTCTATCCATATATTTACACTTACCGAACTAATTAGCCGAAAGAACTTTGCGATATTTCGTAGCACCGTATCAAGAAATCCAATTTTTGTATCTCCAACGAACACGTACACCAAGTTTTCTCAACTAATTAACACAAATTAACTTTCAATTAACGAACATGTGCACCACTTCACCTCACCGAACACTTTTACGAAAGAAAACATCAAATCAAATGTTCGTCTGATCGGCGGGCGTTAGTGTCGCCACCTACCAGCGATGTCGTCAACCATTACTTTCAGCTTAAATTATCCACTGCCGGTGATCGAATGCCGCCGAATTAAATATATGTTATTTTTGTTGTTTAAAAAATAATCTTATCTTTTTGTAGGTAGATGTTTTTAATTTATTTTGTACCCTGACATATTTTTTAAATCTAAGATCAAAAAATACCGAGAACTTAATCTCTAACTGTTACGTTATCGTAAAAGGCGTATGTATTAAATTTATTTTTTAACATTGGTGTCGCGTAAATAATTTTGATGTCTAGACAGAAAATTAAAATAAATAGAGCTGCAGTTTCGATTCCTTCACTTCTTTTTTTTTTTGTTTCTAATATAATTACGGGTCTGTCGCAATTAAAGCACTCACATTTCCTATTTTTCTCTCGAATTGATTCAGAAAAATAGCCCCGAAGCTGAGGAGAAATGAAACTACATTATGCATAGCGCACCATTTTGCTTGCTGCATTCTCGGGATGATAATGGCATCGTTTGAAGTGTTCGCGTAATTAATGAAGCTAAAAACTTTTGACCCTTAATTACGCTGTCCATTGTATTTCGAGAGTTCTTTCTTTCTCCGGACTACTGTGAGAATGCGAATAAAGAATACGGACCATATTGCAATCAACGAATGTCTCGAAGAATAAATTATGTACACGCGATCATTGTTTCTGACCCCTTTTACATCTGTTCCCCTATATAAAATTTCTAAATAAGAGATTCAAAATTTAACGATCCTGGCATTGACTAGATAATAGATATCGATAAAAAAAAAGATTGTTCTGCGAAACAATAATTTATACATAACTATAGGTAAGAATAACGACTGAAAGCCAATGGTCGTTAAGAAAATCTCTATATTCAAAACTCCGCGAAAGTCTGACGATATCTATTGTCTATTTTCGATTCAGAACTTCTTACACGGGAGAACGATTCAGAAAAGTTCGTTCTTCCAGGTTATTTCGGAAAATACCGTTTTCGGAATCCTACTGTTTGCGACATGGAATGTTTAAGTGGAGCGAATTGTGGCCGAACGAATATTCTTTCATCTCGTGCATACGCTCGATGCACATTGTACAATGGATCAATTAACGTTGACCGACTCGCGTAACATAAACGCTCATCGATATCCCAGCGATTGTAGCAGTAAATAGCGTACTCATAAAAAATAATTAATCGGCTCGACCATAAATAAACGCGAAGAAACCAACGATCGATCGGTAAGAGACCGTTCCAGTTGGATTCCTCCAAGAGGCTCACCTGATAATACCTACATTCTTCGGTGCTGGAACAGGAATTTTTGTAACTAAATTTAAAGGATAATCAGAATCGCGGCGATTATGTACAATTACTCCATTGCTCGGAGTAATTGTGTTAATAGGCCAGAAAGAACGAACTCGAAGCCCACGAGAATCGTTTCGCTGTAGCCTGCCTGAAAATTATACCTTTGTGCTTTAAACGCTTATGAACCGTGAGCTAACCGTGCTCTCCTACCTAAGTACCTCGGACAGTACCTAATCTCTCGTACGACCTGACCAACTCTATCCTCTGTCTAAATACAATCTGTAATACCTGGACTAGGAACATCTCCTAGTTTCTGCTCGATATTTTCCTATATAGCGTAAAAAAAAAGTATACGACAGCCACTGCTATGCCGATGAACGTGAACGGACTTCATGCGGACAGAACTAACGATACTTGAAGAATGTTGGCGAATTTAATGTCGGGCCTGAGCCTGGCGTTTAACAACGCCAAACGATCTACCCTATCCGGCGAGTCCCATCGAGGCCCCGAAGGAGAGTGGGTGGGCCTGACACTTGCGGCCTCAGAACGAAATCGACGGTCGAGCTTCGAATGGCGGGAGAGAGAGACAGGGACAGACAAACAGAGAGAGAGAGAGAGAGAGAGAGAGAGAGAGAGCGAGAGAGAGAACGTGAGAGCGGGGGTTGCGGTGTAAGAGTCGGGGCCCTGAGGGCCCCTCATTCGAGCTCTGCGCCCGGTGTAGGAGCGGAGAGGGGTTAGAGGGGGCAAAGGCACATTCCAAGGCAGAACGGCTGCCAGTGAAGGTGGAAGGCAAGAACAGTCTCTCACGATATTGCGCTCCGTTCCTATCCACCGTTGCTTCCTTTCTTCCATAGAGCCTCGTCGCTCGTTTTCACCCGTCCCCGTGGGACCGTCGTCGTGTGATCGTGCCGAGCCGTGCCGTGCCGTGCTGTGCTGTGTGCCGTTGCGATGCTACATGAGACGCGACGCGATGCGAACCGTCTCTCGGAATCGAATTAACGAGAATACTGTTTCGCCGACACCAGCCAGAGGAGGAACGTGCATGTGATAAAGGTTTCGTGGTACTGTGCACCGGGGTCTACGGTATACGGTGGTCGTTTTTGGCGCCAGGCGTGCTTCAACGTTTCAAAAATGCGCACGCCTACTTACGTACCGCGGTATTCCAGTGGGAAGACCAAGGAACAGAGAGTTCGTTTCGAAAATAGATTTCTGCCTCGTGTACAGATCCGTGCTCCGATCGTCGGGCATGCGGAAGGAGCGTCACCGGGAGACAGTGATTGAGAGGATCCGGCAGACGGGAGCACTTGAATATTCGATCGCGCAGGTGAGCCGCCACTATCTCTTTCTTTTAGTACGAATACGCGATGGATACCGGATTCGCAATTTGCTCGAGCTTTCCCGTGTAAACGAAACGGCCAGGCGATCTGAACGTCGAAGAATTTATCGAAAGTGGAAGGTATTCGCATGACTGGTTCGAGATTTTTTTCTTCTTGAAAGAATAACTCGCGTCTTTAACATTCGACGAGTCATTTAAACTTCACGATGTTCGAAGCGTCGATATCGCAAAATTTCGTGACCAAGCGGAGCTGTTGACACAAGCGTTCCATTTATACGTGACGGTGAAACCGGTATTCGTAGCAAAAGGAGCAAGGCAGATAGCTTATCCGAATGCTAGAAATTAGCAGCTCCTAACCTTTAGATAAAGGCTGTTGTAGATTTCATCAGCGATCTTCTATCTCTTCGAATCGAAATTATTTCTGCCTTTCTGTTTCTTTCCTCTTTCGACCAACGGAAGATCAAGCGAAAGCAGTTTTCAGCCACTTGGCCACCGATCGATCGAGCACCATAACCTCGTTAGTTACATCAGCGTCAGGAGATTTTGCATATAAACACCGCGAGAAACTTTTTTGACGAGTCAGGCATTCCGTGAGAATCGTCTGGAACAGCGGGCAACTCGAGAGGAGCAGGAGGAGGGGATCGTTGGTTTTCTGCTTGAACGAAATTAAATCCACGTGCCGCGAAGTATTCCCATTCTTCGTTCGATCGAGAGATCGTCGAACGACAGAAAAACTTAACCGCGTCCGAGCAACGCCATCGGCATCGAACTTGACCATGGCCTTCAGAGCCTTTGCGCTCGTATAACGAGATACGAGGAATGTAAGTGGCCAAGAGTCCACCGGTTGGACTTACGAGAACTACTTCGAGCTGGTTGCCTGCAACTAGATGCTCGATACCAAATATGCTTTAAGGTAGCGACCGATGTGATCGAATTTGCCGGTGAAGCGCAAGGGACCATTAGCCTAAGCAGATTTTCCTTTAAAGTAGTCACAGCTCGATCTGCTTACTGTCACCGATAATGATTTATAAGGAGACTAATAATACGATGATTTCGCGTTGAATTTTTAATAACGTGTCATCGATGTAAGATCCGATCGGATTTTCAACACTCGTGTACTACACTGCGCAAAAGTATTTGGATACTTTGTGCAATTCGATCAGAAGGTTGATATTTTTTCATAATACACATTTTCTCACTCATCTGTCTGACGACTTGCTTTTTGAAAATACTTTTCATCCTGCTTTGCTCGAAATCCTCGATCGATATTCCTATCGTTTTTTAAATATTCCAGAAAACGACAGAAACATAAAATCAGACAAGAAGTTAGTTTTAACGTGAAACTGGCTGACAAAATATTGAATTTTAGAATTGTTCCTCTATAAAAGACACGAAACGTCGTCATCGTATCAAGAATTTCATTTGAGATATATTTGATACGTTTGAAACAATTTTACATGTATGAATATTCATAGGAAATAGTATAGGTATATGGGTCTAGTTAAATTACGATACTTTATGCTGACACGATGCTAAATTTATCTATCGTAATAATGGCGACAGTGATCCTCCCATATACCTCCTTTATAGAACCTGTATGCCACGCGACATGTAACTCTTCTTTCGTGTGCAAGTTGTACATACACGAAATCGTTAATTGACACCCTGCGAAGAATACCTGCGATACTTGCCGATGGTAGTTATTATCGGAACTCGTAACAATTTCTTAACAAGGTAATATGGAACGAATTGTTGGGTAGAATTCTTTCGAATAAGTACAATGCCGAACCATTGAAAGCCACTCTTCACAACTCGAGAAGAATCGTCTAATATTCACCGAGATATTTATATAAGTTCCTTGAAAGCTATTCGAGAAGTTTTAACGACGGAAGGCGCTAATAGGCTGCGAAAGTTTCCCGCATTTCCGTGTCCGGAACGGATGCGATATCCGCAGTTAGCATCATTCCATTACTCGGACCCTGCGTTACGTGGTAATTGGGAGATTCGTTAGTTTCTTAACTGATTGCCATCTTCTCGCAGATAATCGGCAAGTCGCGAACCTCTTGACTCTCTTTTTCGATCGATTCCATGACATCGCAGCTACTGTACGATACTCGATCACAGAATTAGGACTACGTACAGAAATTTCACTTGTCCGTTAGGTTGTTGGAAAAATAGTTAGTTGATTCACTCCGTGTATTATATTTGATGAGACACCGAGGGAATCGGTTATCGCGTGCTTCTAATATTGTCATTTTATCGAAAATGAAAGGTAAACTCGTACACGTGTGTAAATTTTGCCAGAGAAGTAAAAAGTATCGAATACTTTGAACGAAAAGGGCGAAAAATATTGAAATTCCTAATTCGGTAGCCGCGGGCTGTGGATATTTTCAGAGAAGAAAATCCTTTCATTTCACGATCGTGAACACCGCTTACGCCAACTTCCGCTGTTTTGTAATCCAAGACGATTTATCAAGTTGAACGGAGGCGGCTGTATGGAAACGAATCGGCTCCCGACGAGATGTGAGAAATGCGACTGATCCGCGAACGGTTCGTGATCGATCGCGATCGCGAAAACGAACGTGCCGCGGCGTATCTCTCGAGTTCTCAGATCCTTCGATAGACGATTAATCGATGAAAGCCCATTACGCCGTCGTTTCACCACTCGAATTTTCAACGATAATTAATCGTCCGTTGGTACGGATCGGTTCACACAACTACGATCGTATTTTCAGGTATTACAATGTCCCAACCGCAATTAACTACCGACCTGGACGTTCCGGAAAGTCCGCAACACTCTTGCCAATGCTCCGCAATGAGTAGCATGGATTCCATGAGAACGCAGAGGGACAGGGCGGAGAGGAGCGTGGGAAGTACAAGAATTTCTAACAACCAAGAACTCCCTAGGGGTTTAGAGGCACTTCAGAGTGCTTTCGAACCAATAAGAAGACTGGAAAGTCCGCTATCTCATCAAGAAAGCCAACAGATCAATTTAGAGAATACCAGGAATGTCGATATTTTGGAGCATCAGGCCGGCTTATCGCCGAATACGAGATCGATGGAAGGTCAAAGCGCGATTCTCACGAGACACGGTCACAATCTTTCCTGCAGTCCGAGGAACTTGGATCTTTCCCGAAACTTGGCGTTCGAGGCTGCGCGAAGAGTTCAGGAATCCGGCAACTTACAGGACAACCAACACAGCCTAACTTCCAGCCCTAGTCCTTTGTTGGAGTCTAGCTCGGCGTTACTCGAGACGTCCGCGAAAGATCTGGACAAGCAGCTCGAGGATCACACAGGGTTATCGCAGAAAGCTGCCGCTTCGGGCAAAGATAAGCTGAAGAATATTCAGCAGGTTCTGAATCCTTATCAACACCATCATGAGCCGACGTCGCCGGAACGTAACGTCCACGGACACTTCCACGGTGATGCCCACGCGCACGTGCACAAGCACGCCGACAATTTCCGAAGCACTACGAATTTGGACGTTGCGGATGGATTGATGGGATTTCAGCAGCACCAGCGACAACACACTCATCATCATCACGGGAACACCAAGGCAACGAACGTGACCCATCATCACGGTCCGGCAACCGTGCATCATCCGCACGGTCCGCAAGGAATAGCAGCGCACCATCATGCAAATCTGGCGCCAAGCTTAACCAGCCACGTTCACGGAAACTCTGGTCCTTTAAGTAACCCCAATGCGAATCATGGAAGCCAAGCTGCAGCCGGGAATCCGAACACTCATCACCATTCGAATCCAATACCGACGTCTACTACGATGGTACACAGAAACTCACCGACGAGTCATCATCGTCTCGGTGGTAGCACCGGCTTGACCAGTCACTACCCTTCAAACTCAGGTTTCTCCGGTGATCACCACGGCACTTCCAGTGCAATGAGCGGGGCTTCGTCGAATTCGAGCATGTTAAATCATGGCGGCTCGCCAGCGGTTCATCGACACGTGGTCAATGCGAATAGCAGTCTCTCGACTACGCCATTAGCTAGCCATCATCACGGTAGTTCGTCGGGAAGTTTGACCGGACATTCGAGCGTAAATCATCATCACGTCAGCTCTGGCATATCCTGCGAGTCTTCTTCGTCGAACGCCAATACGAGAACGCACAGTCGCCTAGATCACGTCCACGATCATCATCACCATTTACAACAAGTGCATTCGTTGCATTCCAGCCATCCTGATACCAGGCAAAGAGACAGAGCTCCGTCCAGCCTGGAGCACCATGGACATCATCACGCGCACATGCATGCTCACGGACATCAACACACGCAGAATAACGATACCAAAAATACGTCTCTCATCGGAGTCGACTCGATACAGGTATTCTTGTCAAATTTCGATTTGAAAATTTAGAATTTACAGGGAAATAGTTATTATTACGCGCGTGTTTGGGCAAATTCTAATTTTCGTATGAATGTAACCAGAGACACGGAATCTGAACGGAAGTTTGTTTCGGCTGTTGACTGTTACATCATAATAATTACAATATTTTAGACACGATTGGGTTATATAAATCCAAATGCAACAACAGAGTAAAATCTGAATCTAGAAAATTCAATTTTCGGTGATTTCAAATGTTTAAGCAATTTAATCTGCTCTACCGAAATCTAACTACGTCTGTAGACGACAACGATCGTTAATCATTAGCGCGTTTAATCATTGGTGCAAAACTGTTACTCGCATGACTTCTATAACGTTTCATTACGCAATTTACTGGCGTGACAACAGTATGATAAATATAATTTAATTATTTACTAGCGACAGGCTACTTGGTTGCATGTATTTTAGTTTTGTGTCATTCGCAAAATCATTTTTGCCCTTCGAACTTCTTACACGAATTCCACGTTTAAGGTTTCGGCTCCGTCGAAAAGTAAATGCCAATGTCACGTGGTGCAAACCGGTGGGAACAAGAGGGGGCAGGAGGGTGAAAGCGACGGAGGTGTTGAAGTGACATCAAGAACGCATCAACCTCCAGCGCTTCCTCCGCGGCCACCCCCTAGGCCAACTAGACGATACGAAACTACGTCCGTCAATCAATGTAAGTATTTCCCTTACTTTATCTTGATAACAACTATAATCATTTGAAAGTGTATTCTTTCAAAAGGCTGTGATAAATTGACGAGCTTTCCGAGAGAAAAATGTCTAATAACCTTGATCAGATTATTTGAATTCGCGCAACTTGAGAACCCTCTTCTAATTAATTGGAAATATCCTCTCAAGTTCCTGTCCTTTTTCTCGTTACTCAAGTCATTTGTCGTCCAGTCATTTAAATTCAATTAACTTGTAAGTCTATGGTAGATATATATAGGTGCCGTGTGTATTTCCTAGTGAAACAGTTGACTTGCTACGAGATTTTTCTTCATTTCGTAGATATAGAAATGGCAAAGTTCTGCAAGAGCCGCGATAATTGTTCATTCGAACGTAATTAACATCAAAAAACTAGAAGCATCGACCGACGAAGACTTTTTCCAAAAAGTTGCTCGATCGTGCCGTGGTACGTAAGCAGCGAATATAAAGTGAAACACTTGAAGCAATATTCGAACACTGTATCTCTCGCAACAGCGAATCGATATCTCTTGCGCGTTGGCTTGCCAATTTGAATGGCGGATACACAATATCGCCTGTGTTCGAAACACTCTTCCCACCCCCGTTTGATTTCCGCTTAAAGCGAGCATGTCACGCAGTTGGACAGTATTTCCTGAAACTCGGTTGAAATTAGACGTAGACGGGGATGGTAGCCCGTAGCTCCACCCTTAGTCATCTCGCCTGACGATCATCAGAATGTCTGCAGTATCAGCAGGATGACGGGCAAGACCGCATCTACCATCGTTGCTGTCCCCTTTATCAATAGCGGCCACGCGTTATCGACATCGGAACGCATCGTTGACCGATTCTACTTGCTACGAGGAGCAACCCTCGTGGAATTTCGACCCTCGACCGCGTCGAGTCGCTCGAATCGTCACGGTATATCGACCAGTCGATGCTCACAGCAACCGAGAACAGAAGCATCGTGACGAAGAATGCTGTGATTCGAACAACAGACTACGATACTTTTGCCCTCCCTGCTATTAATCCAAGCTGGCTGGTGAATGGCCGCGCAAGGAATGTCATCTTGGATGTCCCTTCGAAGGAATCCCAAGCCTCAGCTTCGTTTCGAAATCACCACCACCACCTGTGGGACACCTCGGCCAACGTGCGGGCCAACAGAGATCTCTTGGAGTGGCTCTCGAGTTGTTGTGCTGTCGCATTCGTTTCCAACTATCCAGCCGAGAGTGAAAAGAGGAAGGAATAGCTGGAAATATACTAGCATCGATATATGACGCGTTGTCTAAAATATTTTCAAGAATCTTCCGCAAGAACAGGTTGAATGTCGACCCCGTGGATATAAAAATAATTGACATTGGTGATCGTCATACGCAACGGTGGACCGATTAATGAGAAAGTGCACGATAAAGAACTGACCTTGAGGAAACATCCCCTCTCGTGGAGAAACACGTGTGATGCGCAAACGTGATTTATAAACTATCGAAAAAGACAGTGCGTGTTGTAATTTCTTCTTAACGCGCGTTGATACAATTTTTCTTTTTTCTTTTTTGTGATCTAAACTCTAAATACATCGAAGAAATGACAGTATAATAGTGTTGTAAATATTTAATAACGTGGTATATTCGATAGCGAAGGATATTGGTAGCGTCTGACACATGTTGGTTCGGAGAGACATGAGAGTGACGAGAACATCGAAAAAACTTTGCCCTTAAAGTGCAAGTTGTAAGGAAGAAAATGGATGGATATCCAGTGCTGCAGATAGTCCGGTGCCGACTTGGAATGGAAATGGAGATGGATAACCAGGGTTATCCATTCACAATGGCGGCACACTCACATTCCCACTTGCCACATCTGACAAACCACGCGCACTTCCCGAGATCGCATTACCCACACCCCTGCGGTATGCCGATTAACCCTTCTCGTTAATTTATCAATCGGCTCTCCAACCCCAGTCTGTACCACCGATCCACGGGCCCGCATAATCTGATATTAGCTGCTTCATTAAGCTACTTTTGATACAATATGTCATTAAAATAATCCATTCAAACATTCGTACGTTCATACGTTCGTTTCCTTTTTGTAGAAGAAGAAACGTGCTTCTTACATATTTCAAAAAATATACTTTATATTACACCATGTCGGAAAGTTAAGTTAACGACTTAATTAAGTACAGAACTGAAGAGACGATATTTGAATCTGAAGAATCGAAATACGCGATTAATTTCGAATTCCCGATATCTTGGCTCGCGTCACGATCTTCAACTTCCCGGTTGTTTCGTCTATTAAATATTTCTAAATTATTTGCACGCGGTATAAATTTGAAACGCACCGAAGTCTGCTACATTTCCAAATAGGGAATGTGCATTTACTAGCATCCACGTTCTATTTTTACTGGCGGGATGATATGTTGCATAGCCTCGTGGAAGGTCACGTGGATAACAAAAGGTTGCCGTATAAATAGATATCGACAGGCTTCTTAATAAAACACGTTTGATTTTCGATAAGAGCTGACTCGATAAAAACCTTTAAAATTCAATACATCGCAGATTAAGTAGTTTCAGAATTTCTAATATAATCAGGAATTCAGCTAGAGAGCAAGCTTGCAAAGATTGCGTGGTTTGAGTCGGGAGTAAAAAATCGAAGGCATTTTATCCGCAGAAAAGCTAGCTCGTCTGCTCAAAGAACGTTTCGAGGAAAATCGGGGAACCAGCCATTTCCTTTTACCCTTGAAACACATTGTGGTTGAATGCTGGCATTTAAATACCAGTCTCGCTCCGCTTACTCCGAAAGCTACGATTCACCAGATCGTAACTCTAACAGTCCAGGTAGAAAAGGTACACTTTAACAATTCAATCCTAAACCTTGGTTTGCATTCACGAGAAGTAGCAGGTATTCGAAGGAATCTGGTAAAACGGTTTTCCGTGGTAGTTTCAATAGAGAGCACAACAAGCATGAAGCAAGATTGTGCGCATTCGATTCGAGAAAAACGATTTACGAGTCACTGGGAACGGGATGTCGGTAAACCTTCTTTGACAAAGCTAAAGGAAAGCAAATTCCTAAAAAAAAAAACACGGTCTCCCAATTCGTCTTTTGCTTTTGGGGTCCGTTTGTTGAAGTTCGACAATGAACAGGTATGTCAAAACACGAGAATGGTTGCGTTGACCATTTCGTTCTAGCGAAACGTTGTATTCTCGGAAATCGCATGGAACTGTGAGAATAACAGTCTCTGGTTGTCTCTATTTTAAGAGGACCTTTTTATTTGACGCCAAAGCCGCGTGATCTTCGTAGATTTTACTCGTTCGCAGAAAAATAATTAGATTTTTAATTACAGAAGATGATCTCTTCACTTGTCCTCCGGATCCGCGCTACAGAAGGGCACAGTACCCTCCTTTGTTAATGGGAAACCTGATTAAAAAGTTCAGCTCTGTCGATTCTCTTTTGAGAGAAAGAGAGACTCCGCTATTGTCTCCGAAGCGACGTAGCGTCGACGCTGCTCAACATTCATTGAAGGAATTTCCAATACAGCGTGGTCGGCTCAATTGAGAGCTCCGACAACAAAAGTTGAGCCCGGCTGATTGAGAATGAAATACCTCTGCTACATATCGTAAAAAATAGCATTTGTGCGATGCGCCGCGGCGTGTGAAGGCAATTTTGTACGCTGTATTTTACGCCACAATACTTCGTTATTCGCACTGTTGCTCGGTACATTAACGCAATTAACGCTCGAAAGAAACGAACATAATCATCGTCGAACAATCGATAATTTCCTTCTTCTGAAATATCCATACAGCTAAGAGGGGAAGAGAATTAAGGTGATCTAAGGGGCAATCATTGACTAACAAGATTCGCAGAATTTCGCTCAAGGCACGTTTCCCATTGTACTTAGATCAAAGCTCCCGTTGTTGGGTTCTCACGCAAGGACAATCATTATCCCGTGAAAGAAGGAGCGAACGCGCGATGGGAATAAGTCTTGCAGGACCTTTTGACTGAAAAGGGTCGATAGTCGTACAAAAGATTCCGTTTGGCCACCGAAAGATATCCTTCCAGCTATTACGTGTTTCTTAGAGGCATCCTTTGAAGCGATCGTAACGGAAAGATTTGACGCGAAATATTACGCCCGTCGTCTTAACGCTTTCTCGGTTTTTCTCAAAGACGAAAATATTCGAAGCGTCTCATTGAGGATTTTCGAAGCATACCACTCCGGTCCCCTTTTACCGAATACTCCTTTCCCCTTTTAATTCCCTGCCTATCGCTTCCATACTATCAGTGACCGATTTTAATTTTACAGGCCACACGGGGGAAGGTGGTTGCTGCAAGAAGTACGTTGTCCTTTGTTGCCTTTGTGGTGGGTTGAGCGCTGCGGTCGGTAGTCTCTTTTTGGCGGTACACGCGGTCCTTTCAGCCCACACGGCCAGTTTAGCTCTCTTTGAGACTGTACCATCTTACATTCCTGGCATAATGGTAAGAGGCAAAGATCGGAGTCTATCAACCGATCTCCCTTTAACGAGACCGCGTACGGAAACAATGAAAGCACAAGGTATTTAAACTACTGCAAATGATCACCTGCATTTCCTATTAATTTCCAGTTAATTCTAATGGGTCTATTCACGATGCTACTCGCCAGACGCAAGCACAGATACGGACTTTTGGTAAGCACGCGGTGAATTTCTATCCATATGACCAGTTAATACGCTCGTTGGTTTTCGTATACCGGATACAGATCAGAAACTACCTACCGCTGTAAATGAATTTTCCCCCATTTTATATAATTTTTCACATCTTTCCATTAGAACTTCTCCTTTAATTCCGCGTATGATCAACTCTATAGATCGCAAAGCGAAACGAGACGATGATCTTATAACATTGTTCTTTAAAGACATCTTGGAATTTACTCCTATTTCTAAATAGGATCGTTGTGATAAATTAACTTCCGCATAAATTAACTTTACTAAAATAAATCGTATACCGAAGTAACGAAGTTGAAAGATTTACAAAAAGTGGACCGCTTTGGCGTCTGAAGGAATCATATGAATCTCTGATAGCCACAAATTCCACTGCTTCGAACTTTGCCCAATCCTAAACTACGTTACTTATGGGATGGCCCAATCAAAATAATATCGTCTCACCGATATAATCCCTTCCTTAAAACGCTAATATTTTCCAGATGAAAGTCTGTGGGTCTGTTGGAGTGGTATGCGCGTTGGTATGCGTGTTGGTCACCGTAACGACGACGGTGATACACATGTCCCGGCTGCAAGGTCTTCGAAAATGCGTTTATACCGTGAAAGCCAGGTAGGTATATTCGTCTATGTTTACACGGCGGTCAGATGTATAGTTTCTATTTGATAATTATCACGACAGGTCGTGCACGTGTTACGGGGCGCCAGAAGGAGATCCTGGAGTTCTCTTCGAAGGCACTCCCCACTGCGAGGCGGTCCATGGCGCTCTACACGCTTGTCTCAGGGCTCTGTTTGGAGTTTCGGTGGCTGGAATCTTAGCTTGCATATTCTCGTGCATGCTGGTGTACCAGTTGCTAAGCCACGAGAAGAAGAAAATGTACTGGGAGCAGTTGGAACTGAGATGCAGATCTCTGTACGGCCAAGGAGGCACCGTGGGACCGACGACTGGTTCCTGCGGATGTTGCAACGATTGCGGCGGTGCTAGTCCTTGGTGGGCGCAGACACCCGGAAATCTCTACACGCCGAATCCCGATTTGGCGCCATCCAGGTTCGTACACTCGAAAAATCGAATTCTGAGAAAGTCGGCAGTATGATCGAATCTGGAGAGTCGAAGAACCATATGAGCCTGAAGATCGCATTTCGTTGTATTTAAAGCTTTCGCGTGTCATTAATGTCAGTGATTTTATTGGACATTTCCAATTTCCAAGCATATCTGATTCGCCCTAAAATTTTGTCGATAGGGTTTATGTTAGAAAACTGTCGAAACAACGATACATGATTGTTATACGTTTACTTATCATTCTAATTCTTGGGTTGCAAATCTTGCGCGAATATAAAATTCTGATCCAAGTATTTCGTTGTTTGATAAACTCGTGCTTTAGATAAACGTCGCGTTTTATTGGCTCGATGTGAAACCATCGGACGACGCCGTCGAGCGAATTAACGTCGTTTAGACTGTCTTCGTAAAAGTACACTTAATAATAGCACACGTGACGAGGACTGTTACGACATCGTTACGAATTCAATACCGGGACGCGGTGGCCGATGAGCTTTATTGAGAAATTATTGATGCGATTCAAATGCGCACGGTGCATTTGCCTGCGAGCGTAATGATACATATTCAGTAGATTTCATTCACGAATGTCACGAATATCGGTAGCAAAGTGCAATAAACCCGTAAACGAGGCAACGCTCCCTCGAGGCTCCCAGGACACATTGTATTCTGGTAATTCGCTAATGTATGGCATTAATTAAGCCGGGATTCCATTCCGTTCTTTTGACGTTTAGAGGAGAGATTCCTCCGTTTGAGAAATAAATTATGACGGACGACGAGCCGTTCTTTGAAGTTCGCTTTCGGCCAAATTAACAGCGAAAAATTCCGATCGTGCCTTCTAATTAATCCGCCGGCCATTGTAACATTTTCTGCGAAATATCCAGCTTTATTGGGAAAAGAAATTCCACCGCGTAGAAAATACGTTCGGTGTGTTTGAAATTCGTTTCTTGCGCGATAAGATAACAAAGTAGATGCGATGTTAATCGTCGCAGCAAGTTCAAAGGTCGTTTCTTTTACCTTGCAGAAGATGGCGGCTACCTTGGTCTAGATCCAGAGGGCCAGCTCCGAGTCCAGACTCGAATTATGGCTTTCACACTCAGACCAGACAAACCGAGGCCAACGTGGAAAACACGAATGGCCCCTATAGCGTTCTTAATTCCCAATCGAGTGGCCCTTACTCTGTATTAAACACGCAGAACGGCCCGTACACTCCTAGTACGGCTTCTTACAGTGTTTTAGAGACTCCAGTGCCGCTATGGGGTCCTCCGCCTCCTTATAGCGACCCTAACAGCCCAGCTAGGCGACCGCAAGTTGCGGAACAAAGGCCCAGAATTGCCAAACGCATAGAGAACTTCGAGAACAACGAAGGTGAGCAATTAAACGTATATTAAAGATCGAAGTTTGAAGAAAGAAATACGCTCGATAATGGTCGGAGTATGAATTCGTGTGGGTGAGTAACGGTGTATTGAGCGAACGTTTATATCGCATGAGAATGAAGCTTTTGTCTAGTTAAATTGTTTCGCCGTTTTATTCCTACTTCGTTGCGAAAACCGTTATTTTAACTTCTGTCGTTTTACTTTAACGAGCAGAGATCTGACGTAAAATCACCGTTTTCACAGATCACAGATCACGATCCGCGAAACGGCCATCGGATAACTACGAAAACGCCGAAGAAATCTCGAACAGCACCGATCCAGAGGGAGGAAACGAGGGCACTATGAAAGGCAGACGCACCAGGAAGCCTCTGAAGGGCGTAGAGAACAACGCGTTCCAGCAGGAAGCAAATCCTGGACCAAAACAGTCGGAAAGTGAACTGTACTTCGGTGATGTGTCCTCGTGTTGCGGGCCTGAGAGTAGTTTCTACGATTTGGCCGTAGAGAAAGAAGGTATATAACGACACTCTGAAGATTGAACAATTGGAAGGAAACTAAGATAGCTCGCCACTCATTGCCACTGATCATTCACCCCGATTTTCATAGGTACGGAGCATTCAGAGGGCGTGGACTACTTGGCAGCTCGTCTAGGTAAACGACAGCTGTCAAAGAGATCCAGAATGCCTCTGCCACTGCCATCGGACGGTGGTGACATACCATCCGACAATTACGCGAACAGTGACGAGCCCAGAAACGCCAGAGGACCTTTTCTAGCGCCTGATGCGCAATACGAGGTGATTCAACAAGGCAGATACTCTTACTACACGTCGAAGGACGACGAACAACTGCAAGAAGGTCCAGCGACTTCCGGATACTTCAGGGAGGAGGAGACCGAAAGGGGAAGGGATTACAGGGATTACAGAAGCAGTCAGGAAGAAGAAACACCTCAGTGTTGCTTGAGTGATTCGACGACGTTGGACTCGGGTTGGCAAAGTGGCGAACAACAACAGTCCGACGACAACGTTAGACCGGTTAACGTGTGATCGCGTTTATCGTTAGACAAATAACGAGATAGTTGTCGAGAAACGGTAGTATTATATTAAGTGGTAAACGACGTAAGGGGAGAGCAAAGACCGGAAGCTCGATTCGGTACAACTTGATGCTTTGATACGTAGGAGAAAGAATCGCTGAGAGAACCGTGGCCATCCCCGTAGTCTGTTGTTTCGTATTTACCGTGCAGATCTCGCGAGTTCAGGACTCGATCTACGAACTATTTTCTGTGTGAACTAGATAGGAAATTGTCCATGTAGAATACAAAGATGGTGATACGAGTGCAAATCTATGATTACCATATTCGTAATAGAACCTAAGTGATGTGATTCGTGGTACGATAGTATAAGTAAACCTTAATCGTTAGAGCGTAAGTGAATGAGAAATGCCCGCGTCGGATCGCGCCTTTTGCAGCGATCGACGCACAATACAAATACAAGTCTGAAGAAGGATCACGAAGAGTAGACTCTACGTCAGAGTACGTTATATCTAAGAAATCCTACGTAACGATGTATTTTTATTAATTAAACGATGTCGCCCATGTTGTTCGTAATATTAATCGCTAATGTATGTTGGAAATGATCGTATATATATGAGAGAGAGAGAGAGAGAGAGAGAGAGAGAGAGAGAGAGGAAGAAAATGCGAGAAGAGATAAGTCTCATAGATAATATGCCAAAGAAAAGGTCTCTCGAGAAGGTGAAAATATGAATGAAAAGAAAGAGATACATTTTCCAAAGTTCTGTTTTCCAAAATTTACCCCTCGACGGAGACTTTTGCTTTGGCGATTCGTTAGAAACGTCCATGTACAAACGTGTGCTTTACTCTTGCCAATATCTCGCTAGACGTCAGCTCGATTTCGCACTTAGACGTTGATTGTCGCAAAAATGTTTACCATTCGATGATAAGTTCAAAATTGGGCACGTTAGGCTCGCCATGAATTCTCGGTCACTGCCATTCGAACGTTCAATTCCATTCTCAGAACCATATAAGGATGAGAGAAGATGTTTCCGCACGTCCATAATTTCGCACGAAGTCTGAGTTTTACGAATCTATATATACAATCGGAATTTTACGATTCTTTTAAGGAAAATATTTATCACGCGTCGTAGTATACGAATAAACGAGCAACCGTGCTCGTGATCTGTGTTAGCTTCGTCGAGCTTTTTACGTTGTAGGGCCGCATTCGCTTTCGAACATACAATCCTAGTGGACCAAGAACGATATAGAGAAGAAGATTGATCTTACCGACAATGAGTGAATATTACAAATTAGAAGTAAAGTCTATCGCCGTTAACAACCGTTCATTAGATAGCACATAGAAACAGATGCATATTTTATAATGGAGATTCGAGAACGAAAGAGACAAGGCCAGCTTAGGGGAGTAGTTTAACGTTGTTTACTCGATAAAGTGTACCTTAAGAGCGATACGTAGCAAGTCCGATACATTGTCGAACGATGTAACTAACAATGATTAAGAATAAAGCTTTGTTTTGTAAAGAAACCACGTGTCGCTCCATCAATTATACGTATTCTTTCGAATAATGAAACGAAAGAACGAAAACAACTAGAGATTAATATGCAAAACGTCCCTTCGCCTTTCTTCAAGCTTCGTTCAAGGGCCATAACCTGCACCTAAAAAGCTACATCTTTAAAGAGCTATAGAAAAGGGTGGCTGCTTCATTTCCCAGTAACTTGAGTAAACTAATAAAAACCAACTCAGAATCAATGGAAGTTGCATTACTTTTTGGAAAGTGCTACGAATTCATAGTCAACCAATTTAAATCCTAAGATAATTTCAATATTTTCGTAAGTTGCGCGTTAGAACGAAACGATTGACACATTATGTAGCGTTTCGTGAAACGTGGCTTTGCCAGGAACGTGCCATAAAGACTTTGGAAATGACTGTTATTTTTGGTTGCTGATTTCATCGGTTGGTCCATCGATGGAAGAAACGGATACGAAGGCGACACTGACTGTTCCCAGGTCAATGATTTTATCGCAGCCGATATGTCACTGAAACACGCCCAGGTAAGCATTTAACGAGGAATGCGGGATCTATAACGAGCACCGCTATTGTCAGCAATTTTCTTAGTGAACTCCCGCGCTCCGTGCGCGTTGGCTAATATCAGATTATGAGATTTCGCAACAGACAGCACGATCGTTGAACTTTCGCAATAACGTGTGCAGCGTGCACACACGAGAGGCCAGACCATTGTACGTAACATTAATTTCACATAATCTAGATTGATCGTTGGACGGGATAGAAACGAATCTATACAGCTTACCACCATTTGTATATACTTAGATATATTCAAGTTCAACCGACCACGACAATGAATGAACACGAGATTAGAAATAGAATATCTTGATTAGTGCAACACGCACGAGAATTATTCCCGATTCTGAATCGTATCGGAGAAAATCTGTCACGGAAGAAGGATTCGTTTATCATTTTCTTGCATCTACACTTGCATCTAGCCGTAAGTAGCCGGACACTTTCATACATCTGAGGTAACAGCATATAAACTTGAACAAAGTGTATACGACTAATGGTAAATTAATTAACAAGCAAAGATTAGATGTTGATTTTTCGAAATTTATCCGTAATTTTGTAATTAAGGTACGCATCCTGTCAGAACTAAGCATGTGTTTTTGTACTCTTTGTCGCTAGCGTAGATCAATTACCAGAAGTAAGAAAAGTTACAGAATATCCATTAGAACGTTCCACATAATTCGAGAACAATGCAATCTTCTTGAAGAGCGTGTCCGTATTCTCGAGATTCTATCTAGCTGAGTTGAGAATTGTTTGATGCTGTAAGCTGAATCATTTAATTAGCAGAGGTAAAGGAACGTGGCGATTGAAGTTAATAAATCGCAATTAAAGTGTTTTCTAGGTTCGCGTCTTGCCCGATACGATCTTCCAGAATGAAAACTCGCTATAAACGGCTACCGTTCTTTAACCGTAGCTACTCGAGCGTTTGAATCATCCGTGCTGTGTCGCAATCGTTACGAACTTCGCATTTAACAATCCGTATCTATCGAGCTCGACTAATTAACGAAACCGTCAATGAAGAAAATTAACAGTAGTCGTTGCGTGAAACTTTATTGCATCAACTGGACATATAGCGCGTGATAATCATTAAAATTGTGATATCAAACAGGTCATACTACTAATCTACCGTGGTAATCGTATAAATGCAAAGACACAGTGGCTCACTTATAGAAACCTTTCATGAACGTAAAGATCATAGATGAAAAACACGACGAGTCACATTTCCTGTCACTGATAAAAGAACGATTTTTAAATTCAATATATCGTCAGCCAATTCCACGTCGAAACTATCTTTCCATTTGATCTTCGGATAAAAGATCTATTTCTGTCGATTTTCTGAACATTCAAAAAATATTAAAAATATTAATTAAGTTCAACCAACATACGTAACAAGTAGGCTAATATTATTCGTTTCTTAGAAAACATCGTTCATCGCCTATTTACAAAATTGTTTGGTTACTGGTAAACAATATCGACAGCGAAATTTTGTTTCTGTTACCTTCGAGCATCGTCAATTTTTATCGACATACTACTAATAATACTGAACTTGAAGTACTTGCGTGAGTCACTGTACTTGCATACGTTCTGAGATCGAAGATTGCGCGTAGACTATTATATTACAAGGAATATTGATATTCAAAATCGCTATCGGTATTAAATATCGTAATTCGCAATTTAATTGTCTCTGTTATTTTCATTTTAAGAACAGGATCCCTCGACGACGCGATGCGCTGCCTGATTGGCCAGAAACCTTTCGACTCTTTCCCTGAATTCCCTGCTGGACTCTGGCAGTGGTAACCTTGGTCCCGAATTCCTCAGGCTGTGTAACGTTGTTAAATTTTGCAAACTTTCCGACAGCCTGCGATCGTGATCCAAAATGTCCGGTCTTGGAGCTGGTTTTCTCTTACCCGCTGCTGTTTCTTCCAATTTTTTGTCTCCGGCTGTTCCATTCACGTAGCTGCTTTCTGGCAACCGATTCATCATCCCTCGCAACGCTATTCTAGCGCTCAGCGCAGACCAAAATGCTTCGAGGAGAGACGCCACCAACACGTTCACTGTGAGCAAGATCTTAGTATGCGAGGACTGGTGACGATCTTTGTACAAGAATGACATCATTCTGTTCTTGATCGTTTCCAAGGATTCTTCGGTAACGTTATCCGAATCTTGCGAATTCTCTTCGTCTTTAGAATCCTTGTTGGTGAACGATCTACTAGGACTTTCGGTGTCACCTTCCTCAGGATCAATCGTCGAAGTTCTCAAGATGTATCCAGATATGTTGGACATGTTATCGAACACAATGCCAGGCATGGGAGAGTAGAGATGAATCTTTGGAGGCTGATCATAGATTCTACTGAGATTGAAATTGTCTTCGCCGAGTGACATCGTCTCGTTTAACAGAGTATCGTTGTTGAGGTCAGGATGATCTTGCGGCTGCTCGAGAATTCTTTCAAGCGACCACAAAGAGCTTGTACTCTCCGCGGCGGCCGCGATGTCGAACACTGTGGCGACGAAACATAGGATCGCCGCTATCAAGGAGAACATACTTCCGTAAAAAAAGATAGCGATGTTCCTATCGATGTACCATCTTCTCCAGGCGAGTAGACCGGTTACGAAAGGAACCAAACACGCGACCGATAGTATTGGACCTTGAAGAGATAAGGCCAGGCTGCCTAGCAGAAGGGAAAGCGCACCCAGACCGAAATGCACGAAGGACAAACCTCCCACGGTCGATGCCGAATAACGTCGTTCGGATGGGTACAGAGAAGACAAGGCTGGCTTCGTTTTCACCTTTATCACATACACGTTCTCCATCATTGTTCGCTCGGCGGATTTTACGTAAACGGTTTTTTACTACAAACCAGAACCGAGACCATTCACGTAACAAAGGGTCTGAATTATCACACAGAAATTTTCGATAGGGTTAGTGAAAAATCGGTTATATCTACCATGGTGACCCATGGCCGATGCCACTGTATTTCCCAGACGTGAATATGTACTACGATATTAACCTGGATACGTCGAACGGAAATTGCTTTGCACTTCCTGCTGTTTCCGAAGCAAAGGCACTTGACCGTGAACGAAATACGTATACCGACTGTTACGAAGGCACGAAAGAGGTATCAATGGCGTTTCAAAGGCAAAGCTGTGGAAGACGGCACACGGATCAGACGAACATTCATAGCGAAGATTACTGCTTGTTTCGCTATCTTAACTCGCAATCGAGGTCGTTGGATGACTGCGACTCAGAATTGCTGAAACGTTAATTCGGACGAAATCGACGACGATTTGCGTACGAGTAGAAGCAAGCAGCCGGTCAATTATGCTAAACGCTTGAATTTCGTTGAAATCTTGGTCGCAGCGTCGCGTGAATTTCTTCCTGGCTGTCGGCGAACACCGCGAACACGCTTGTGCAATTCGTTTCGAACAATGGAACGAGGACGAAAACTCAGGGAGAAGCAAGAGCCACACAACCGCGACTGTATCCAATAAGCGTGAACGCGAAACGGTAAATAGGTTTAACAACCTGACGCGTCGTCGTTGCTACAACTTTTTTTTTCTCATACGTCTATGGTGGCTGCGAACATTACGCAATAGCAGTTGACTATGAAGCGATGCAATTATCTCGTTGCACGCGCGTATCGGCGTTCTCCGGCTCGGCTTTTCTCAGACACCGTTTTCACCGATTTCTTGCCTCTTTGTGCGAGCCGCTCTGGATTTTCGATCTCATGGGAAATCACTGATCCAGTTTCCATGCACGAGAACTGTCTGCTCTGTCACCGATCACGAGCAATCAATAAAATCGCTCTCTCGATCGTTCTTCGAACTTAGCTGAACCTTCTCGTTGACTTCTTTCGACCGGTTGCCTGTCGGTTAATCGAGACCATTCGTCGACACGATGTATACAGTAATTAACGTAATTAACATGATCGGAAAGCAAGACAGCGACTGATCCTTTTCAGACGGTTATTTCCCATCGAATAGCTGCTCTTTTCGCTCAACGTCTCACTAAATATCAACGACACACGCATTTCCTTCACTTTCCGAATTTTAATTGAACGCGTGTAAGTCGAACATTTAATTAGAAGAGTTTGTCGATTTGAAAAGTTGAGGGCAGAAGATTGTCCGCGAAAGACACCTCGGTAGAGACTGAGCTGCGAACGAAGACTAGTTCGTGTTAAAATTACTATGAGATCCTGAACGGACCTCCCACGCGGTCGGTTTGCAGTGAAAGGGACAACAGAGAACGACGGATAGATGAACCTTCGCGTTGTTTTAAGCCTTCTTCACACCACTTTCCACGCTCGTAAAACGATGTCACGCTTGCAGACAAGAAATGCATCTATCGTATCTTGTTTCTTTATATAAAAAGTTGTATGTTAAATAGTGTCAAGGTTCAGGATCAAATACCCCGCGATTTTATATTTTACAGGCAACTTCGTGAGAGTAAGTACATCCTGGAATCTACACGAAGGACTTACGCTAACCTTTAATCTTCACGATAGAAATACACGGGCTTGGCAGCCGACCTTTTCTCCCAAGCTCAATAGGCCCGCAGACTATTAATAATATTGATCAATCCAATTTGACAATGATAGTACCGAGTCGCTTTAATGTTTTCTGTGAATAGTCTTTTCTTAATAATGCTTCACTAAACTTAATATTTCAAATAATAACGATATCAAATTAACGAAGTGGTATTTTATAAAATATATCTTAATATCTCGTAACAATGTTTATGTCGTTGATAAAGCAAATTGAAAAATATCGGCGATATTATGAAACACATAAAAATCAATCGTACGAAACGTTACTTCGTAAGGTATTGTAGAAAGAATTGACAATATCATCGATCGTGCACGAGCGCTTTTACAATAATCTAAAGGTAATTTCGTTACGCTTGTGTTAGGTCGAATAAAGGGTTTGGCCCATGTAGAAATTTTCCATCGACGCTAGTTTACAGCGTTTCATGCGAAGACAATTCCCAACAACAGGGATTAATTAATTTGATCGCGCTGTTTTATCAGAGCGACTAAAAGAAAGGTCAACGAAGATTATTACGATCTGACGGCAGAGTATCTTTAAAATATTTCAAATACGTTTTGTACTTTATTCTCCAACCTTCTACAAACAATTGAGCAGTTTCATAATAAATACCGCGTCGATGGGTGAACATCAAAGTGGCAACGGGAAAAGGTTCGATGATTCATAGCGTATTCGAAAAGACCGACAAAAGAGGAACAAAAATGACACGTGCCGAAACGTGTCCCGTGAATAGCTAGACACGTGTGTAACTCTGTTTTCCAAATCGATTTCGGAAGATATCCTTGCGGGCAATTTTAATGCCCTGTACTAACCTTTAGTTGTTCAGGCATTGGTAATGTTCGTTGCACGTTTAACCTCTGTGTAAATGCATAATTTTTCCAGATATAATATACTTCTTTGAAAATGAAATTATAAACACCATATCCCTTAAGAAAGAAGGAATTAAGAAACGTACGGTGCGTGCGTACAATGCATATCGATTATTTGAGAATTCAGAAAAAATCAGGGACCGAAAGAATTGCGGAACTTTTTAATAGATTCTGTTTAAAACATGGACCGTGGAACTTTTTAAAAAAAACTTTCTCGCATTATCAAAGTCGTGGAAACTAGTATTTAACAGTTTGGTATTTTTTTTATTCATTTTATGGAAACCTTTATTATACAGATTCTAAAATATCCGTTCCATGAGAACACCTTGAAAAGAAATTCCAGGGGCTAACATTTCTTCATTCACAAAAATTCCACGGGAACAGATATTTTCTTACAACCAAACATATACGTTCGAACGAAAGAATTTCTCTTAAACGCGAAAGATGACTATTTATTTCGATCCGTGGAAAAAGTAATATACAAAACGCGGACGAGAAATATGTAAAGCCGGTACTTATCGCAAGAAAGGGGAAAAGTTCACTTTCTCGATCTTCCGGAATAGAATTCTTCTGTCACTGATCAATCATTCGAGCGGAAAATCTGCTACGCTTTCCTGCAAACTGATCGCCATTCTCCAGAGACTAACGACGAATTACCGTTTAATAGGGGTGAAAAGAAACGCATTCGATTCGATTCTCGAGAAAATACACCTGTTGTATACGAATATCATCCCAACTATGGTATATTCACTTTCTTGCCATTTATTAAAACTAAACTATATTAACGACGAGGTACATCATTAGAAAAAAAAGTGTGTGCCATATTATCCATACTTTTCCTGTCCTCGATTCATAATATAGTACGAACATTATCCTCGTGTCCTGGCACATTCTCCCAAGCATTTTTAGCCTAACTACTTTGAAAGAACTAATTCCACTCGTTCGAGCATGAAAGCAATAACTTCTTGCGAAAACTAAACGTTACTACATAATAGCGAATCGATGGTCCGCGTAGTCGCGCGTTTTACCCGGCGTTGAAGTCTCCGCGCACGTAATTTGGCCAAAAACTTGCGCCCAGGCTCGTCTAATTTACAGTCGGAATTTTAACACGTCGGATTCCTCCCTATTCCTTGAAATGACTTTTCGGCCGTTAACATGACGCTCGGTAGTACGTATGAGCTAACAGTGTATTTGGTGCATGAAGAGTGAAAGATAAAGAGCGTGTTTGTGAGCGAAACGCGTTTGTGTTGGAGCAGCTGTTACGATTGGGGCACGCGTCTCAACGGTCGCAGCAGCTGCCCAGAAAATTATCTACAGTGCCTGCGACTGGAGTTCCCTCGTGATGTTCACGCGACGAAGTCACCGTGTGTCTTGCATACGTTTGCAACAAATATTCTATTTCTAAGAAAACAACGTCGATTTAACCAAATAGAGTCAAATTTCGATTCAACAAACGGTCAATGATAAGTAACTACTTCGTTTCACGAATGATACTATTTTTCGTAATCTCTTACGATGTATAGGTACCTTAAAAGATTAACATAATTCTACATACAATAACGTACGAAAGTTACAAAATATTTACCGAAATCGCAGTGAAGACCTCGTAGAGATCACCGAAATATTATATCTGAGCAGGCAATTATCTGTTGTAATAACAATCCGAGAAATTTAATAGTTTAGTAAAAATCCTACGTATGTGGATGACCGTTCACCTTGTGTACTAATTTTCCACTACATATATGTTCATAGCAAGTAACTCGTAACCTCTATATACATTTCAGGATCGGTCTGGAATGTTACGAATAAAACAATGATATTGTCCTCATTACGGTGCTAATGAAAATGTGCATAAAACAATGTCCGTAAAAGTCACAGCGTGTACATATTTCGTGAAACGCATTCGAAGGAAAAGCATCGAAGAATTTCATTTTTAAACCACCGAAATTAAAATATAGAGCGGTATTTAAAATTTAAATGTCGCGGTGGAGTTGCAGAGGTCGTATAAATTCCTCGACACACTATCGGGGGTAGTAGCAATACAGAAAACGTTAGAAGGAACTATAGGCGACAGAGCCCCCACCCTGTGATGCGACACCAGGTTCGCATTATGTGAACCCTCTGACAACCCCTCAGGTAATACGTCGCACATATACACGCGTGTGTGATGGAAACGCTCGAAGAAACGCCCTTCGTATAGTACACATCTGCTCTTGAGGGAACTCATGTGGCAGTTCGTTGGAAGCAACCGTAGCGTACGGATCGAACGCATTTCACCATTGGACTTTGGCTCAACGGACTCGTTGACTTTTCGAACGAAAGTTACGAGTAAACTTTTTTACAATTACGAAGAGAACTTTGGACAAATTATTTCTTACCATTTTTGTGGATATTAAAAAAAAAAAAAAAATGATTAAGGAAGATTGAAAATCGGGGTGTTTTAAATCGTGACCATCGTGAAAGGAACGAGAAACAAATTGAAAGGAGAAAATGTGCAGGGTACACCATATCTCCAAGCAAGACATCGTGTCACCACCTAGGCGAACAGTAACATTCTCCCTGGAAACTTGGACATCGCCTACCTACGTGAGCAGCGTTTTCCTGATTCTCGTCAATCGAAAAAACAAATCGTAAATCGGAGGATATAATCCTCCGGTTCGTGTACCCACGGTAAACAACAGCTACGAGAAATACTAAATGCGCGTGACGATCGTCGCGCGCGTCTCGAAAAATACTCGTTCGTTTACATCCAGTGTCGCACGCGGACTGTAAATATAGCGTGCCTGGTGAAACTAAGTGAAACGGACACCAAACAAAGTTCGAAGCAAGAAAGGATAAAATGATGGACCAAACATCGGAACCAGCTCCGGTGCATTGTTACACGAACCCGTCGTTTTGCCGCCAATCGGAATACATACCCGAGGACCATTCCGATGACCTACCACCACCACCTCAATTCCAAAGTGGTGACGATTTACCGCCACCACCTCCGCCATTGCAATTGCAATGCAACGTCGGTCAAAGTAACCCTGCGTTTCAAGAACCTACCGAGACTAGAATCGAAAACAGCGACGGTAAAGACAACAGATACTGTTACCTGGAGAATAACAGCAATGTCGCGCATCGAAGATACGCAAGCGTTCCAGTGGAGGAACACCGCGCGATATACAGCCAAAGGTCAAGGTACGAGTACATACAGGACGAGCAGAGGGATCAGATACAGAGGAGGGGTTCTTTGAGGTACGAGTTCATTCCACACCAGCAGGTGCAGCAACGTTCTGCACCGGCGACCAACCAAGACGACGGGAGGGAGCTGCAGATGCAAAGTTGTCGGAACAACGGCGGCAGATACGCCGTTGTACCGGGTGACCAGGATTACCAGGACGAAGAAATCGGGTGGAACAGCGCGAAGCACGTGTCGTCGGCGCGGAGGCATATTAACACGCCACAGGGTAAGTTTGGCGAGATTAACAGGCGTACGAAGCCTGGAAATCCTATTGCAATTTTCTCGCGGCCACGGCAATAAAATATTGTAGCAACACGTGTTATTAGGTCGTTATACCAGAGTGCCCTTGCAAGAAGAAGACCCACCAGCTCTACCGGAACGAAACGCCCAGGAGCTGTCGGTTTCCCCGAGAAATAACTTAGCCACGCAAAAACTGCACGAGATATTGACTACTCCGAGGAAGCCTCGATCCAGGTCCGAGGAGAGGACTCTATCTCCAAAGAGACAACAGTCGTTCAATCAAACCGGTACACCACAAAGAAGAGCACTCACTCCAGGTGGTTCCCCGACCGGTACGCATGCCTTTCACAAGTATTCATTTCGCACGACTGCGTCTTACAGGATCGCCAGTTTCTCTAATCAATACCTTGTAGATATAAATAAATTTACATTCCACGAAATCGTAGGTCGAACGTTCAGCCCTACTCGTTGCACGCCTCAAGGGACTCCACAAAATCGTACGTTCTCCATGAGACCTCAAACTTCCACCCCGAACAAAGAGCCATCGGCACGAAGATGTCTACCATTATTGGAAAACCCGACTCGACAACAGGAACTCTGTCCAGCCAGCAACTGTGGAAGACTACGATACGTTGGCACGGCACCGATCGACCTTGTCACGATGGGTCACGGCGATCCACCGCCTCGTTACCCGTACATGGAAAATGGACCAGAATCTATGCCGATGGTGTCCGGTTCACCTAGGTATCAAGTGATACCTACAGGACAGAAAAGGAACGGATACCAAAGCGTAGAAAGTGCCTTTATTGCTAGAACCGCGGTGGTGAGTAAAATACGTTTCTCATTGCGTAACCACGTAGCAGAGAATGACACGACAATCCGATCCTGCGGTTTATTTATACAGGTACCACCACTGTCACCACCCAACAGTGACGCAAATACAACCTTGGCCAGCGGCTTGGAGAAGAACGACAGAAGAAACGCGCCGCTCTTATTAGTTTTGGTTGGTATTTTAACCTGCGGTTTGGCCCTGTACTTGTCTTGGACGCAGGGAAGGAGGTAATTACGCACGGGCAAGCAATCCCAAGTTACAAAAGTTTTCGCACATATCCTTATTTTCCAATGAAGCGACTTTTTCTCAAGATCTATATTTCACCTTCGTAATATCAAATTCTTTTAGTCATACGAAAGTATCGCTTAACGATACGGATCTTAATGTGCTTGGTCCTAATTAAGTAACATATAAATTAAATTATAGCCACTGTATATCGAAAATGTCGTAAATGTTATCAAGTTTTAAACATTGACGTTCATTCGCAGATACTATTACGACAGTGCCGCGGGTTGCGGTGTCTGCTGTGCCTTAGCTGGCGCCTGTAGGACGCTACGAAAGACTTGGACAGGACTCGGGCTTGCAGGATTATCGGCACTGAGCTGTGCGGGACTTTTGTTACTTGCTGCCAAATCTCCTAAAGCTGGCACCCCTCTCCACGATGTCACGGCCGGTGCTTTGTGCGGAGTTTCCTTACTAGGTGCTATTTTGGCGATAATCGCGCTTCTGTCACCAAGGTGCAATTTAGGACGACACAGAAGGGTGCATTCTTGGATTCCTCGGCTTTCGCCCTGATTTTCGCATTCAGATTGTCTAATCGCGTGTTCTCAGTGTATATAGAATATGATACACCTCGCGAATTTCAACGATTTGAAATTATGTCAGAGTCAAAGTCCTCGGTGACTTCGCTAATACACGCGACCGCCGCTTGGCCTTAGTTTCAAAGATATACGTAAACGTATTTTCGATTCTACATATACTTCTAAGGTTTGGGACAGATTTAAGATAGGCTTATAGTAGATTTTCATTTAGAATATTTTAAATTTAACACACGCTTAAGAAACACCTTAGGGATATGGCATACGGTATTCAAAGTACTTTAGCGCATATCCTTGAAACCAAAGGCGGCGATTACGTACATTGGTGAAACGCATCTCAAAGTCAGAGAAATCGTTGAGCCGTAGCTTGTTCTGTATTCTGTAATTACAATTATTTTTACGCAGTGAAACGTTGTCTGACCAGGCATCGAAATCCTAGTCTGCTGTTTCGTCAAGGATATGAATTATTCTATAGGAGTAATGTAGAGGGTATATAGTGTAAGAAAACAATTCAAGCTCGTTATGTATCGTTATCCGAAGTGAAACAAATTTATAATATGTGCTCCTAACAATTACCCAAGTACAATACTTTATATTTCTGTAAAACTCTGTATATTTTCTACCGATTTTTAAATAAAACAATTTTTACATCAAATTGCCGACCATTTTCATATTCATCGCGTGATCGAATTGCGGCAGAGTTCACTGTGTGCACGCTTGCTTTAACGTCGATTCAGCAAAACCGTTTGCTGAACCGTGCGCTAACGAAAAAACGGTAAAACGACAAATAATCAGTCTGTCGACGACGAGTAAAGTTGTCGAATCTGACTTCTCTGTACGCCCTACCTCTCCTTGCGATTATAACAATATCGCTGCTTGGCACTGATAATGGTCCAATTTAAAAAATGCAAAGAGGGGAGGCTTCTTAAAGTTTATATCTTTGAAAATACCAAACACAGGCCTCGTTATTTACTATAACTGCACTCTGGCGCGAAACTGATGGAATTACAAATATGCCGTGATAAGACTAGAGACATAATGCAGACGGTCGTATTCAATAAAAGTAAAGAAAAATTTTTGAGTCGTGTCACAGTATCAGTAAAGTAAAATTACTAGTAACCAAGCAGCGATATGTAGGTACATTTATCTCATCACATCCGCTATAGTCAGTAGTTATCTCGTACGAGTCCAGTTATTATCGCAATATCACCAACAGGAAGATGAGTTAGTTCGTCCCTCTCAAAATTTTATATTTCAAATAGTTGAAATACAGCAGTGGTTCGTTGTGACAGATGCACTAACAGTACGAGTAAGATCTAATTTTTGAAATAACTTCTATACGAAAGTGACAGTGTCGAACGTTTATTTCCTATACTATGAGGCGTGATTTTAAAGTTTCGTTTCACTAAAGAAGAAAGAAACGGAAAATTATTTCACCAATTTGAATAACACATCCACGATGAATGTGTTAGCCTTATCGTACCTCATGGTACAAGCAGTTGCCATTTGTGGAAGATCGATACAGGAGCCAATTCTCATATATCAGACTGAGAAAGGGAGTAAGAAACTAATGTGCGTATCAGAGGATGATGGTAGCGGTTTATCTTGGAACATAGATCGGCACATATTTGATAGTACATCTAGTAAGTTTGCAACGACAGTGTGTTGAACAAAAGTCGCTGTTACTTTATAATATTTGGCATATACGTACAGAGTTCCAATTTCACAATACGTACAAGGGAAAGGAAATAGATTGTGATCTAACTTCGTATAACAGTTGTACGTTAACGTGGAAAACTGAAGGTTGGCATCTAACAGATTCCAAAGAAACACCCATGGGTCCAGTGTTTGATCGTCAATGGGAAGGTTCGATCCGATAGTTTCAACGTAAATTAGTTGATACTACTTAACGAGCTTAAATTGCTGACTAAGCTTTCAGATTTCAGAGAGTACAGTCGTTCTTATACACCGCACGATATCCATTCGATTACGGAATTTAAAAGTTCGGGAGCTCTTGTATTTTCTCTCCGTGGTTGTGAAACGCAGTTTACGATGCTACTATGTCGCTCCAAAAATTACGAGAAAGATTTATGTTATAAGATGACTTTCGAACAATTTCAATTTAATTATATAATAACGGAATGTACAGTGGGCTCGTTCAGCTGTGATGAGAAAACATACCACATAGTGCCAGTAATTCGTTATGCGTATTTATTTAGTATCACGATTTCTCTTTATAAATAATTATAACCTAATTATATTTATTGCGCCATAGAGTCCAATATGTTCGTGGGATGAGTGGAATACACATATTCTTAAGTGGACTACAAATGATACAAAAATTGCTATAGACTTTTACAATACGACAGATCGGTACACCGATCCACCAAAATTACTTATGAATTACCGTAACGACAATAAAGGAGGAGATCCAGCTATCTCCTATCACTTATTTTTAATAAGTGGTGAAAATATGCAGTTTCGATTTCATTTATGTTAGTCGGTTCACCTTGATTAATCAGAATTAATCGATGAATAGGAAATATCTACGACCCTGTAATTTTATTTTAGACAATTTTCTCCATACAACCAATTCGAAAGCAATTTTAACGAGTCCTACTTTATATCTGGACACGGCGAATCTTTGTATAGAAATGATAGTTGGCCTGTGTGGGGAATGTCAAATGGAAATAACGTTAGTCAAATCATCTAACGAAAGTAACAAGGAAAGTTTAGAAACGATCGATGGATTTACAGCAGCTGACAGCTATAAATTGCCCATGTGGCGATACGTTCGAATTAATAAGACTGTTCCTTCCGACATTGGTAGACTTGTAAAACTTAAACTGATACCAAAACTTAGGCAGAAAAGTCAGAGACCATCGTGGGCTGTGAGAAATTTTCGCATGTGTCCTCCAGTAGGTACGTCTGTGACGAGTAACTTCGATAAAACATCAATGATACTCATATTAAATTGAAATTACCATCGAATCTTCTTCATAGATGCTGTACGATACAGTATAATCGATAATTTCAAATCAGTCGTTTCTAACAAACTGTGCCAAAAACTGATACCTCGCACGCCGAATTACTTGCTGCACACGGAGGATCTCGCAGAGAATTTGCATTGCCCCGAGGGGAAGGTGGGGCCCTATTGTTCTATAAGCTGCCAAGATCATTTGAACGTCAGCGTGGACTGCAATGGAATTAAAATTTGCGACAAAGAGAATTGTAAATGTCCAGCAGGATTTGTGGGAAGGAATTGCGAAGCTAGTAAAGATCGCGCATTGTGATAAGGATAAGTAAAGAGAGACGACCATTTTTCTTAGCGGATTTTATTTGCAGAATGTCCTATCGGTCAATATGGATATAATTGCAAGGAAACCTGCGGTTTGTGTTCTACAGGCAATTGCAGTTTTATAACGGGACACTGTAAATCTGGATGCGACAATTCCATACGATATCACGTGCCACCCTTTTGTAAAATAGGTAAGCGATTGATATTCGCAATGCGGCAACGATATAAATACCAATGAATTCGTTCAAGCCGTGGACTATCCTCCACCGCCTAACATCGAATTTGTCAATGAAACAACCGTGCGCGCGACTCTGCCAGTGCCAGAGAAGTACAAGTTAATACCTTCTAGATATCGATTTGCTATATGGGTAATTAGAATGTTTCTGAATATACCACGCTTTCGTTTCAATTTAAGATAGAAAAGTAGTATTTTGTTTCTATTAGAAAGGGGGACAGACTCATCCGATTGGAAGCTATACCGAGATATTTAACAATACATCAACGATGGTCGGCTACACCGATGACTTAGAACCCGGCGTTTCTTACAGAATTTCTTGCTCGCTGTACGTTAACAATGATTCCACGCCTATAACCGGTGGATGGAAGAATTTCACAACTCGTTGCATTTGTGAGCTATCGTTGAATTTAATACAACCCCCTCCAGAAATATCGATTCAACAATACAAAGTAAATCATGAAATCTTTCAGGGGCTCCCACATTCGACATAGAAATAAGGAATACAAGTTTAATATTGAAGAACTATCGAGAAGTAACGTATAACATTAATTGTACTAATACTTTAGCAGCTTCTGGAACAAAGAAATGTTTCCAGCGAAATTACGCTTTCACAAGATTTTTTTACATCGGTAGATTCTCCGTTCGATTCAACGAATTTTCATTGGGAACATTTTTTTCTTAAGCTATCAGATTGAATGAAAATATCGCGTCATCCAGCGTACACGTGGATCAATTGGCTGAAAAGTATACTCCATTGATTGAAAATGTCTTGTGTTACTGATTCTTAGGAAACGTTGTATCCTTGCCCAAATAGTGTACAGCATTACGACTACCTATTGACAATAAAGAAAGGACTGAAACAAATTGACAAAGGGAAGCTTCCCAAATTGCCCTACGAATTTACGAAACTGACACCTGCTACTAGTTACGAAATTACAATCTGGTATGAATCGGAGCTTCTTTTCGCACGAGTGATTCAGACCTCTGATGGAGGTAATTACAGTGATTTCTTTGATTTCATTCCTTTCGCGCTATTGCTTCTATGATATGTTTATTTACATGAATAGTACCGTCGCAAGTAAGGAATGTTAAAGAGACATTGTTATCAAACAAGGAGGTCACACTGAAATGGGATCCTCCTCTACACGCGAATGGGATCATAACGAAATACGAAGTTGTGTTGCAGGTAACTAAAAGACGCGATTCTAGGTAGTTAAAGACCAATTAGCAATGTGATAATATGTTTCTAGGTGCAAACATACCTCGGCTGTGAAAATTTGAAAATTCAATCGCTAAAAAAAGATACTGTTTCTGCCTCTACTACGTTCACCAATATCACGTTCTCCAATCTGACTTCTTACGCGCGTTATATTGGAAAAATAACAGCCTACACTTTTTATCGCGGCCTAGAAACGCAAGTCGAGTTCTCTACGAATCAGTCAGGTAAAAGAAACGTGCTATTTCTGACGAATTTCAAATCTTTTAGTTGGAATGATAACGACAGCCTTTCACTTTCAGTCACTCCAAGTGCAGTGTACAGCAATTTAAGATTTCAAGATTATACATTGACATGGGATGACCCGATAGATTGCACTACCATTTCCGGCCCTATCATCGCAAAGATTGTGGTCTCTGGTATTAGCAAAGCGGTATGGAGTTTCAGAACCACGAAGCAAACTATGAAATACTCCCTCAACTTGGAAGATACGTTATATGGCGGCGAAGTGTACGAAGCGCGAATTTACGCTGTCAGAAATTACACTATGGTGTACAACGGATTGCATTACGAGAAGCTTATATTTATTACTCCACCGAAAGGTTAGTTTATCGCATTTCCACAAAGTTTAGCTCAGATTTTATGCCGCGAATTCGCACGAACATTTCGTGCTGGCACCTAACAGTATTTTCAAATAATAATAATCAAGATTAATTTCAAATAGCTCCGCCGTCCGTAAAGCAATTAGAAATCTATGAAATCGACTGGAAATCGAAGAGCGTGCACTTAAGATGGCTAGAACTAGAACCACCGACTAATGGAGAAATACGACATTACGTAGTAAGCATTTGTCATAGGAATTGCGAGGTGAAATTGAAGATACTGCCAACGGAGTATTGCAAACTGTGGGATAAATACATCTGCGCAATCGTCGATCAGCTCCATCAACCAGCTGATTTCATTACGGTATGCAGAGATACCACCTGTTGCTTCGTGATTAATCTCGACGCCACAACTCGACTAATACGTTTTAGGTTTCGGCTGTGAATGTAAACGTATCAACGCCTAGCCCGTTATCATCCGTATCGATTACGTGGAACGAAATTAAGCCAGAAGCGCCAGAAATTATCGTCGAAGCTCTGGAGAAAGGAGCGGTGAACCTAACCTGGTCCCACCCTTGGAAAACAAATGGGCGTATCCAGAAATTCGTGATAAGCGCGGAAATGACATCGTCCGATCTGAGAATGCTAATCGAACGATCACAGAAAAGCACGCTTTATGAATATCATATCGTAGAATATCAATTACAGTACAACAAGAAACTGTATCTATTGCCCTCGTCCACTTACAAAATTTCCATTCGAGCCGTTACGAATACAGAGACGTATGGCGAGAGAAGAGTGATAGACGTGAGTACGTCTTTAGCCATGCGATTCGAGAGAGAGATAACGATACAAGTGTCTAACGCAGACTCGACCATCTTGTTGCACATTCCTGCCGTTCTGAACGATACACGCCACAGTATAACAAACGTTGTTGTAAAAGGTTCACAGGCCTGCCAGAATTACGTAGAGTTGAGTCCATATATACGTCAGAAAGCGGATATCAAATCTAACGAGATCGCGTGGTATGCCGCCAGGTTTTCTGTGAGTATTCGACTGTTTTATCGTAATGCTTCTTTCGTCTCTATAAAGCCAATCACACGTACAATCATACTAAAACGTATTTTTCGTCGAACAAACTTTCACTGCCGCAACAGACCGACGAGTTTGCCAATAAAGAATTCACGATAGGGGATAACAAGCTTTACGGTAATGTCACAAATTGTCCGCTAAAGCCACTCGAGTCCTACGTAATAGTGGTTATTGTACTACCCGAAGAAGGATGGACGAACGATCAGATTCTAATCGTAAAAACAACGTCGATTTATATTCGTGAAGTACCGAAGCGATACGACGAGGCCTGGCTTATTGCTATCATTGCGATATTTCTTGCCATTGGGATTTTAGAAATCTTTCGCGTTTGTCGAAGGTATGATCAACTTTTCTCCCGATATTTACGAACAGATTCATCATTTGGAATTTGTCGCGTTCCTCTTAGAAGACGAAGGAGATCTTTGAAGAATCTTATCGTGCAAGAGAAAATATCCTTCGTACAAAAAACCGGAAATCTCGAGATAGAGTCAATGTCGTTGGGATCTAAACAATTTTCAACTAATACGCTCGCCTCGAATGCTAAAAACTGTGTATCGCGTGGAAGCACACCTTGCGACGACGACGACACGGTGCATATGGTCGACACTGATCAGAGAGAAGAACAAATGTCTCTGGTGAAGGTGGAGGACTTGGAGGATTACGTGAAGCGGGCGATAGATTCTGGATTGCTCGATAGACAATTCGATGTAAGTCTTTCGATATTTTAGATGATTTACGATGATTTTCATTAATATTCAGACAGCACGATTTTCGAGGTATTATTGCTCTGTATTACTTTGCTTACAACAGTCTTATTGAATTAATCACGAGACCTCTCCCAGCTGGTAGAAACATACATTTTATAATACTTATTGAACACATATAGTTTTTTAAATGGTAATTCATAAACTAAATAATGACGAAATTTAAAGTCTCAAAAATATTTGAACAACGAGTAAGTTACATCAGATTTTCACTAATTTTATGTCGAACATCATGGTGCCCGAATATTAATAAAAATCACCGTATAAAAGGTGTAACAAATATCGTAAAAATATATTTCAATTGCGAGAAAGATGCTTCCAAGAGGTCAAACGAGCCCGTCCGAGTACGGTATGTTACCGCAGAACAAATCGAAGAATCGATACGGAAATCTCATAACATGTACGTAAACTATTCCGAGTTCCGACACGTTTAACCAAGCTAAATATTTAACTGTTTAATTAAGCTAAAATGCTAATTAACACTGGTATTCTGCAGACGATGCAAATCGGGTGATACTGGAAAAACTTCCAGACGATCCTTATTCGGATTATATTAACGCCTCTTACATCAAGGTAGCAAATTTTGATAAGACAAAAACATGATTTTACCTTGATAAAAAATTGTAACGATAAACATTGAATTGTTGTAAAAGGGCTGCAAAGAGAGGTTTTACATAGCTACGCAAGGTCCAAAGCCGAACACGGTCATCGATTTCTGGAGAATGGTCTGGCAAAAAGAAAGCTATATAATTTGCATGGTTGCGAACTTATCCGAAGAAGGAAAGGTAAGATGTGCAAAAAAGTACTAAAAGGCAGTCTGTAACACTCGAAGACTACACATGGAAAATATGACGAGACCACTTTTGTTGATTTTCTGGCTTTCATTTCTTTTAGTGGCTAAAGATCGAATTAGGATCGTGCGAAATTTAACATTTTTCATTTTTTTTTTTTTTTTTTTTTTAAGTAAAATTAAGAGCGAATACCAATGATAGAATTTATCGAGCACCAAGGCTTTGTACATTTACATATTAATAACTTGTTTCCTCCCTTTCCTTTCAATTACAAATCATAACCATTTCAACGTGCTCCATATCATAAATTCCCACAGACAAAATGCGAACAGTATTGGCCTGACACTGGAAAAAGGAAAACATACGGCGATATAACTGTTTTGAACGCAAGGCAGGATGTGTTCGCACATTTTACATTTCGTACTCTATACGTGACGTATAGAGACGAAGCCCGTAAGGTAACAAACGATATTCAACGAAAAGATCGGTATCTTGGAAATCTATATCTCGCTGAAATATTTTCAAACGATATTTAAAAATTAGATCCAACACTTGCACTACACAACATGGCCAGATCATGGCATACCGTTGTCCACACATTCTATGGTAACATATCTAAAGAAACTCTTGATAACATCACCCGGAAATGGACCAGTGGTGGTCCACTGCAGCGCAGGCGTCGGAAGAACTGGAATAGTAATTTTATGCGACATTTGCCTTCGTCGTGCGATCGCGGAAGGGGTAAAATATCTTTCAAAAATATTCTCGAACCTGTCGCAAGCTGAGCAATATTTTTGAAAAATATTTTCAGGCGGTAGACGTGTTCGCCGAGATGAAGGCTCTCAGGTCTCAACGACCCAATATGGTAAACAACAAGCAACAGTATTTGTTTGCCCATTTAGTACTCGTCGAATGTCTACTTTGCTCTTCGACGTCTTTACCATGCGACGAATCTCTACCGCTCAAAATTAAGAAAGTTAAGGAACAACTGGTGACTCAACGAGACAGGTATTTTTTAGGGTCTATGTCTGCTATAATCCAGAGTAAAATAGTTATAGTACAAAAATTCGCATTTAAGTCGACGTAAGTGATTTTGGCCTGAAATAACCATTATAAATGATTCAGACCTTCTTGGTTGCTGGTAAACGGTATTTTGATATTGGTGACAGAAATTGTTTTTGGTTATCGATAACCATTATTGATGATCTTTAATAACGTTACTTTCGCGTTTCGTTCTACTTAAAACGATAGCTAAAAATTTTATTATAAATATACAAAACCTGATCAAACACTGATTTAAAAAGGCGAATAAACGTTGTATATAAAAAGATTTTGTAAAAAAAGTTTAGAGAAAATGGCTTGGCACGACAAAGTCCTTCGATCACCGGTCAATCAAACGTTGCTATCGGAACGCAATCTTGCCAAAAAGAGATTCCCAGAGTTACTTCCAGGTTTGGAATAATTTCATTGTTTCCTATACACGTCTATATTTTCTTAACGCCTAAGCAATAACGCGACGATTCTTTCACAGCGAAAGTCAACAGAGTGTATTTAAAAAGATATCCACCGACAGATGAGAACAGCGATTACATATCCGCTGTTTATGTGGACGGTGTAAGATTACAGAATCAGTATATAGCTACGCAACTACCGTTGCCTGAGACTTTCAGCGATTTCTGGAGAATGGTGGCCGAGTATAAGGTGGAATTAATCATCATGTTACAATCGCCAGATTTGGAAGATACGGTATAACATCGGACCGCTAAAAAGGCACAGGCGATTGGTCAGAAGTTATATTGAAATTAACTCTCTTATAGACGTGCTGTCCCATTGTTAGAAACGGCGAATTTAAACCAGTACCATATATAAACATTCGAACGAAGGAACTCGATGAATTTGAGCACTACATATTGCAGAAGTTAACACTCGTCGATAATTCGGAGGTGAGCTACGCTATTGTTTTTAAAATGTTCTATCTACCATCTCGGGACATGCGAGAAAATTGAAGATCGACAGATAATTTTTTCACGCTATTTTCGCTTTCTTTTCGTTCGATTTAAAATATTTAAACGTTATTTCATAACAGATCATGGTCGTTACAAATAAAAAGATACTAGATAGGATATCTTAATTAAGTAGAACGGTATAGTACTCGTCTGAAACGAAACGTATCAACTTTTACATCGTTTCAGAAACCTGCTATCGAACAAGAGATAACAATCTTGTGCTCTACGGAATGGCAACCTGGCAGAAACCAAGATCCACCTGAAACCATAGCGTTAGTGACATTGTGGCAAGCAGTGCAAAAAATTTTGAGAGGAGACGGACCTGTCGCTGTTCTTTGCCAGTAAGGCTATGTCGAAACTTCATAAATATCTTTATACACGTATGTCGATTATCGTGAAATGCGCTAATGTGCCTATTTGAAATTAGCGACGGCGTAACTGGCTGTGGGCTTTACCTGGCCTTAAGTTTCCTTTTGGAGAGAATGACTATAGAAAAGGAATGCGACGTTTGTTTGGCAATTCGCGCGATTGGAATATTGAACCCCGATTTTATCAAATCTTCGGTAATTTTGATTGAAGTTATTAAGAATTATTAAATATTACTATCTCTCGATGATGTTACGATCGCAATGGTATACAATGTATGTTTTTGTTCTAGGAACATATGAAATATCTGTACGATGCAGCCACGATATATTTAAACTACTTGGAAACCTATGCAAAGCGTGAATAGCCTTACCATTTAATCGAACACGGTATATTCGATTTGTTACATAAATCAACTCGAGTAACTTCGACAAATCGTAATCGCTTTCCTAACATGTGTATCGTTTAAACTATAAATCACATCGTTATGTAATTACTTAATAGTAAAAAGTTCAGTCTTTTAATTTTCACATTTTCACATACTTTAGTGTCCAAGGCAAACGACTTTCGTTCTTACGAATGCTATCACGATACATCATAATAAACATCAGCATCAATGACCTCGTCATAAAATGATTCCTTCCATACCGCAACCTACATATATCATTTATTCAAAGAAGCATCTGCCTCTCGTTAAATAATCGTAATAACCGTCAGTAGGATTATAAAAGTTTGACAGATACATTGAAACATCGATCTCGACGAACGTTTACAGAGAAAAAGATGACTGACAATTATTGAAAATGTACTTACAAAATTCGAAGAGTGAGAGTCGCTTGTCACGAGAGGCCATTAATCTGCTTGAATTTGCACCGTGTGCAAAATATACCGTTGACGCCATTATGCACGTTTTCGCGCCAAATTTCAGCTAGTCGAATCGTTCTATTCCCGCCGATATTATGACACCGCCAGGTATAACATTCGAACTGAACGATAAAATAACAACCTCATAGTTTCTTTTTTGTTTCAAATGCCACGTACATGGCGAATTATTCAATCAAATTAAAGCTTAATAATGCAAATTTCGACTTTGTCACTATATAGGATATAACGTAAATAGAAGTCTATGGTAGAGGCAACTTACAGTTCACTCTGAATTCATTGATCTTGTGACAGGATTAGGAAAAATTGTTCTTTGTCTAGCTTGTCTTGACGATAGTATCAGGTAAACAGTACGGAACATCGTAGAGAGAATGGAAAAATATGAAAAAAGAAGAAAGAAAATACGGAACGTGGTATCGTCGTGCTTCCCTTCCTCCAGTCGGCAGCTTACACGAATGGGCGACAGAGGGTGCGTCAGTAGCGCCGATAACTCGTAATCGCGAAAGGTATACGTCGAGCTCCTGTAAACGTCGATCTCCGCGGATATCTTCACGTGCGTTTCTGTGCTATTTGGGTGTCGTTGTTTGAGTGTAAAGCATCGAGAGGTGTGCAAGGTGTGGCTAACAGGGATTTACCGGTTTATCGTTCCCGGAAAGAACCAGGCCGAAAGCAGTCGTTGGAACGTGTACTCTCACAGCAGCAGGTAAGAGATTTTCATCGTTTTTCAGTGGTGGTCGTGTAAATAATGTACGCGTGTGCTCGTTTATCACGATCGCGTCGCTCTTTCGATATCACGTCTCATCTTTCTCGATCAAGTCGATTTGTTTTGTTTGACAAGCGCGAAAGATGCGGAACACGCGTGTCATATCTCGATTCAAGGCCAGGGAAGACATATTGGCACGTGAACAGAACCCATTAAAAAATAGACCTTCCCGACCGAAGGAAATCGCGACGTTTAAATCGACCATAAGTTGCTTTAGAAGTTCGCGTTAATTAACTGGTCGTCTCATTCGTCCAGTGCATTCGCCTAGCGAGTTTACGTTTGCGTGTGCTGCGTCACTCGAGCTTGCTTGTTGTTCCTTTTACGTTATATAAGGAACACGCTTTGCACGAATGTGCCACCACCATCTTTGTTGACGTAACGAAGCGCGAAATTTAACTTATTTCTGTCGCCGACGAATACAACGCACACCACCAACACGATCTTTAAAATCGTCTAAACCTTGAATAATCGTGCCTGATGCTATAACAGTGATTTCTCGTGCTTTATACACGTTCGTTTAAAATATTTTCGGTAGAAGAAGACTATCGAGATAACGAATTAAATGAAATTCTTACATAACGTCTGGCTATAAATCACATATTCGTACGTGCATATTTTTCTTTCAACGTGTTTCAATAAAGCTCACTCGTGCGTCGCGTTCTTTCACCGAGATGCATAATAAAATTATCAGTCGTCTAATGATCATCTTTAACAATAACCTCGTATTCGCGACACGCTATTACGCTATGAACGTTTTATAATTTAATCTGTCCTGTCCACTCATTTATCCATTCACAGAACATCCGACCATGGCATATTTTCCTCCCGCTGGTCGGTTAATACGCTTTAAGATGTGACTTCCCAAGTAGCATTGTCGAATCACGTTTTCGATACTGATGTAACTCGTTTACCGATTACCAACCATAAACATATATTTATGTCGTATTAATGAAGAATTCCCACCAATGTGATTACACTTTGCATGGACAAAAGAGATTGCATTTCCAATGGGTTTTTCATCGAGTATCGTCTCGTCTCGAGACCTATTTTACACGATATCTTGTCCGCCTGATAAAACGATACGATCCAAGACGTTAACAAATGAAGATGACAGGAAAAAACTTGATAAGTACGTTCTCGTTCGTTTTTTTATTTTAATTTTATCCTATGATTGAAAAGAGTCTGCTAGGTCCAAAGGTGCAAGCTTTTCAAAAATAACTGATAGACTAGTTTATTAATTATGAACTAATTATAAACTTTTATTAAAAATCGGTATTTTAATTCGGTATTTTATCGCTGCTATATATTAAACAAATTACGAACAGGGTAGGAAAACACGTGTGTAGCCTCGAAGCCGAATAATTTTGATAGCATGAGATTGGATTTCAGAGCTGTTTTCTTATAAAGGATGGAAAATGTGACTTATCGTGTTCTTCGCCTGTACTCTTCAAACATTTTTCCGTCTTGTCCCTCTTGTTTTTGTCAGTCTCTCTCATAGTTATATATCATTGTCCAACCCCCGTGGCAAATTCATGGATATTCCAAATAATTTGTTGGTCGTTCGATGGCCCAAACTGACGATTCGTGCCAGCAGTCATTGGACATTGTCCACGAAAATCAGGCAACTATCGTACGATTTCACGACGGTCTCTCGTTACCGTTCCATCCGCAGGTTTCACGTTTAAACTGGAAAGCGATCGTCGCAGGATCGGGATGGCGTGGCAACAAAGACCTTATTCCTTCTGTCCGCGGATCGACGTCGTACAATTGCGTCTAACTCCGACAATCGATCCGACCGTGGCCCAACTTGACAGCAATTTAAAATCGCTTCTCCTCCTGTGAGCCGTACCAAGTGCACCGCCACAAACTATCATTCTCCCACGAGACGTTGTAGACCTTCTTCCGCTTCTTTTACCAAGCGTTATTATGTGGACGCGTTGCTGCGTCTAATCATAGAATAAAAGAATAAGTAGTCGAATAAAACTTGAAACGCACGAAACGACAGACGATTTCTCAAAAAAAAAAAAAAAAAAAAAAAAACAAAGAACACCGAAGGTATAGAATTCGAAAAAGCATCGATGAAGATGAACCGACGAAAAGTGAAAGCACCATCTTTTCAGGAGAAATGGCGATCTCTTCGCCCAAATGCGCCAAGGGCAACGAAATGGAAACGACGACAAGAAGTTGGATAGCGAGACCGATTTTAAACCACGACTTCATCGGTGATCTACCCCTTGAGGTTGTCTACGTGGGTTTACTTAGGAGGAAAGAGGACATCTCGATCGCGATTAAGAGTATCTCTTCCGTTCTGCCAGGTTTCCATCATCTGAAACGTTGCTCCTCGAACAAGTTACTGTTGGCGCCGATAGACTCTAGAAAATTATTAGCGGAAACGGAAGACACCAAGGAGTCCAAGGAAGAATTCACATTGACTCAAGACAGACTGAAAATGATATTAACGGAAAGAGGATTTAACTTATCCTTATTGGAAGACGACTTTCGTACAGAGAAGGTGCCAGCGAGAGCAGCCAAAACGAAAGCACAAGCTGCGCGGGCCTCGAGCATTTGGCCTCTGAACTTTCATCCAGATCCTAGCATCGAACGACTGGTCGATGGATCGGTTTTCACGGAACATCAATTGGGCCTTATAGAGAGGTACATGAACGTTGCGGTAGAGGCAGCCAGATTAGAAGCTGTCGGCGACTCGAATTGCAACGGCAGCGCGGTGATCGTTGACCCAGTGGATGGAAGAATCCTTGCGGTCGCAGCCTCGAAAATCGATCGGCATCCAATGTGGCACGCAGCTATGCTGGCCGTGGATCTCGTTGCCAGACTTCAAGGTGGAGGAGCTTGGAAATTTGAGGAAAGATTGGAACAGAAGGCTACCGATGGTTCGGAGACGTCCGAATCGTCCGCTAAGAGAGACGCAGAAAATAAAATGACCAAGGAAATGAGAATCAAGAGGAAATATATCGAAGAAGCTCCGCTTTTCTATCCGACAACGCTATCGAAAATTAGCCTTCCGAAGGAAGAATCTTTGCAATCTACTGAAATTCGGCGGGGACGTAGGAATAACGGTTCAACGAAAACGATGGATTCTAGGACAGTCGAAGAGACTGGAGCAGCAGACACGGAAAAGTGTGGTCCTTATTTATGTACAGGATACTGGACCTTTTTGTCGAGGGAGCCGTGTCCTCTTTGCGCCATGGCGCTCTTGCACTCTAGGGTTTTAAGAATATTCTACGGTGTTCCGAATAGAAATACAGGCGTGTTAGGGTCCAAGACTGTCTTGCATGCTGTACCAGGGTTGAATCATCGATATCAAGTTTGGAGTGGCGTTCTGGAACAAGAATGTCGACGAGCGTTGCAAGAAATCGAGCACAGAAATATGAATTGACTCACACGGCGTATTCGTAACGATTAATGGCAATTTTCTAGCAAGCTACGATTCGCGGAACGATCTAACATTGTCGCTCTGTTACAGACATTTTGTACCTTCGAAGAATTAAATAACGTTGAAGGAGATTCTGTACGTGTTTCGATACGATCCACCATGCACGATCATGATTTTTGTAATCTTTGGCAATGACGTTGACGAAAGATCTCTGTCCTCGCCACTGCCTCGAAGTAAGTTAGTAGAGTCGCGATGCAATAATATCAATGTACCAACCGGTTTATAATTTCAATCAAAAGCAGACGACGCACAAGATCTTACACGTGGTTCGGACGTGCATTCGTCCATTATGAGACAGATATATGTACGACCTTGGTGTCTTAGTATAATTTGCAGGAACAGAGGTCTCTACTCGTGGTTGCTACTAGACTCCTTCGTCTATCCGACGAGTTAATACTTACGTCTGTTATACAATCGCATGTTCCTAACCGAACAATCGTAAAAGTCGTTCTTTTTTTTTCGAATACGTTCGCGTCGCTCGAATTAAGCCTGATTAAATGTCACGACGATTTCCAACCGAAGGATATAGAAACAACGTTAGTGATTTTTTAACTTCTCTTACGTTCAGCTTTCACAGATCGTTCGTTCGATAAATTTAGTATTCATAAGTGGCAATTACCTATAGAGGCAAGAATATTTACCTGGAAGAAACCCGATACATGTTCATTGATTAAGGCGATTCTGTTTAGCGCATTACGTCATGTTCGAAAAAAAAAAATTCTCCGCTCCTTCAGAGAACTATTCTAAACTTCAAATCGAAATTATTAAGATAGATTACCACGGTATGCGCATTCCCTTGATCGCTTGCATAAGTGATCCTAGAAAGACGTTGAAAATAATTCCGTCGTCGACGCAAGTCTATTATTTCATATAGAGCGAATAGTTTGCCTGACGAACGAACAATCTTGTTCGTTGAAGAAGCGAAATACACTTCACGGTAGCAAGAGACAAGGTCGCGAAGTAATTCACCGTCGGTGGTCGTTGATCTCGTAGAATCGGTCGAAACGTCGTCGTAAGTTGCCCAGAGAGTTCCTTGTCGCAGTCGTGCGGATCACTCGGGCTTGACGTGCTAGTGTCGTTGATACGACGATACTCGTGGTTCTGCGGAGCTTTTCTGCACAAGACACGCACCGTTTAATTTGTGTGGAACCGAGTAGCGCGTATAACAATGACCTCGCGGATTAACTTCAATCAGCGAAACTTCAGACGTCTAACCCCGTTGAGCTGGCCAGCTTTGCTGAACGGATGTACGTGCAAAGATGCGGAGAACAACGTGGAAGACGCTTAGGAGAAAATGATGGTACAGAGAATTAGGAAACATGACGATTCGTTTGTCAGTCGACGAGCAGGATGAGTGGCGCTTCAACGTAGCTTGGCTGCTGTGCTTTCCACGAAAGCTATCGGTGGGCAAGATTTCGTCGTGTAAATCAGAATTAAGCTAAATAGCGATAAACGAGACACTGTTAGTATATTTTTTTATAAAAGTGACTTTCCCTTTTTTTTTCTTTTCTTTTCTTTTTCTTCTTTTTTGTTGTTGTTGTTGTTGTTTTTTTTTTTTTTAATGATCGGAATATGCCGATCTTGTGCGTTCAGCGTATTCGATCGTGTGCAGACTTGACGTTTATGGAAAGTTCCCTAGACCACTCGGCCAACACCTGTTCCGTGGACGTATATTGGTTTTGTTGTTTCAGGTTCTACTTCTACGATATTAGTTTATCTCGTCGATTTTCTGGGACGAAGCTTAGCGGCACTCTGAACAAGCTGAAAGTTTAAGGATTGCTGTCACAGAGCAGTCTGGAAGTTCGTTCGACGAAAAGGAAACACTCTGATAAATCATCTTCGTCTAATTCTCCAGAATCTCTATGCAAACACATTTTCGCGTAGCTACAAGAAGCTCTAATAACGATTAACAGTTGTTCCACGTCCTTCGTGACACCGGCTGGCACGTGGCTTCGATAGCGTTACCCGGAAGCGCATCGACATCCTCTCTTCTTCGCGTTCGTCGCTCGATCAACCTGTGATTGATTTAAGAAAAAAAAAAAAAAAAAGAAAATAGAAAGAGAGAGAGAAAGGAAACTGCCTTTGTGTTCCTACGATCTCGTTGGAAGCTTCGAAACGAAAACACACACACTTCGTCTAAAGACGCAGATAACGTCTCGTGAAATAATTAATCCACGTGGCAAACAGTCATCTTTTACGACGCAACTGCTCGTCAAATCGATATAAACGTCGTCATCGTCATCTGAAATAGCAAGGAAACTCGAGAGTCACCGTGAAGGATAGCTTGGCCGGGGATCATTCGATTCCAGAAAAGTTCGACGATATTCGCTCGTCAGCTAGAAAAAGCGCAATAGGTCAGGTATTAATCGAAATTCGAATTCAGTACGTGACCAAATACGGGACGATTTTACGAGGTAAACCAAGTCACATTTTGCTCATCAGCACTGAGTGGTTCCAATTGACGGTCGGGTCGACCCTCCAGCGTAGACACTATTGGTCAGCCTTTTAATACCGGCGGTCGCGATTGGATCAGATACCCAGATCGTTCTTAGACAGAAGACATCGTTGGAGCATTCGCTTGAAAACTTTTAACATCGTCAGTGTCGCGCAATTTGCTGTCCGTTGACGCTCGCAAGGGTAGAGATCCGGGAGACGTTCGCGCGTTCAGCTTGTTTCAGTCGGTTTAAGTCGGTCAACGGGTAGCATCGAGCCTCATAAAGATAATCAAGCAGAAGAATACGACGACTGCAATTGTATCAGGAAATTGAGGCATTTGGTCGGCAACGCAACCGATTTCGAAATAAGATTCGTTTATCGTCGATATCATCAGTTGAAATCGGACATCGATATTTTGAAAAAGAAGGACGAGGAAGCCAGACGAGTATAGTTTTGAATTTTGATAACGCGCGATAAACGTATCTCGAACGATATCATCTCGAGTCTCGATCGCCAGTTGAATGGCTCAAATTTATTGGCTCTTACTCTTCGAAAGATCTTGATCGTTAGCATCTATCAGCAAGAGATAGCGAAGCGGAACATTCGGAAGAGAGAGAAAGGACTTAGTATCTTAGAGAAGATTCGTGTTCTTGGTATCCAAAGAAGAAGACGTTGCGGAGTGAACTGTTCGAAAGATTCGTCTTTGCCCGAGTGGAAAGGACTTTGAGAAACGTCGAGAAACGAAACACATTCCATTTGGTCTTACGCCACGAAGCCTCGTCTTTTTCTTCCGGATCAAGTTTATCTTTCCGTCGGCATCATGGAACGAAGGATCCTGAAAATGTGGTGACGACGTGACAGGCGAAGGCCTTCGATTACCGAGACACTATCAAGTGGTGTGAGCCATAGTCGTTAGAAAGCAAACCGAAATATATTTTACGTGTCCAGTGACACTCGCTGAGAGCGACGATCGTTTTTAACGTATCAAAACGAAACGAATTATCGCCGAATATATAACAAAACGAATTTTCTGCCAGACAAACAGCTTCTCATTTACGTTCCGTTTTATCGAACTATAAAAAGCGTCGGCCGAACGTACAGCTAGAACGTACAGTAGAATTTTCCATATCGAAGAATCGAGGATACGTTGGACGAGAGGAAGAGAAAGAGAGTAGCTAGCAGACTGTCCTTTCGCGAAACTTTGAAATTCTCAAGGAAAATAATAACAAGATGCGTTGCAGCCAAGGTGTGGCGATGGTATTCGAGGACGCGTTCGTCGTGTTTTCGCGGTTTCTGTCCCTCAAGTCGCGGGGTTGCGCACTCTTGGAAACGCACCGGCAACGCGAGACAACTGGCATCAAGAAATTGTACAACAGCTTCTTCGTAATGTTCTAAGGATAGCTCTATCTCGAGGAAGTTCGGCCCTTCATCGACGGTGGTCGAGTGATGCACCGTGCACTTCCGAGATCATTGTCGATCTCGAAGGAAAATACGCGGAGGACGCAGAAAAAAGGAGGACGTTTTGGTGAAACGAAAGAATCCGAAAGATCAAGTGGAACGAGGGAAACGAACCGACGAAAGAACAAAAACTGGGAAACCTATCAGCTACAGAATGTACGTTAGCGCTTAGAAAAGTCGAGCGACAGAGGTCCCCGAGTCCTGGTTGATCCCAACAAATTTCAGCGTGGATGATCGTTCATGTTCTAACTAAACTCGGACTTATAGTCTTCTCTTCGAATAATAGGCGACCAAAGCGTTCTCCAAAGAATCTCCGAGCACTCGAACAGTAAGGGCGAATAGAATCGTGATTAGAAACAAAACAATCGATAAAGGTAGTGTTACCCTGAGAAACAAACCCTGGTAGCAGTGTTTCGAGATTTAGGATCCTTGGATGGAGCTGGAATTCATCATGGACGGCGGTGCAGATGCTTTGAACGGGACCATATGGTTTCCCAATACACCGTCGCCTCCGTACGAACAACTGTCCCCAGTTCGTCAGAACAGGTGCGACCCCATCGCCACACAGCATGTAAGTTTCGCAATGTTCCTTTCTTCGGAGAATGGTATCATCTCGTTGGTACTCGCGTTGAACGCGACGCTTCACGACGCTCGTTTTCGCTAATTTCCCGAGAGGGCGAAAACGTCCTCCGTATTTCCAGCACTCGCGTTAACCGTATCAGGCAATTTTTCTTCTTCGTTTTCGTACATCGAGCTCTCGTTGAAGACGCGATAGAGCCGATTCTATTCGCGCGACTAGCAGATTGGAAATCGCGTCTCGGTCACGTGGTCGTGGCCCTTCGAGCGAAATCCGTGAAGCTGCGCGCGATTCGTCCCGTGAACTGACGACGATCAAACGTTTTATAGGCGTCAATGGGATATCACAGTCCACAAAATTCTTTATGGCAGGATAAGTACAACTCACCGAAGGATTCCCCGGAGGACGGTGTCCAGATACGTTCGAGCAGCGAGTCACCGCAACATCTCAGCCCGTCTTCCGACAATTCCCCCAATTGCCAGCAGAGCAGCCTGAAACGTCGAGCCGGGGAGCCGTTGCCACAAATTACGGAACTCGAGAAGAAACATGCTAGGAGAGATGGTTAGTACATGTACATGAAGTATTTAGCAATCGTAGATTGTATACAAACTACGAACCTTATCGGTTAGCATTTAAAAACACACAGCAGGTTAGAGTTCACCGAGTGGATCTACCGAGACCGACTAGAAAATTGTTCAGCAAGTGGTAAGATAAATAAATTTCCTCGTGTGCTGGTGTCTCGGAGATGAGTATATGTAGAAAAGAGAAAAAATTCGCTCCATAGATTTTCCAAGTCGTTCCTCTATTTTTTGGTGTTCGTTCGAGTCTTTGAATGCACCAGCGTCGTTGCTATCATACAGTTCTCAATATAGACATATCATTCGAAAGGTCGTGTCGAGGACCTCGGATACACAGTCGTAGGCACTGGCAATTCTAAGTTCTTATTCCGCTCAATTCAGTCACGTATCTACGGTGTTAGGTGCTTTAAATTACCCGCCACCAAGTACGATTATAAAGTCTATGTACTTAAAGAGAACACCAACGATCCGTGGTTCGGAAGAATTGCATTTGCTACGCAAAAATTGTCGAATAACGTTGAGCTTCACCGAACAAGATTCTGTCATTAAAAGCTGCCGAATTACCAACATCGCTTCGTAACGGTCCTAGTTAGATTCCGAAACCGAACGTCCTACGTCTTCGTTCAACTTTCGTCCACGAAGGATCCTCGTCTTCTTGTAGCGAAACGTGCAAGTTCGTGGTTGCATATCGGAGCAGATACTGCTTCGGAGAACGTCTCGAAACTGATTCACTAAAAGTGTCGTTCCGCGTTTATTCGACGCCTTTTCGACCACGTGGTTACAGAAACTGTGATAACTCCAGAGTACACAGTGTATCGCAGATTAAGTCCGAGGAAAGAAAGAGGAGAAGCTGATACTAGTTCTCCATCCGAGAGAAACTACGCGAAGGTACATGCGCATCGTTTTTATTTCGGTGGTGTTGCTCCAAGTGTGCTAGCTCCGGTTCATCCCCTCGCAGAAAGATAGAATGAAGTGGTGTGAAGTCGACAGCGCCAGGTTGCCATTATTGCATAGTCGACGATATCCTGCCATAAGTTCCAAGAGTAGGCGACGAAACGCAGTCATGGCCCTCCAGGAGACCAAGTCTAGGATTGGCGCCATGCACCATCAGTTTTACATCAATTACGCTAATGCACAAGGTTGTACGCTATACATCGGTGTGATAAAATTTAGAGAAGAATATTGGTCCTCCCACGATAAAATACAGGCTGAAAATCGTATATTCGTTTATTTCATATTTGTAATTCGCATTTGCAGGATCTGTTGGGAACAATGGTTCTGGACAAGGATGGTCGACCCAAGTGGAGGAGCTGGCAGAACATCTTGCCGCCGATTTCGATGGATCTCTGTCGGCGCTTGCGGCATCCGACCTCGCGACAGCCGTCGCCTCCTATAACATGAGGTAAATAGAATTTTCTTCGTCCGAAACGGCTTCGTTGAAAGAGGTCAGAGTGATAAGAGCGAACTTCGATTAAACGAAGCTGAGTAATAGAGGAGGAGTAGGATAAAGCGTGGCCTCTTTCAAATTAATTCTACGGTGCCAAACGGTTCGACGATCTTTCTGTATAGTCGTCCACCACGCAGAAATCAATTTTTTTAGTTGAAAAAAGCAGAAGATACTTGGATGTTTATTAAAGTTCGACCGATGGTCGATCACGAAGGATTTGTTGCAATACGAGCGAAGAGGTTCAAAGCCGATAAAGTAGGTTTCCGTAGAGAACCTGTATGCAGTACACGTTGCAGGAATGGATCGAATCTCGATTAAAACGTAGTCGGTAGTGGGAACTAGAATGTGGAGTCAGAAATCCGGTTAAAACCAGACACAGTTGTCGGTGTTTCGAGGCTTGAACAGCCGTACGCTGGGAAATCGCACCGGCCGCAGACGCTTAGACGCTTAGCGAGTGTCCGCGCGTACAGGCACGTGCGTTTCCGTCCCGAATCCAATTGCAGCAACCTCGCAGAACTTTCGTGTCACGTCAAGTGAAATCAATTGAAGAGTTTTCTGCGTTCAACAACTTTTTCCATTTCCACTCGAACGAATATATTCGCCGTTTTTAATTCGCTGCTTATTTCACTAAACGCAATTAGAAACGCGTTTTCCAACGAGTCTTGGATAATTTTCCTCGTACATTTTTCGACCAGATCGTTAATAAGTTACAGATAACTAGTCACATGTTCGTTCATCGAGGTTCGCCAACATTCAAATCACAGTAGGATACTCGAGGAACCGAACTGCGTACAATTTGCGTGAAACATAGAATGTAACAAGAGGGAGTAGTGGACGAACGAACGATTCAACCATTTGGAACTTTTCGATGATAGATAATACACGTTACACGCACTTACGAACGCTTGTGCGAAAAGCAGCCCGGACGACTGCTAAGAATCAGCTGACAGACTTGCTTTACACGTGGTACGTCTCTCGTCGTCGTCGTAAAACATCGAGTCGGTTTTTCGGAAAATCATGAATGAAAACTCGTAGAAAACGATTATCTTCCGATGTGAGTCTAAATAGGACCGATCCGTGGACTCGGTCACGAGCGCAGAACCAACTTTTTTTTATTACTTTTCCATCTAGAATATAGTGTATAAGTGACTCTGAACATGGTTTACGGTTTATATAAGATCTGCGCCAAAAGAAAAAAGTAACTCTTTAGCATAGTTAAGAAATGTTTAAGAAAAGATAAATGAGCGTAGGTGAACGAACTAAACGGTGTTAGTGAAATCGTTGAATGTATACGAAGGGAAGAAATTGAGCTCGAGTTCCGAGAACCGGAAACATGCATCAATATTTGAAAAGTAGGTGAGTGATTAAAGTAAGATTTTTAAATAAAGCATTTTTTATTCATTTATTACTCGTGGTCGTCTTGCTTAAGAACGACTTCCGGTTGCTTCTTGCAATCAGTTAAATCACTTTATTCTGCTGATTTTTTATTCGTTAACAAAAACCATAAGAACCTCGTTGTAGCTTTGTTTATAGCGTCTATAACGTGTTAGTAAATTAAATTAAAGTATCAAGTTAAATCGGTAATGTTATAGTTGTTTTAGTAATTACGCCACATTTTACGAGTAATTTGTATTTTCGGTAGTACTTTATCTCGATATTACACTGTGCTTGATATTAATGTCGCTGCATTCGCGAACCGGTACGTTCCGGTTTTGCTTGACCTTAGTGACTGTTATCATACAGTGATTCTTATCATGATGGTTCTCAAACTATTGTTTCATTAATTGATCAGCCTTAATAATTCAGGTACATCGTAGAGACGCATCTCGCGATGAGCTAAATAACTTGCAATTATTACAACCATTTTGCTTATCGCGTGGTACGACGCTCGGCAACTGTCGATCCATTGCTGATTTTACGATTGTTCGATTAGACGACCACACGAACGCGAGAAAATCCGACCGATGTATGAGAATATCTAAGATATTCTTTTTTTTTTTCCTCCACTCTCATAAAATATCGTTTATGTAAGCCACGGTAACTTCTTTCCAGTTCGCGCTGGATCTTGTCCGACGATGAACCTTTTATCTGTAAGTAAATTGCCAAGAGGTGCACGGATATCTTCGCATATACAGATACGAGAGTGTTTCTTTTTTCACGATCATAATTTTCAAAAGGTTGAAGTTAATGAACAAAGTTTAAAAGTCGATCACGAGTCGACGAACTATCAGGCGATATGAATTGCCTGTTGTAAAAAAAATCGATCATTATTTTATAACTGATTCGATATTAGCGAATAAAAACACGTACTCGTGACCGTTCCCTAGCCGCTTGCGTCACGAATTCATAATCAATAAGCGTCGATAGCAAAAACCGGAATCTGTTGGTTATTATCGGACGCATCCTCCGATCGTAAACGTAAATCGATTTTAGCGGCATTTTGTAGTAGCGAAAGACCAAGCGCGACTAAAAAAGTCAATTAAAGAGAAAAAAAACTTGCGTGAAGCGAACATAGAAAATTTTCGAAGAAATTAGATTCCACTTGCATTTATCCACCTCGGAGACTGCTGCACTCTATGTTTAATAATACGCGATTATATAACAACGGTATATCATCGTTATAGATCAACCAATGTTAATTTTATGTTAATTTTAATCGTTATTCAACGAAAAACCATCGGATCGAGATTGAAACGGCAGTCAGTGAATATGCGTAAAAGAGAAAGAAAGAACAGGCGTATAATCGTTTGCAATTTGTTTGCAGCGAAGCCCTGCTCGCGTTACCATCGTTGACGGTGTTCAAGCAAGAAGCACCATCACCGGAAAATCAGCAAAATTCCAAGTAAGTTGCCTGAGCACGGTACAAAATCCGCTGAGCGTTTTTGTTCGTGCGTTACGCAGGAGGCATCATCACCTCGTCTAAGCACGTTCGCGTTTATTTCGCAATCGCATCCTTCGTCTACCGCGGCGAATATTTCTTCCCTTTTCCAGCTACCTTTTTCCTCCGCCTATTCACGCGTGATCCGACGATCGTCCCGCGATAAGTCGATCGTTGGAAACGTCAGTAGCGTTCGATCAGTGCGTTGATTAAAAACAGTGGAAACAGCGACCTTAAAGGAAGAAAACAAAACCGACAGCGGAATTTGCCGCGAGACTCCCCCGCAGAGTCTCGAGACTGATAGGAGGCCTATCGTCACGTTTCTTCGCACAACTATCGGACAAATGGCACGCAGGTCAGACCTTTAGTCTTACGAGATTTCTCGAGCGTTTTCTCGCCGCGGTACCCTGTCGGTGTCCCATGCCAGTTTGTCCGACACGATCGTGCGAGAAACGTGATTCTTTTAAGAGCGTGCGTCCGTACGATCTCGCGGCGTCAATTTCGCGTTTATCTTCTAAATTAAATTTGCAAGTTAGCGCGACTCGCGGAACTTATCGGACGCTTTTCTAGATTCTATTCTAGATTTCTTGCTCGTTACGAACAACGAACCAAAGGACGTTGACTATTTTTGGATGTTGCTACGATTCAAGCAGTATTTATTTTTAACCGGGACTCGGTCCACCGCTGGAAATCTGACTCGTACGTCCTACTAAATATCATCGACGCGCGCCGCCATGTATTATAGGAATCGCTTGAACGAGCAAGCTTTATAGAAGAGAGACAACGACGCTTGGATGAACGTAGATGCACATTCGTTAGAAGGGTTAACAAAGAAAGAAATGGAAACCATAAGAGCGTATTATTGCGAAAGCTGCGCGAGTAATGGATGAATTGTCTGCGTAGAAATTGCCCCTAATTAGGAACTCGGCGTTACGCACAACCCACACCGAGACTAATAGCAGTAAAGTATTTCGACGAACTAGTGAAAACCGTTCTTGACGACCGCGAATTGAATGTAATTTCATTTCGTACGATACAATCGGTTTCCTCCTGAAACTAGTTTCAACAGCAATGAAAACACCCTCGGATTTAATGCTCTCGCCGTCGGTGTTCTTTAATTTCTAGTGAGTGCAGTCTGTATGAAATTAATCGCGAATCGCGTTAATCTCGGAGAAGCACGACAATTGCTATTAGAAGTACATATACACACACCCTCACAGGCCTCCGTGTGAACGTAACGAACGTTATCGAAATGCACATAGGATTGATGTTGTTTCTCGTTCAATGTTTGCTTCAGTTTAAACCACGTGTCACAGAGAACAATTAATTCGGCACCAGCGAACAACTCGAACGGCTCTGTCGAGGCTGACAGTAACAATAATGGGCAGACAGCAGCTAGCCTTCATCAGTTGCTTTACTCCTCGAACGAGGAGTATCCTCCAACATCGTCCTCGGGAAACCACGTTTCATCCTCTCAACAAGGAAACGAACTCAACGAGGACTGCCGGTACGTGGTTGATTCTTACCGCGACTTTCGACGAATATAATGTACGATGCAGCCGAACATTGTAAATTGAAATCCTCGGAGAATAAAACACGCGAAACGTAGCGGTGTCGTTTTCGCGTTAGCGCGGATACGAAAGTCACGCGATTACATAGTAAGAGTGAATAATTTTGTCGGCTAACAGGAGAGTAACGTTTCTTGTAGTTTCCAATACGTGCTTGCGGCTGCCACGAGCATTGCGACGAAAGTCAACGAAGAGACGCTCACCTACCTGAATCAGGGTCAATCGTACGAGATCAAATTGAAGAAATTGGGCGATCTGTCTGCTTACCGCGGGAAGATTTTGAAGGTACTTGGTCACTCATTACGTGTTCCCTAGAATAGATCAGGAGATCGTCTATGTTTGGGTAGCAACATCTTAACAAACGTATTAGTTTCTCAAAACGAAATCAAACGAGCTCATACTTGTTGCAGTATGATGGTTGCGATCGTTTCTTGTCTGTCGTTGATGACAGAAACGACGTAATATGAAGACAAAATTTAGCAATTATCATCATCATCATCGTATCACCGATATATCATTGACGAATTATTAATACGTCTCCCTTATTCCTCACGCGCAACAACCCAAATGAGCTCATAGAGGTCCTCGACGTTCGAAAGATGTGAGTCACCCAAACGGTGCTACAACGTCTCTGAAGGGACATCCAACGTTTTTGTTTCAGTCGACAATACGCATTTGCTTCCACGAGAGGAGACTTCAGTACACCGAACGGGAACAGATGCTCGCATGGCAACGCGCAAGACCCGGTGAAAGATTGCTCGAGGTCGATGTTCCCCTTAGTTATGGGATGGTAGACGTTTGTCAACCGTCTCCGTCCAATAATAGCGTGGAATTTATGTGGGACCCCACCAAGGAAGTCGGCGTTTATATAAAGGTGCACGAAAGGGATTTGCAAATAAAAAAAAAGAAGATCAACCGCGATCACAGCTAATTATCTACCATCTTTTGTTTCAAAATGTTGCTCTCTCGGTCGAACGCCAACCCTTTTGCGGTTCACCGAATGTTTACTTCTCGTTACATGTACTTTCAAAAGACCGAGAGAAAGACTTCGAACGTTTTAAGAAAATGAACAATTTTAGTGTACATTAACGTACAATTTTCTAAAATCTTTGTATAGTCGAAAAGGAAATTTTGTGCGGCAGTATCAAACCCGTTTTTCCAAAGGGTGAGTGAAGCCGACCGTGAAACTAAAATGGTACTCGATTGTTGCACCTTAGGTGAACTGTATTAGCACTGAATTCACGCCCAAGAAACATGGTGGGGAAAAAGGCGTGCCATTTCGGATCCAGGTGGAAACGCGACTACCGGGAGGCCCTCGTTTGCACGCTGCATCTTGCCAGGTAAAGGTCTTCAAGTTGAAAGGCGCCGATCGCAAACATAAGCAAGATCGGGACAAGATATTGCGACGGCCGGCACACGAGCAGGACAAGTACCAGCCGAGCTACGACTGCACGGTTTTGTCCGACGTAAGTCGTCATTTGATGCTTCTCTCTGCCACAGAATAAACCAGGTTGGACGCTGTTTGATTTCAGATTCCCCTGGACTCGTTATCGCCATCCAATTTGGTCACGCAAAATGGAGGGAGTCCGTATGCGTCAACGGAGGCAATGTAAGTACAGACGTTAATCTCGTTTTCGTTTTATTCCTCCTGTGATCTGCGACGTAATCACGATGATTTTCTGTACAACTTTTTTCATCGATACGCATGAACGAGTTGCGTACACCGCCATGTTCGATTTTCTTTTTATTTTGTTTGACCCGTAGCGTCTGTCGCCGCTGTATGTCAAGATCGATGTTTACCGATAGAGATTTTCCTTCTTAATATTTACATAAGAGCCAGTTTACATCAATCGCAGACGTTTGACGACAGAACGCGGCACGATAAATCGTATCGTCGTCTTCTTTCCCTTTCGAATATGTAACATGCGCACGTTGCTGCTTAGCTTTTTCCGCGTTACGTTTATTTCATGTCGTTATAAAATATCATTACACAACGTGTCGGTGAATGTACGTTGCCATGTAAATTAACCGGCTCGTTCTGGATATTACGAGTTTCTGTTATTTCGTCTAATTAAACAACAATTTGCATCGACCGACGTTACTCTGTCGAAAACGAACGAAGCGTGACCCGATCTTATTAGTGTCGTTGTTCTATCCTGAAAATCAAGTAAAAAGTCGCAAGTATTTTTGACGCGAACAACGTGCGACATTAACTGTGCGACGCATCAAAGTCCGCGCGCTCGCAATGTCACCACTTTTTACGACAACGATGATTAAACGTAAATACGAGCATCGAGGAATTCCGTCGTACGATTGCCATTTTTCTTCGATCGTCGCTCTATTAATAGCTACGGTGATAAGTGAAAGACAAAGAATGTCGTGTCCTTGGTGTTATTGAGCGGAAGCGATAGGGCCAGGTGTTTCGTGGCCGTTCTTGACATTGGTGTCGGGAAAGCCAGAAACGACAGAAAAATGCGTAAAGGACGCGTACGTAAGAGACGGTGGAGGAAGAAAATCGCGAGTCGAACGATCCTCTCGGGAGAAAGAGCGATACACAGCCACGTTGCATGATGCGGCTGGTTTGCTTGCAATGCAGAAACGCAGCGCTGCGTTGCCGTTTCTGTTGGAACGAGCGTGGGATCGAAGGTAGGGGAATCGATGATGAATCGGAGGTGGAGGAGGTAGAAGTAGTTGGCAAAGTGGTGGCTGAAAGCGTGGCGATGGTAATGGCAATGGACGATAGGAGGCTTGGGATAAGGTGGTGGAAGAGGAGGTGCCAGCACGGGAGTCGCAAAACTGGCTCGAACTGGCACAAGCCGGCATCTGGTAGAGCCGACAACGATGCTCCGAGTAATAGAGAGAGACAAGCTCGACGACAAATAAATTCAGAACGCTACACGATACACGCATCGCCGCGCAGCCGCTACGGTTCTCCGTTTATCCATCAGCCTCTTTCGTCGGAATCGTTTGGTCTTTTCGCGATATACCGCTCGTGAGCCGCTCGTGAGCCGCTCGTTCGTCTGCTTGTTCCGTCGTACTCTCCCACCTTCTTTTTTACTTCTTTTTTTTTCTGCGTGCGTCGCGATACTACGCCGGGAACGGGACACGTTGTTGGTGGACAAGAAGATAATCGACAAAAACGGAACCCAGTGAGAATCGCAGACATGATCTACCGCTGAGAACGCTTGTTTATAAATAAAACGGTGATCGGTGACTATCTTTTCGTGTGGTTCGCTACGTTCGACTGCGGCGTACCGTAGCTGGCTGGATTCTACTGCGAGGCGATCGCTGGTCGCGATTATCCCCGCGAGTAAATCGATACGTACTCGTTATCGCTCGTTTCTGCGGAGCATTTTTGCTCGCTGGCTGGCTGGCTGGCAGAGGCGGACGTGATCGAAGGTTTTCTCTTTAAACGCGAAAGGGGAACGAAACTCGGCAACGGAAGCGCGGTACACGTTCGACGTGCAGAGAGAATTCGATCTCGCGTGGACTGGTCAGTGTCGTAGCGGTAATCCTCGGCCAGTGGTCGAGTGCACGATGCACGGGAATAAGTGCTACGATTTCTACCTTGTGAAATAATTTAACAACCAGTGAGATCTTCGTTTTGCGTTTGTTCCGGCGCACGGGTCTACGTCCTTCGACGAATAAAGCATCGGCAAGATACCGCACGGATTACTGCATCGACCGTGAATTTAAAAATAAATCGTACAGGAATCCCGGAACAGAGAGCCGTGCACGCTTCCTGGCGAAGATCGCGAGGATCGATCGCGAACTGAATCACGTCGATAGGCAACTGATATTGCGTATCGACGCCTAGCAAAGCGAATATCGGACGTGTGATGTGCGAGGGATCGCGACGACGATAATTTTTGCCTGGAGAGGAAGTCCGTGGCTCGCATGCGTCACACACTGTGATTCGGCTACTTTGCTACGTAACCATAGCACGACAACGAGCAAAGAACACTCCAGATTGGCGAGATATTATCGATCGAGCATCGAATCGAGAGTGAAGCCGCTACACGCCGTTGGAATGCCCTCGTCCGGTGTAGAATTTCGTTTTCCAGCTAATCGTCCGGAATCGTCTCGCGCGTCGAGTATCCTCGATCTCGAATCGTTACGCGTCGACGATCAGAGCGTGGTTGTGCGTGAGATCCTGGCCAGTCAGGTGCTCCTGTCACGCCAGGATCACTTCCTTAGATGACGAGCAGCCTGGCCGCCGAAAAGCTGATGCCAGGGCGGTTCGATTCAGCCTTGAACTGACATACATCCACGTTTCAACGTGAAACTTCCTTTCGAATCCGCGTTAACGCGGAATCTCGTATCTTCGATAGAACTCGTCTCGTCGCGGGCACGAAGAGCAAAGATATCAATAACAACAAATCGGATGTTGGCTTTCGATAAACGTTAGAAGGCCGTTTGAAAAGATCAACGAACGAGCAACTTGCTTAGATCTCGTTCGATCACGTAACGTAATCGCGAGAAATAAGAACCAGAATTTTCGCTTACACTCGCCATTCGAAGCCACTCGTCGTGTAGAAAGGATATAGCTTGCCTAATGGCAATTTGATTTATAGAACAGTGGACAAGGAACAGGAAGAATCGCGAAAGGAATAGGAACAATCGCTTAAAGATGCCGCCAAACGATTTGCCGGTTGGTTGGTGAACGAGAGGAGTCTTCGAAAAGTTGCCTGTCACGTTATCGACCGACCACGTATTTCGATCAGAACGAACGCAGGTGGCTGCCGATTTAGTTGGTAGTTTCCGGAATTATTCGCGACTTACCTAGCTCGGAAAGGAAGAAGAGGAGACGATAGAAGTGGCCGGAACCTAACTTCCAGAGATGGAAGAAAGAAAGGAGGAGAGACAATAGAAGCACGCAGTTATCATCGAGAGAGGATGGAATTATTTTTTTGAAATTTCGCGTGACTGCGAGCAAAGTCGAAACTAGAGATATCCGGTTCGCAGCAGAGTCGCGTACCAATAGCGATCTGATTCCTACCGATCGTGTCCGACCTCAGCCTTCTCGAATCCAGACTTTCGAACGATCGATCGGATCTCAGTTGCGAATAAGGCTTAAAGCTGCCTACGTTTCGAACGAATCTTATCGATAACCGAGAGACTGACGTAACTGTAAGCCGTTCTCGAGAAATCGAGGCAACAGACGACGACGACGACGACGACGATAATAAAAATGAACTGGCCAAAAGACGAACATTGTTCGAGGCTGAACCAGCAGGAAGCGATCGATTAACATCGAAATTTATACGAATGGGCGAAGAAAGAATCGGAGATTGGTCGAGCGTTCGCGTATTCGGATTGCATTTATTCATGAAAGAGCGAATGAAAAGTCGAAAGAAATCTTTCGAGGGAACCGCGAATCTTTTTACGAGGATATATGTCTGAAGGAAATTCTTTTTCGGAACGTTGATAGAATCGAAAAAGCGAGTAGTCGAGATGACAAAGAGCTGTCCCAGTTGGAAGTTGAAGAGTTGCTGGGCAATCAGATCGACGGAGAAATTTCGCGGAAATGCCTCGGCTTACCTCCTGGAGCATGAAGTAACGGTCAGCGGTGGTCCTCTGCAAGTGGAAGTTGTGGCTAAGTTTATTCATTCTATTTCGGAATCCAGAACGAGAAGAGGTAATCTCATGCGCGGCGGATTAGTCAGCCTGACGATAAGAAAAGGCAGGAACAACAAAAGAATCGACGGGAAGGGGATTTCCAGGCTGATTTTTCGCTTGAAAAGGCGCGCCATGTAAGGATGTCGTTTTACACGATTACAAGAATATTAGCGTTGAGAAAAACGGACGAAGAAATTTCGTTGGTTCGCGTGCGTCTGGCCATTATTCTCGCGTGCTTATGTAACTCTCCAATAAATTAGACGATTTTAAGGTCGGGAATTAACTTGCATTATTTATACTTTAACGCGTTTCGAGAAGAAAACGCTCATTAAGAATAATTGATGTATTTCTTCGAACACTGGCGCAGACGAATGACTTAATATTCATACAGTAGCGATAGGTTGCGGTGTCAATTATTACCGTGTTTGCTTTCATTGTGCTTAATGTCGTTAATTCACGTTCTACGCGGACAGCAATCTTCCGTAGCGTCTACTTTGTCACCAGTTAGTTGCCTTGACGAATGCAAAAATACTCGAGTATTTAAACTCGGGATATCTGTTCAGTCTTTTTCGCGCTCGATTAAAATAAACGTACGAATCGAAGAAATAATATTTCATCGAATTAAAGGAGATAACTGTTGTTCTTGCAGATCACCCCAAACTCGCTCTATAAGTGGCAATACCTCTCCGGTAGTAGCGCCTTTGGCACTTTCGGTTTCCAATCCGGGTGTCGTACCGCTAGTTCCTGCCTCTGATGCTGTAAAGGAAAATGTGGGAACAGCACCGGCTCTACCATCGCCCGCGGCAATTTTGCCAGACCAGTCCTGTATCGACGCTGAAGTTAGTCTACAGAAAATCAGCTGAAAACAATATCAATGGAAATCTTAAGCCTTTGCACTGGGAATGTCTGTTACGCGAATACGATTCTTTCGATATCGTATGAAACACGATACACGAATTCACGTAAACTCTATAGACGAACACCGACATAAGAAAAGGAATATCAAATGTGAAAATGATACGATAACGATACGATGGTCTTCTTAGATACTCAGCGGTTATCTTGATTTTTTCAATAAAAGTTCGTGGAAAATTTCTTTCAAGAAGAAAGTTTATCGTTAGAGTGTACAGCGTGATTCGGAAATCACAGTTTCTTCCTCGGTAAACGTAAATAAAATAATCGTAAACCTTTCCGGTTTTTTGTTACCCAGTCGATGGATAGAAATGTTAAAGTGCATTCCGAGTGCAAACGATTAGGGTCCTTTGAGAACGTGAATTAGTAAATTTTGACTCGCGTTACCTAGATAAGTCCACTTGGAAGAACAAAAACAAAATTCAGCTTAAATATTACGGTAAACTGGAGTTCTTAAGAATACAATTTGTCTGATTATATAGGCACCGTCGTGTTTGGCTCAATTGTCACCAGACGCAAACGCGGCACAGACAACCACGTGGCTCCGTGCTGGTCGTTTCAACGCGTTCGAGTCCACGTTCGCTAGCTTCTCTGCTTCGGATATCTTGCGACTCTCTAGAGACGACTTAATCCAAATTTGTGGCCTGGCCGATGGGATTCGATTGTTCAATGCGCTGCACTCGAAAGCGCCAACCCCGAAACTTACCCTTTATTTCTCGTTGGAAGACAACGGTTCGCTTTGGAGAGTTGCTTACTTGGACAGTCTGACCAGCAGTGCCTTAATAAACAAGCTACTGAACACCCTAAGTTTGCCCCACGATCGACTACATTCTGTACTCTTTCTTGGACCCCAAGGTATCCATGTAATAGTTACCGATGAATTGGTAGCAAACATGAAGGACGAAAGCATGTATTTCGTTGAAACTATCAAAGGTAAGGATGGGAAGAAGGGAAGGATGGCTTAGAAATTGAAGGAGACGACTCTGATATTTAAATTGTATTTATTGGGGGAGAAAGAAAGGAATAAGTTTCATATTCAAAAGTAGAAAAGATTATTACGAAATAATTTACAATATCACCTTCAATCTCTATTAATCTAGTCGGTAAACAAAATAATTTAACATTGTGTTGATAGATAATTTTTGTGTTGCAGATAATACGAGCGAACGCTACAAGCTGCTTCTAAAGCCTTCATCGCGTTCCTAAAGGATACAACCATTGATAAATTAATTGCAAAATTACTCGATAGATCTCTCGTATGTTCTAAATTTGCCAAATATGTCTGTGATTCGATAAGAAATTTACTACGTAGTAGGGCTTCAAAACAACGTACTCTTTTCGGTTTAAATTATGGCGATGAATTTTATGAAGGAATATTTTTCGATTATTTATTGGCGAATACAGAAGGTGGTAAACTGATTTTAATTGTTAATTAGTTTTTTATCTTTGGCGGTTATTTTGTGCAAGCAGAGAAAAAAGAACAAATAGGGACTTGCTAACAGATATATCCAAACTCTACACGCAATACTCACTAGAAAGTTCCGCTGTAACTATATTTCAGAAGCAATCGTTGCTTCTAGCGATAAACAAGTTTTTTTTCAACGTTACAAAATATACATATACATGTCAGATTATATATTTTATACGTGTTACTTTACAGGAAAATTTCAATTATCGTAAAAGTAATATACAGGTGTCTCAGATAATTCTTTTTTCTTATTAGAGTTTAAGTAAATTACTTAGTTTGAAAATTTATTTAGGAAAGACGCAAGTGGCGGTGTTTACTGCAGTGACTCAATTCTTGTGCCACGACATGCAAATTTAGTATGCGAATATTGTTATTGTTATGATTATTCATCAGCGTCAAATTAATTGTTACTTCGAATCTACACATTTTATCTAAAACGTTAATGAACGATGTCGCCGATGAATATGATCTCTATGTACACAAACTGTAATATTTTTTTATCGTCACATTACGATATCGAATAGCCAGGAGGCCACGATGCCTAACAGAACGTAGAACGCATCACTCCTAACGAAACCACTTTGCCAAGGCAAAGGAACAAGAATAGAGAAGCAAACCAAAGTTTCTATTCTTCGATATTGAAAGAATGTCTTTAAGAAAGATATAAGTGCCTTATTTTTTCTTTTTTGTTCATAGCAAAGTGTTAGGATTTATTTAATTAGAGTTTGACAATTAGGAGTAATAGTGATTGCTTTGCCACGGAAAATCACGTTCACACTATATCGCAGTACAAATTAGAGGAAGATCATATTTTCTCTAAACATCTTCGTAAATCATGGACAACGTACCAAGTATTATAATTTACTACCAAATGTTAAATCGTAAGTTAGGAATCTTGCAAAGAATCAATTCCAGAATTAATGATAGATACGAATTCCTGAATGTGTGTCAATATTTACGATATGGCTATTAACATCATTTTTCTATATTTTATGTACAATCGAATGTACCTTTAATACGTAAATTGAACCAGTAATGCATCTCAGTGCTCAATACAACGTGAAAACACGTGTCGTTTACATCACTCTAATGAATCGCGTAACAATTGTTAGAATCGAGTTAGCAAATGAGGCAAAACTATCTTTGTATATTTTAATTTAGATAATACGTGAAATGAAATCACAAGGATAGGAACTTGATGAACTTCCACCGTAATACATGGAAGTGTATTATTCGGTTGCATGCTATATACATATTTCGAAAGAAATTTCGGCGAATATCATGTATGTCACAAAACGGCACAATAAATATCCTTTGTTGCCAAAATATATTGTCCCGTAATAAATGGGCTTCAGTTTTTATTCATAAATATATTCTTTTATTTAGCAAAATAGAGTAAGTCGTAAAATGTAAATTGTCTTTCGTCGTACATAAAATACGATAAATGGATTCGTAAAACAACGTAACGTATCGCTGCAATTCGTTATACGTTGCACATTCGTATTTCTTTCGCCGCATTCCATAACGCAATGCCCCCATTAACGTCGTTCGCGTTACTTCTTTTTCTTCATCTGTTTATTCTTCTTTTTCTCCTCCCGCTTCGACTCCCTCTCGGACAGGCACTTGAATAATTTGTAGACAAAGAACACTAAAATCATAAAAGTAGAAATAAAACAATAACATTATCGCGTATAAAATAGAACGAGTCCTATTTAAAACATATTAATCTCGTTTATACGATTCTCTATAAATACTAAACGGTTTATAAAAACGACATACCAAGAATGAAAGCTATAAATAGCACAGCGAAAATGAAAATAATATACGGCTGAGAATAAAACAATGTATAATATAGTGAATATAAGGTCGAACTACTATGAAGTTTTTTTCTAAACATTTCGACTACTTCGTCCATAAATTGTTGCTTTCCTTCACTGTCCAAATCTTGATATCGCTGAAATATGCTGGACAACTTTTCCTTAGCATTGTCCGACAGGAGATTCGAAAATTTGTCCTGTATATCGTCGGTCAATATACCCTTCTCTCGCAACGAATCCAAAACTTTATCCATATTTCGTACACCGTTAAGGTAAAAGTCACGGAATTTGTTTCTAGCTACGAGAACCTAGTCGATAAACCGCTAATTCTGTTAGCAAGTGAGGATACGATTGATCAAATAATTGTTCGCGGGCAGTGGTGAAGTGGTCGATTAGATAACAGGTGGCACATCGAACTGAGCTGTAACCGTACACGATGCAGAGATGACGATTTAGCGGCCTTTGTTATGCAATGCAGCTGATAAAACAAAAATATTTACCGAATCAACACCAGTCTGTTGAAGGTAGTCAGAGAAAAACGAAAACAGTAACCAATCTATAGCACCATACCGTCGATAATTAAAAAAAAATTTTCTAACTTTCCCATCCAATAAAACTAAGTTTGAAAAACTCAAATCAAGAAAATATTTACCAAAAATGAGGGCAACTACACTCAACAAAGATAAAAGGATCACAGTTTGCATAGTGAGATCATTGCCAGGCATCGGTTGGCTGCCAGGTTGTGGAAAATCAGCACTTTCTTGAATAGTTTTCAACAAATCCTCCCTGAGTTTCGACTTCTCCTCATCTGTCAAGCCGGTCATCGAATCGAGCATCCCCAGGAGTTCCTCCGCCGTTGGGAGTTTTCCTTCGAAGCCAGAGTCCACTTCCGGAGGAAGTACGGATGCGTCGGAACCTGCTTCCGGTGCAACATTCGCTGCATTGTCCGAATTTGCTAGTGCAACAGCCAAAAGGCCACTTGCGAGTATCATCCACATCCTAATTAGAAACATTATTTCGTTATATTGGTAGATATCTATCGTCATTCCAAGATGTACACGTTTTCCTTGCAGATTAGATAATGACATTTTTACACGACACCGAAGATTAATAGAAAAGACCGATCGATAATCATCAGATGCTCGTCCATTCGGAAAATTTAAAATCGTCATTTACAAATATACGCAGCAAGTACCATTGTGTTTGTTTTCTAATTCGATTAGCACGTCCGTTATATCGAAAGATTGTTAGTGAGTTATTAGTGACAATGTTCGAACTGTAATTCATTAGCATACCTGGAAGGATTTTTCGTTTCAATGAAGAACTATAAGAATATGAGGACGCTCTTGGCCACCACGATTACGTGCTTGATGAAACGTTTTATATGAAAAAATGGAGGAAATCTTCGGGGGACTGGGCACTCCTCAAAAAGATGATCGTTTTACTGAAAAGATCGCTCGTGTTTGGCGGGAAGATGAACGATGATCAAATATGTGACCGACGATTGGTTAAATCCAAGGAGGATCTGTATTTTAGTTATCTTATTGGTAGTCATATGGACGTCAGGCCAACGTGGCCACTTCCAACGTGTTATGCGTGAAGCCACGAAATGCTACTTAACCTCGCCTGAATGACCTTGCAATGTAGATTAAAACACGTTTAGGCATACGTATTGCGTTCCTTATATCGTACTGACAATAGCGTCAGACATTGCATCGTTGGTGGGGATACAAAGTCATAATTATCAACGATGTCATATGTATTTCGCAAGATCTACTCGTAAAAATTATTTTTATCTTAAAAAATGAACCGCATTCGTGCATTAACCCTTTATACGATTAGAAAAATTGAACAAACTGTTTTCAAAAAGTCTATTTTTTTTTTTTTCTGTTAATTGATTAAGAGAGTTATTCTAAGGCAAGGAAACAAAAGCTAGATAATAACTTTCTATTTCACGCAAATGAAAAGGATTAAATTCCATACAGAATATTTGATTTTAACACATTGTACAAAATATCGGTTACGATATATGTACGTATTCATATTTTGAAGCATGGAATACATAATTCAACGTCAACGCAATTTTTACAATAAAATTATGTAAGTATCTCGTATTCGTTTTTTACTGATATCTTTTTTGGATCATTTTCTTCTCAATTATAGGAATCTTTTTAATGAAATGTTTTTATTGGCTTCAGAGATCTATGTTGAATTAGATAACTACAATCGTATACATGTTCTTATGATAGTAAAACCAAATATATCATGAAATCATATGCCGATATATAGCTCCGTGACTGTCGCGAGCTAAGCAATATGCGTACATCACACGAGGTCGATGCCATATCGGATTGTTCACTTAAAGGGTTAAGACAATTGTAAATTTGAAGTATCTGAATCAATGAAATTGTATGTCTACTATGTCGTAACATGTCGCGTCACACTAGGCTAGTTCATAAATCTGAATCACGTGCAACAGCTGTAGGTGTTTGACCTATGTATGTAACGGGATTCCGGCTTGTTGGCTTTAATGAATTCTCTTCATCGAAAAATTTGTAACTGTTTGTAACTTTACTATAATATATTTTATATAATAAGGCAGTAAAAACAACCATAAGATTTTAAAAAAGCCGCAATTTTTGTAGAGTATGACACCGCGCTTTTTTTAGAAATATATCTTACCGGCGAGACCAATCACTAAAATTGCAGGTGTTATGAAGACGACATCGCTGAATCCATGTTCGATTGGGCTCTCGAAACCATCGCTAAGGTCCAGCATTTCGGGAAATCACAAATTTTGAATAGATTTTAAGGACAGATATGTACTGCAACAGGTCTCCGTTTAACGCCACCTAGGAACAGTCTGACGTTATTTTCAGGTTAAGAAATTGATCAGCTAACGGTATATTTTTTTATGATTCTTTCTTTAAAAAAGAATTTAGTATTCTTTGTCTTTGTTCTATTGTCAATTTATCGAACGAAATTCATATTACATTTACTGTTATATCGACATATATCGATAAGCGTCGGTGAGTCAATCTTCATTATTTCATTTATTATATCTGTTAGGGTAAAAATAATGTCTCTTTATTAGAGGTAGATAATTGATTCGTAAATGAATCGCTATTAAAAATGCTTCATTTAAATAAAAACTGTAGAAATTGTAAGTAAAATTCACTTATCACAAGCCTTTCCGCTTGTAAAATAAATAACCATCTTTTATAATAACGATTATAAAAGAATTCATTATTGTTGATCATAGTTATGGTACATTCATTTGTATTATTAATTATCTTTATTATTATTGTACGTTTATACTAAATATTATTATAATATTTCTGTATAATTCTTACATAATTTTCTGAATTATTTTGCTAACATACCGTCATCCTAAGAGACTAAAACCGCTAAATTATAGTCGAATCAGTTATAACTTCAATTGCACTCCTTACATATTCTTGTATTTAACCGCATTTTTTATGATTTTTACATCTTTTCTCAGATAAATGATTGTTACATTTTTTATTATTCAGAACCTATAGAATCATGTTGTAATAGAACAGACCTTTTCGTTTCTGAAAAGTACAACAATTTTTAACAATTTTTGCCCTCTATAATTTAATTACCTTTTACAATCTTAAAATCACTTAAAATTTCGCGCTTTGGCACATTTTCGGACTTGAATCACGTATTACATGGTAAACTAAGACTACATTGTAAATGCTGTTCGTTTCCCGCTATTTGTACAGTATAGTTACGATCAAGCGGTTTGAGAAGTCAGATAAGTTCCTTAAATTAGTAATAAACTAAAGAAAAATGTTAAGATTCGCAAAATTGTCTGATAAAGCGTATGCACCAGTAAAAGGATCACAACATGCTGCTGGGTACGATTTAAGAAGGTATATATATTTGTAAAACATATACATAGGTGGTAAATGACGGTTGGGGTTTCCGAATTATCAAAGTTTCATACATTAATGAGTATTGGTTTTCTTTAACAGTGCCTATGAATATATTGTGCCTGCACGTGGTAAAGAACTCGTCAAGACAGATTTGCAAATTGAAGTTCCTGACTGCACATACGGAAGAATAGCACCACGTTCGGGATTGGCATGGAAAAATCATATTGATGTAGGCGCAGGTGTTATTGACGCCGATTATCGGTAAGTGTTTAAACAATTAAATTATATATAATATATAGTGGTTATGAGACAGTTATGAAATGTATAAAATAAGTTCCTGAATGTTGGAGGGTGAGAGATACGATGGATGGTTGTGCAGTTGTACTATTTTTACGTCAAAAACGTTTGAATTCTTATTCATTGATTTTTTAACATAGGGGAAATGTGGGAGTAGTACTATTTAATCACAGTAATGAGGACTTCAAGATCGCACCAGGTGATCGTATAGCCCAATTAATTTGTGAAAAAATAATATATCCTGAACTTAAAGAGGTAGATAGTTTAGATAATACCGCACGAGGAGAAGGAGGATTTGGTTCAACAGGAAAAAATTAAGATAATAGGTCTATATATTTTTGTATTCCCCTTATTAAGTATTATTTAATAAAGATTATGTAATTTTTGTACATCATTCTAAAAAATATCTTTCCCTATTAGTCTTGAGGATTATACTTAGCACAGATACATATTTTTAATTGCGATTTACATCTTTGGAAGAGGGACTAGATTAGTATATTGCATTGGTGTTTTTACCAAACTTTGAATATTTTTGAACTCCTTATGTTTTGCATCACCTAGTAACTTAAAAATAACATTCTCTGAAGTAGTTATATAGCATCCTATTTCTCTCATCCTCTGTGAAAGTTAAACAAATTAATCACTATATCCGTTTATAATTTTGTTTCTTTATAAAATTGTTATATTTTCACCTCTAAGGCCAATAATCTATCTTCTTGAGTACGAGAAGTACAGCAGTCTGCAACAGTGTGTACTTCATATCCATCTTGTCTTAAGTCGATTGCTGTATTCTCTATGCATACATGGGTTTCAAGACCAATGAGAATAACTGAATCTGGTTTTTGACCACCACAAATTGTAGAAAGTTCCTTGTTTATCTAAAATTTATTTTAAAAATTACCTAAAAAAGTATTTTAATAGTGTCCTTTGTAGAAGAATAGTTATGTAATGTCCATACTTCAGGAATACACATGCTAAATTGAGTCTTTTCAAATGGTCCTTTGGCACCAGAAATATCAAATTGGGAAATGGTTTTACCCAGAGCCTTTGGATTTTGCTCAGAAACAATTATAGGAACATTTAGAATCTTCAATGCATTTATCTGTAAATATACACATATATAATTTAATCTATATTATGCTCAGTGATTTGTACTACATAACCTAGAATCTTTCCAAGTATCGAATGTTAAGAGTCTAGGATCGCATTAAATCGTGTTATCCTATGTATATATATGTATTTATATTACATGCTATATCCATTACTACATATTTACCAATTTCACCGAGTTTTGTGTGATTTTGTCAAATTCGAACATAGCCTTAGCGAATTTCTCTTGAACGTCACATATTAACAGAACACTTTTACCCTGTTTTAAAACAGCTCTTGCAGCGTTTGTTGCCATATTTACAATAATCCTTGAAAATTTGCGTGAGAATATGAAATAAAACGATCCTGCAGAGTTACAAAGTGAACCAGTTGGCGAGGTCACTGGCGCAATGTCGACGAATTTCTATACCGCAAACTAACATGCTTTCATATTATGACGCACGTGATATTATTCTGTGATATTGAAAGTTCACGGCCAGTCTTAGCTTTACTAACTTTAGACGTGTTGCATTTAATCGATTTCGTATGAACCCTCTCGATGTGCGAGCAACATAATAAAGTGCATAAAGATATTACAGTATTATCGTACGGGAGTGTAAATATATTTGCAAGCGCGAAAATGTTGCTTCGTTACATTTTGATCATACATCTCTACAGATGTAGTTCATTCTGTTGATATATGGTTAACTTGTTTACTTGTACGCTAGTATACTTGTGTTTTTATGTACAAGTGTTGCCGACCGGTCAAGGTATGTATGTATATATTTGTACGCAGTACACATGCATTATACGCCTTCAATATATTATAATGTTACAGTATTGTTTATTGTATCTGCTTAATTTTGACATTACATATTATTTTCCAGTAATTTTGGAATTCTAATTAAGATTTCAATATTCTGATTGCTCAAATGTTTAAATGTATAGTACTGACGTAAGGTCAACAAAAGAGCAGTAAATGCAAATAATTGGTATACAGTTAACATACATACACACATATACAAAACGTATATTAAATTTCGTGTGACTAAATTATGTACAAAAGAGAACTTAATGAAATTGTAAAAAAAATTCTTTACGAAATGTATCGTAAGGAATTACTAGAAACTATTATTGATAGTAAAACTATTATACAGATGTGCAATTATAAAAGTATGTTCCAAGAGCATCATAAAATGAAAATTTAACGTAAAGCGTAAAATAAACGTGTGTCGTATCAATTTGTAAAGCATTTTTTAATATGTATTCCAAGATGTAAATTTAGTGATTTAAATCGACTGGTTTTGCGCATGCGTGATAGCGCCGCGACCCGGGTGCAAGTCGGATATAGGATGGCTACATAGAAGAGTGGAGTAGCGGCGAGCGGCAGTCAAACAATGCTATCTGGGAAGGTCGGATGTACGGATTCTTTTTGAGTATTATCAAGCTGTTCAGGTTTATCTAATTAGTCGGTATAATGTTTGCGTGCAGTATAAATCACGAATTGCACAAATTTTAACAATCCAGAAATAGTATTTAATTAATTACCGAATCGTGATACGTTGATCGAGTTTGTAAACAAAGAATGGCCGGGGAGCCTCGTGAAACCGGGCATACGAAGCCGTTGGTGCAGCTTTTCCCAAAAGCACCCGAGTGCGTGTATACGAGTTGTTATTGGTAAGTGTTTTCACGAAATTTGCCAGATTTTTCTATAAAATTATCGATTTGAACAAATAAACGTGTCGTATTGCGGTATATCCTGCGATGGATCGATACATTGCAGTAGTACAGAGACGGCAGTGCGATATGTTGCCGCCATCTTTGAAATGTATGAAATATCCACGAATCATGATACGCTATTGTGCACCGCTTTGAAAAGACCCGCGCGTTTCCATGCACTGCTTATTGGTAGAATCATGTATTTTGCCTCTTTTTTTTTTATCTTTGATCAGCAACAACATAGGAGTTTAATACGTTCTTTCGAACGAATCATGCATGCTGGCAGTTAGTTCGTTATGAAAGTCTATCGACAACATGTTTCATCCGTCTTTCAACTTGAACAAATTGCTATGTTTATTTCACGACAAACACATAGCACCTACCAGCCATACATAAACTTTCCTTTGCATATCCAGTAACCTTATTTCCATCATCTGCTCTAAGACTTTGAATAAAATCGATTCACAGGTCATGCGACTTATCATCTACATTTAACAGTATTTCTATGCGCTGTTTACATTTCTATTTGCTTGCATATATATCACGAATCTTCATCAGAAAACACTATATGGTATGCACTTCCTCTGTTTCTGTGCACTGTTTTTCCTGGTCGATTGTGATCGAAGCTAGCAATTCCGAGTTATCGTTTTCTTTTTTTCCTGTTTTCTACCACTGTTCGTGTTGCACTGTGTTGCATCACATTTGCACATATCTAAAAACGCGTGTCTTTGATCATCTGGAACACGGTCGTCTGCAAGAACAAACTGTGTTATTCTAGCGAGGAAAATGTATGGAAGCTCTGTCAGGATGTAGCGACCAGACACGGATCGGAATTACAGCATTGCTATGTTGCTTTCGTGAGCAACTCCTGGCGTAGCGTACCGCTTTGGCGACAACGGGCAGGAAAGGACGAGGATAAGCTCGTAGTTTGGGTCAGTTAGCAAAATCAAAAGAAAAGAAAACGATTATTATCGTCGAAGAGACCACGATTTCTCATTTTCTTTTTGAGCCTGTAACTATGTTAGAGCTAGCTCTGGGGGAAAAAAAAAACGTGTTTGTTTGTATCCATAGGACTTCCACGTAATCCTTATCTACGCACCCGACGAAAGGGCGGTTGTTTACGATTTAGATAGCGCGTTGCCGTTTCCGACGCATTTCTGGAAGTACGCGATGGAAACGTTTAGATCGGACGAGGTTCTACAGCCGGAGCATCACAGAAGATTCAGAGTGATCCCAGCCAATGTATACTTGCGAGAATTTGCATCGGATCGACATCATATGAAACGCGAGGATGGAACATGGATCAAGACGCCACCGGATTATCCGCCAATTTCAACATCAAGTATGTTTATCGAATAACGTTAAGGCATGGCTACGCAACTATAAAGGGATATTTCTTTCTTCTTTCTTTCTTTTTTCTTACTACACATGTATTCGTTTCTTCTTTTGCAAACATTCCAGCGTGCAAGGACAACTTGGATTCCTTTATTAACATGGATCCAGGGACCGGGTTCGGGGTTGTATTGACTTTAGATCAATTATTCGACCGATTTCATAGGCCGAATGCAATCCCAACGGCTCCTCGTACACCTCATCCGCAACCTACACCGACTTAAGTAAACAGCTAAGTAAGTTCCGTAAGGATAACGATTGTCTGCTTCGATTTCCAATTGTCAACAAATGAATTGTGTGGCCTAAGGGAATTGGTTAAGTGCATGTACCTTTGTGAACCGAAATTGGGTTAATATTCGATGATGATATTTATCTAAGCATTATTCGTCGTTCAAAATCACAGCTATATCTCTGTGAATGACAAACCGATCATTTTATTTCTATCAACATTCTTAATTCGCTGTATAATCTTTAACACTGTTCCTGTTTATATGTGTCTCACGCCTTTTTTTACTCCTACCATTTAATTCGAATTTAAATATAAGGTGTTTCATCTGATGCACAGGATTACTTTAAGCGCCGTTGGTTGAGTGCTGCAAGTATTACACTGTGTGGAAAACCCGTATAAAACCGTATATTTATATATAATGGATATTTGTGTATAAAATGGATCGTACAATTGGAACTTATTAATTCCACGAACAATATGATTTGAAACTCCAACATGGTTGTTTCTCGATTTAATAATAATGCGGAAACTCTTCTTCCTTCGATTTTGTGATTTTTGAAATATGTAAATCATTAAATACTGAAAATAGTGAAAACAATGAATTTACATATAGATACCAATAGTGATGCTAGGAATTGATTCCTAATAAATTTGTTGTATGTTTGCTTGTCGAATCGCAGTTTTCTTTATGAAAATTTTACATCGCATGAAAAAGGGAAAAAGAGAAGGAAACAAAAAAAGAACGCGATGAAGAGAAAGAAGAGAAGGAAGCAGAGGGAAGGAAAGAATTATTAATACCTCTAAACCTATAAAGCCCTTTGCTTCTACTGGGATTCCAGGATTCAAGCGGTATTGATTTAATGCAGTATATGGAGACTTTTTCAATCGAGTGTATATACAGCTTTTGTCTCGTACGATTGTGTCCTAAGAGATATATGGAAAATAAATTATCACTTGCGATTAAAAGTGAAATATAATATAAACAGATAGTATTGATACATTTCTCCAAATAAATTATCTGTCGGCTACTAAAATTTGACAATATTATACAGTTTTGTTCTGGTTTACGGTTTGGTACGGGTCTTTCCTATTATTATCGTTGAATGCTACGGTTTCAGCGATACTAAATTATGGGGTCAGAGCCTCCATAATTAATCAATAGCAATGCAAGGAGCAGTAACAACGGGGAACGAAAGAGAGCACCTGGACAAAGCGCATTTGATCAAAGGGCTTAGAGCCTCAGCTTACCGTTGCAAAGTTCGAGATTTGCTGGGCCCTCTCGTTATTCCTCGGCTCCTATAGTGTTTGGACATTTTCCCATTTTAATAAAGAAATCAAAACTTATAAGAAAGATCCACGTCTTTAGAAAAACCAATTCTTTTATAACGATAGTTCTACTTATGTGTAAAAATGTACTTGATACGATTAAACACAAGTAGCAATATCGTGAGAAAAAAAGTGGTTTCTGCAAGGACATGCGCTTTTTCCTATAGTGTCGATATCTATTTGCCTCTATTTCTAGGCTATGCTGATACGTTATTTGTTCCCCTCTTTTTAAAAGTCTTTTTACAGAACCTTGCCAAGAACCCCATCTCTCTGTGTTGTCTGCTACACATTAACTATCGACCATGTTCCAAGCTTTTGGGTTCTGACCCAAGTATTGGGGATGACTGTTCTCGTCTTCATACGTTTTATCATAACGCGTAAATCTTTATCGCGGCTTTGCTCCATTGGTGGTGTTATCGTTACAGTTATTATGTCTAAGACTGACGTATTTATGGACACATCCGTTCGACGAAGTATTTACTAGCGCTTTTACTAGCGCTGATGCACAAAAAACGAGGAAAGCGCTTATTATTGTTGTGCAACCGAGATAGTAAGGGCGAGAACGTGATCTTTGCGATAATGTAAAATAGTTATTGTAATTCTTGTGATACTTTACACTTTCTACTTTGAATACCTACGTATATACTGATATTGATACTAAAAATTGATTCTTTATAATATGCAGTGTGTTTGCTTGTCGAAACACAATTTTCTCTGTGAAAATTTGATCAATGGAAATCGAGGCTTAATTCGAGCATTCCACGCGACCAATTGTTGCCTACATCGAAATATTATTTTCGAATCAACGAACGTCCCTTAGACTCTCGGAAATAAATTTTGACAACGAAAATCTCGGAATCTTTGACCTCCCAAAAACAGAGTACTACATAATATACTGTATCTACGTAATAGACTTCTTACATTACTTTCCACTTACTTCCCTATTCACTTATTTAAATTGAAATACTCCGATCGTTCTTCCTTTTGAAACTTCGAGAACGTAAATTTGCATTGGTATGTAAATCGTTACGATTTCAATGAGAATAACTTTACAATTGCATCAAGTCTGTGTACTCGTAGATGTTTTAGCGAATCTATTGTTTTTAGCTGGTACATGGCGTGATACGATGCGACAGAAAATTTAATCGACAAGCGAATGCAAACGAGCTGTCGGTTCTTCGAATAGATTGAGAATCATTGTTGAAAAAGGCGAAGGACTGACAGTCGCGTTTATAGTCTAAGAGTTCGTCCACTCTTTGCCTTCCAACTTTCACTGGATCTCTTTGTCTTTACCATCGACATGTGTTTTTTCTCCAATTCACTTTATATCATGTTGCTATTTGCATACATACTTATAAGCAGACGCATCTCCGATTGTGGGATAATCAATTAGTCACTGAATGTACATATATCATTCTTACCAGTGTTGGGTAAATATCATTCTCACCGGTGTTATTCGAAATTTTTTAACGGACAGGTAAATCTTCCTTTTTTCAATTAGTTATATATATATATATTTTATATATTATATATATATATATATATATATATTAGTTAAAGTATTAAGCATAAATATATAAAAAATAATTTATAAATTTTTTGAAGTACATATTATATTTATCGATATATCCTTGGAAATACAATTTATATAGATTATTATTATTTGTAATACGTAATATATGTATATATTATATAAATGCGCAAACAATAATTAATTTATATATTCCTCGGGATATATTAATAGAATACAACAAATGTTTCAGGATTTATAAATTATTGTTATATATAAGTGAGAGACTGAAATAAGGGTATATATGTATAATAATATAAGTTACTTAAATAACATTATCTTATCAAGGGACAACATAAATAATTCCAGTAACGAATAACTCCAATAGTAGATAAACCATTTATTAATTAACTATTCCCTTGCTATTTTTATTTAATTGAGATTTTATTCAAATACATACCCAACACTGGTTCTTGTCGTCGAATGTGATCATCGCGGAAAGGTCTTGTCGCTTGTACATCGACATCGTATCGTATGCGAGAAACTCGGGACCGACGTTTTTAGCATGTAATATCTTCGATTACCAAAATACAAAATAAACAAAAATATTTGAGAAAAGACCTAATCTCTATCGTTCAAGATATCGTTCTAAATATATATATATATATATCAGAAGAAATTACTATATTATCATAACAGTGATCATCATTATTATAAATATATATATATTTATTAATATTTCATATTTATTATATTGATATTTTTAATTAAATCGTATCTATTTCGATACACCGATGAAAGAGAGTTTAAAATGTTGAATTATGCAATTTATCGACGTTTGACATATTCTCTTACCATTGTCGTTCTACGATATACATATAATACATATTGTACTACTTTTTGGGAAAAGAACAGATCACAAATCTTTCTCGCATGTTCACAAAGAATTATAAATGGGATAAAATGAAATCTATTTCTAAACTTCGTCCTTTCTATAATCAGTTTTAATAAATGGATGCACTCCGTTTGTCTCTTTGAATTTTTATCGATGTACTGTTTCGACTTTTACGAATCATTACCAAGATCCTCTCTTTCCTCTTTCTCAGGTCAGGTGCCATAGTGAAACAACAGAACCAAAATGTCGAATACTTCCAAAAAAAAAAAAAAAGATAATGGTAATCGAAGTTTAATTCTCCAAATGATTCCGCCTTTTCTTTTTCTTTGTTGGATGCGTTCGAATTTTTGCGTCCAAACTATTATGGAGCATTTCTTAACAAACTTTTTTCAGAATAATCGATTTTTCTATTCTCTCTGTTTAACATTCTTTGTCGAGATATTTGGTGTTTATTGAAATTATCTGTAACAAGGGTTTTGCTCAGTATGCGCATAGTATTTCCGGCGTACGTTTATTACGTTTATTATGTATCGTATTACACTGTTGAAGAAGAATTGTACAGTAGGCATCGGAGGATTAAAAAAAAAAGAGGCAATGACGCGCAAATTTTCAAATGTATACTGTATTCAATTTGCAAAAATATATAATATATAATTACAAAAGTTACATATTGAATTATGGTATTAGCACCCCGCAACACAATGAGCGCATTGTTGAGTATACTGTCCTATTTGTATATACTTATTCAGTATACTGTCCTTACGTTTCAGCTCGTTTCGTAAGGAAATCTTACAGTTTACAATGCAATTTCTACGTTTAAGACTGCTTAATTATATTAGCAAACTTTTTAAGTTTGTATAAGTGAAATTACATACATGCAATATTGCTGTCAACAATTCAGTGATAATTATTTTAGAAAATGGGGACTGCAGTATGACGCACGGTAAACAAGTAAAATTGTTAGTAATTTAATAAGATCGAACATTTTCTTGGTATCAAACTGCATCGCATTTTCGTTCATAGTTGTCACTGTATCGTGTAATATAAATAACTAACCGTGATACAAGTATTAACTACATAATAGTAAGGGACAATCGTTTTGATGCTAATCGTTCGTTATATTCCCTTCTTTTCTTAGGTCGTTAAAAAACAGCCCGAATATATTTTGTTTAGACTTCTACGAAATATTTCGAGAATAATACTAGTACAATAAATATTTATAGAATAACAGACATGTAAATAGAAATTAAGTAGTTGCTCAGATTGACTTACATTGATGCGATCAATGATACGAACGTAAGTAGGTGCATTGATTTCATTCTCTTACGTTCTCGTTTCCCAACGATTAATATTCTTTTCGTTTTATTAAAACAATTGGTATAAATTAGAACGTCGATTAAAATATCTAGATAAATCTGTTCTCTTTGTTCTCATTTCTCACAGTACAAGCGTTCTTACCAATATACATATAACTAGGTTTTTTTTCCGGGATTTCACGTTCGATAGTACGGCCTGTAAGTAGACATCGGGATATTGTTTTTCGATAAATGGTGAACATCACCTTGGTCGTATTCCACGTCGTTGTAGATTCCGCTTTGATTCTAAAAATAGAAGCATCATTGAATATTCGAAGCATCCGAGCGTGGAAAGTGACATATTGGAAAAACGAATATTCACCGCCAAGGATGACCTGGACTTTGGCCTGGGAACATGAAAGCCACTATTCTGCGGAATCAGATCAGCCCTGTCCTTGTCTTGCGGCTCGGAATCCGAGCTGTCTGGGTCTGGCTGATGTCTTTGTCGTGGTCTTGTCGGAGCTTGGAGTCGTGGCAGTGGTACTGGTGGCAATGTTCCATGGATATTGAGGGGTGGATAACCGAACACAGCGGAACTTGGTCGAGTTGGACCCATAGGTTCCGTCTGAGATCAAACAGAAACTTGATATACATTTTATCGGAATAAACCTTTTAAATACAGATGAAAATATAATTTGTCATTGTTTTATCTCTAATTGTTTTATCTTTAACTAACAAGGAACACTGTCCAATCGATGATGCGATACATGGATCGTTTGGTGTAGTTCGAAAGGTGTGAAATATTATTGACAACCAGTTTAGAAAATAGGTATATTTTCACGAAGAATGGTCAGCGAGGTCTAAATGACAATTTTCGTGGCTTCGTCTATTAAAATATTTCGAAAATTAGTTTTAGGAGTTTCTTAGTATTTTCTCTTTCCGTAATTGAATAGTGTTTCTTGTAAGCTTGTGATATTAGTTAAAGAAATGCTGATATCGTCGCTCCTGTCGCTTACAGCATATACATTGGCAGTTGCCATGTGGTCGCCAAAGTGCGCCCACATGTAGGGTGGCAAGTTGGTCGGTGGCCCTTGTTTCACGGAAGCAAGAGTACCTACAGAACCGACCCTTGCCAAAGTTCCTGGAAGGGTACCAGGTATTCCACCTTGAATGTAACCGTAGACTGGTGAGCCGACCGATTTCTGTTCACGCGACCACCTTCGACTGTAACACGTATAGAAAATGAATTTGCCAGCCGTTGCCCCATAAAATACATTTCACTAATTATATAAAAATCTAATAAAACTGTATCTTTACCTCCACATGATCAGACATACTAAAGTCAGGACTATGATTATTAAAGCTGCTACGGACGCTCCTATCGCTACTCCCAAAACCTCTCCATCGACTTCACATTGGGTACCATAGTAATTACCAGAACACCTTTCGACGAAAGCATTATTAAAAAAAATGAATCATTTTTTTATTTTTATTATTAGGTTATTTTCATTTACTTACGTGCATTGCATATGGTCACCCTGGTAAGAGCACGACCCACGATTGTTGCAGTAAGTCGAAGCACACGAAATACATGTTCTACCGGATTCGTTAGGATCGTCCTTATGAGGATCTTTCAATCCAGGGTTACAAGTGCAAGTAAACCCACCCCAATTATTCGTACAAACCGCCGAAGAATGACAGTCGTTCAACTCTGACGACGCACACTCGTCCAAGTCTATAGAGATTCAAAGGTATAGATTAACTTTTATTTTTTATTTAATGAAGTTCGTTTAAAATAGAGAGTTATTTTTTATGTTCACCTTGTAAATTTGATATAGATCCAGGTGGGCTGTCAACATAAAGGGCGCTGTTCCCTATATTATTGCTTCTTCTGTGAATAACACCGAGCAGATGTCTCTGCAGCTCCCCTGCTAAGCTTGGTCTAATTGTTCTTGGCTCATAAGTGAGTTTCAAAGTTGCATTCACAAAGACACCCCCTTGCCCCTGGCTCACATCCCCTTGATATACTCCATTTATAAAGGAGCCCATATACTCGTCCGAAAATGGCGTCATCGACATAGCGGATTCGATCTAGGTAACAGGAAAAAATAATTGTTTAATATCTAAATATTTGTCAGCATATATGATCGAACGTTAAATTAGCTCACAGCTCGATTTGCTTCGTAGGCCAATGTTTGATAAGGCTCAGAATCTCTATCGGTAAATCCTCGATCCCACACGACTTTTCTATCGTAAATCTTATCCACTCTGATTGATACCACGATACTTATAATTTCTACAAACGACAACAATTAATAGTTTGATACAATCAACTTACTTAAATTTTTAAAGAAAGCGATCTTTAAAATATTTACGAACTTTTGCATGGTAAAGAATGCTGCAACCTCGCATATCCTGGCTTACAATGACACGCAGATACTCCTTGAACAGTGGCACAGGCCTCGTGCTGACTGATGTCACAAGTGCTCGTGTCACCCACGATACAAGTGTCAATTCTAACCGGAGGCTGAGTTGGTCTTCTATGAAACGTGGGTCTTCGAATAGGTGCGCTGGGTCGTGGAGTTGCTGTCGGTGGATCCGGCTGTGCAACTGCAAATCTGTGAGAGCAACATTGATTTTATCGTATCTAAATCGAAAATTTAAATTAAAAAATTTAAAATTTGGACTGAAGCGTTGAAAAATTAAGTTGAAAGATTTAAAAATGAAAATTGTTTAATTTCGCTTCAAACGCTTGCATTTAAATTCTACATTGAACAGTTTTCTTTTATTTGATATCTGTATTGAAATTTATATAAAACACTAACCCTGTGCCAACAATGGAGGGTGGTTGAGTTCTAGTGGGCTGAGGCTGCGTCTGTGCGTGTGTCGAGGTTCGATCAGAACTTTCAAACAGATTTAAGTACGTTCTTTTCCCGTCGATGCTAACGAATCCTTGGCCCTCTATCGCCGAAGTTAGGATCACGTCCGCGTTTCCTCCGTTTACTGGTACTCTAACACCCTCTCCTGGTGATGAAGGTCGTGAGAATTATAATTATTGGTGGTTAGGGTTCTGCGTTAATAAAAGATGTCAGTGTTTACCTGAACCTCCACCACCTGGACCTTGAATAGCGGAGACCGTGACATCAAAAATATCACCGAGAGGTGGATGTCTTGGTGGTGCGTAAGGTCGTTGAGTAGCCAGCCCTTGAGTTCCTGTATAATCCAAGGTATCATCGAGGACGATCCCAGGTCTGGGTCTGTAAGCGTAGCGATCCGTAGGGGCTACAAAGGAATTTAATTGAGCATGACAGCTTGCTTGCCGCTACAAAGCAAATTAATTAAGCATACTTGTTCGTCGGAGCTGCGCGAGGAATTCATTATAGACTGAATGCAATATTATCTTATCGAATGAAAAAATTTCACGGGACGTGCATCCGAGCGAATGTCCTACCTGAACTCTTCGAGAACGTGTTCGAGGCCGAATGAACTACACTTTTCTCAATGGCCGGCGGGGTCTTCGTGAAAGACGAAGAAGGTAAATTCTCAGTCGGTGTTGGGACACTCGAAGCGATTGTACTTTCAGATTCAGACATCTTGCTCGGTTCCAAAGCCACTGTACTCGATACACTTGCAGTATTGCTCGAATCATTATTCGTGGGAACTGCAGTCGATTGAACGACCGACTTCGTGGGTGTTGGTTCGATTACCTGAACCGACGAGATGGTTTCGATATTTAACGTTGACGTAGAATAAGATTTCGTCGATGTTTTCGAAATATTCGCTTTATTGTTAGGCTTCTCGTTGTTCGTAATGGAACTAGATCCTTGAGAGTCGTTGATCTTCGAAGCCTTCGTAGGTTTAATTGGAACTTCCAGTGGTATCACGGGTTTTGGAGAATCTACGTGCTTCGTGAAACTCGTTTTGTCGTTAGACTCGATCGTAGATGTTGCCGTATTTGATTTAGATGGAAGTTGATATTTAGTTTCTTTTTTGCCGAAGTGTTCAGGTTCGGCATTTCTCGTCGTGTTCTTATAGATTGGTCTTTCCGTGGTCTTCGATTCCGTTTTAGTTTTTTGTTTACTGTTCTCTTCTTGACCCTTTGTTATATTCTCCAAAGCGTTCGTAGAAGCTTCAGTCTGATCTGTTTCTGCCTGTTTCGTGGAGGATTCTTCCGGCGATGGAAGTTCAGGTTTCAAGTCCATCTGCGGTTTATCCGAGGTCTTGTCGTCTTGTTCCTTCTCCCGATTGAAAGTGGAATTCGACGATGGTGGTAGCGGTTTGTACGGAGGAATTGGTCGTCTATTTCCACCTGATGATTCGAAATTAATTGTCATTTAGCAACAATAACATGGAAAACAACTTAGGCTGAAAGGATATTTTTAAAAAATTACCGGGACGATTCCAGGTCCATGGGCGATTTCCTTGAGGAACAATCTGTTCTGGTAATGGAACTCCATTTACGAAAGGTCTAATTGGACGTTCAGGTGGTAGTTGATTAATCAGTGGTCTGTCAGGCGCTGGTGGCATTTCGAAAGGATAGGGATGATCAGGCGGCGGGGGTGGGTTCATTCCAGGTGTGTCAAAATCAGGTGGTAATGGTGGAACATCGGAAATTCTCGGCGGTCCTCTGTTATTAATCCTACAAAAATACAAATAAATGTTATTCTATAAATAGTAGACAATATAATTTTATTATCGTTAGCTAGTACTTAAAAGATATTGATTTATTCGAAAGGTAGCTAGCGCAAAGAGCGTTGTAAAAAAATAAGTATATTTGTATAACTATTCACAGTCTAGTAATTGTATAGAATTCACTTGTCAGTGTACCTGGTAGCTTGAATCGGCCTCAAAGGTCTCACCGTATTGGCAGCAACGTTCACGTTCCCATTCAACAATTTGACAATACCCGTGATAATGTCCTGTATATCAGGATTTGCTTGTCGATAACCAGGAGAGGCAGTCTGCAGAATAGGTGGTGGAGCGTGGTCGCTATAAATCCTCGGAATCTCTTGGCGAGCTCGTCTTTGTTGATCTATTGCCTGTAAGTACTGTGCCTGTTGGTTTGACACTCCGGTCAGTTGATGGGGCTCCGACAAGAGTTTTGGTTCCTGCGGAGCCCCTTGTCCTTCCCCCGACATGGATTCACTGGTCGTTGGAGATATGCTGTTAATCATCGAAAAGGTGTTACTCGTTTATCTTTCCATTTCTAACTAGTAGACTGAAAATGATTACTATTCTAGAAAAATCTTTGCATTTAGATGTTATTAAGAAGGAATTCATTTTACATTTTCAAAATAATTTAGCTTTTTCCTATCTGAACTGTTTTACTTGGAAAAAGTAAAAATTTATCAATGAGATCTATCGTAAATCCCTCGTCTGGTCGTTAAGAAACTAATGGCAATATCTTATTTTTGTATTCTGTGAGCTTTGCAAGATTTATATCGACATATATTTATATATTTATTATAATAATTATTTATTATATTATATTTATTATAATATATATATATATATATATATACAACAATCTATATTTAATACGTGAAACGAATTTCTATTTAGATTCTGTTTCTTTAGTCGTCTGTTGATAATTTATAAAAATGTAAATTTGCATAACGAATGACAGTGATTTTCTCGATTTTTATCGAACGTTTAATCGACTTACTGGTAATATTCACCGGGTCTAACTTCGATATTGTTTCCATCGATATGGTCCACGTGTTTCGAAGAGGTGAGTTCATCAATGGATTCCTCGTGCCTAGTATTTCTGACCTCGAATCTTATATCGTCTTTATCGTAGTTATCGACGCTCCTTGAGCTTTCCAGTTGAAATGCTGGAACAGTTCTTTGGAAAGTCGGCGATCCATCACGATGCGATACACTGGAGGTTCTTTCTGGTCCCGTGTAGGCACTGGCACTGAGAATTATGTCGTCTTGAGAGGAACGAGACGACGTCGGATCGTTCCGGATAGCCGAGACACCTGTGAACAATTAGACAACAGTTTACAGTCACTGACTCATAAATTATCTGCGCCCGTGCACGATGGAACGTTTCATGTTTTATCGCGAGCAAAAAGCAGCGATTATCCTGAAAGAAAATAGATAATTATACTTGGATTGAAGCGTGCTGAGAACTTTGCCGGTTGCGTGAGAAAGACGTCGCGTCGATTCAGCGAAGATGAAATAATTTCGCCACGAAACGGTACTCTTGAACGATTCTCTACGGTATTATTCGTTGATTTTTGTTCCAAGCATGATCAAGTAACATGCTCGGAACACGTTTCAAAAGCAATGATCGATCGAAAGCGTAATGCGTAATTCTACGTTTCCTTAGACGTCAGATGTACGATCAATCAGGCATTTACTTAAATCACCTTGGTAATCGCAAGAAACGTCGCGTTGTCGATAGCCATGGAAGGGTCGCGATCGAGAGTCGCAAAAAATCGAGAAGATCCTCGGCCGATCGGGAAGGAAAACGGTACTCCAACGGTTGACATTCTCGAGGCTGGTATCGAGTGGTTTGACCAACCGTGGACGTGACGCGTATGAAATTACTACTATCTCTTTCCTCGTTCTTCGTTCGTTCCTCTGACTTTCGTCGTGTCACGCCTTCCGTCTTTTACGCATGGTGGTGAAAATATGGTGGTTCATCGACGTTGGTTCGCAAGTTTTTGGCAAAAATCAATTACTAGATATCGCGAGTTGCCACTTAACCCGGAGAAATCCTTTAATCTTTGTTCACGGATTACACAGTTTATGACGCAATCAAGCGGTTTACGATCTCCCCCACGGCGTGATCGTACGCCGGGCTGTTTATTCGGCTTTCCAGCGTTAATATCGCTTTTACTGTTCGTCATTTCGACGTACATATATATATATGCGTATACGGCCGTTCTACGGTTTGGGTTAGGAACAGTTGCAGTACATCGAGATTCTCTGCTATACGAGCCAGAAACAATGGCAGATTTCTATGCAACAATTCAACGGCGCGCGAAGCAATTTAAGTGAAACTACAACTGGTAGCTACAACTGGTATAGATCATCGTTGGTCGATAATAGCGATCGGTAACACGTCCTGAATATGTCGTACGGAAACCTGGAATACTAACCGAGATAATCAATCGTTCCGATCCGGCACCACCACGATCCAGTCGACAACCGCGTGTTTCGATTTTGCCGAAAGCATCAGCCCGCGAACGACACGTTCGTCTTTGTTTCATAGAAAGTGTGCATATTATAGTATCATTTTCCTGTGGACTTTTTCCTTCTTTTCAGACCTTTCACCGTCTTTGACCGACTGTTTCGAGAAATACTCGAGGCCCGAGACAGTTCTTGCTGTTAACGGGATAATAAGAACAACGATGTAACGGGGCTCGTTCGTTTCATTAAAGGCCGGATTAGGAATCGAAGAAGCTGCAGAGTCGTTTCATTCACGAATCCAAATTTTACTGCTCTCGTTCTCTCGTTACTTTACCCTTACGATGGACGGTAAGGTAACTTTTGCATTAATTGTTCGTAGTTCGTTGAATTTATTATGGTTCACGATTAATTATTCATCAGCGAAACAGTAAATCGTTCAGGTAAAGAGCACACCGGTGGCTTCTCCACTCATGACTCTATTTTTCAGATTATACCAAAACCAATTCGAAGGAGATACGCCGATAGATAGTACCTACGTTAATTCTTCGAAGGTAGTCCAGTATCTTCATCAACACGAAATCCCGCCGCTAATAATGTTCCTCGCTTCCTGTGAATCGCAATAGCCCGAATAGACGATCTATCGCTAATTGCTCATTAGGAACTGTACGGAGCGACACGATTTTCAGACAACCGCCTGTTGGCAAACGCAATTAAGCTAATCGCTGCTTTCGTTCTACTCGTCGAGCATCATGCTCTCGATGCTCTCTGTTTGATATCTGCGGAAATGGTAGGAAAACGCGTCTACGATTAAGATCAGTTTTTCGAATTAAATCGGTCATCCAAAAACTGTGACGATTTAAACTACAGTTATTCTAATTTAATTGTTGCTGAACTGGAACTAAAAGATTATGTGGACTGTATTGTTCAGTTATTACACGTTACGCGAACTGTTATTCTCTAGAATTACGCGTTACTGTCGTCGAGTGATTGCAATTTTAGCTGTAACTGGTATCGCATTAAAGTAGCCAACTTAGAAACTAAGGTACGCTTTGAGCTTGAAACTACGGTAGAATTTCATTTTTCCGGACTCGTCAGAGGACAAACGGTTCGATATAAGCGCATTTCGCAAATGTTCATCCGCTTTAATTAAGATGTGCTATTTACCATTTTAAAACTGGAGAAACTCAAAGTTTTGTGATACAATATGTGCCATTTCTGTGTTTCTTCGTTCACTTTAAGATATTCACGTTTCTCAGTTTAACATATTGAAAAGACATGTTGCAAAGTAACGCAAGACTCTACTTAGGAGTTCGGATGAAAGATAGAGCACGTTCGCGATTAAAATTATAACGATTGACATCGGTCGTGCCGTCGGTTTGTCGGCTTACGAGCCGTTAATTAATCGATCGGATCGTTGAGATCGCGTGACTGAAGCCGCTTGTATTTTATCCGATAGATTTGATCAGCGAGCCAGTTTACAAAGCATGCGTTACCGAGAGACTTTCGTTTCCTATTTGGATCGCGGCATCGCATAAATAATAATTACAAACGTGGCTTGCATGCTGCGAACGAATAACGGGTTTACGAACACCATAACCTTGCTAACGTGAGAGCATCGGATAGGGATCCCGTGAGAATGTAGGTGAATTGCATGGTTGATTCTGTCGCAACGAACGGAATGCAGTCGCTTGGTCAAGTTCGGAACTCGAGGTGTCCTGAATCCTTCAGGAGCCTAAGGCCTCTCCTACCTTCGCTCACCGTGCCTCGAAGTCATTGCCCGAAATAATTAGCCATGCGTTCTCCTCGCTAATTACTCTTTTGCAACCGCAGCGTACTTTTACTTTGTTAATTAATTCCACCATCGGCATTTTTGCCACTCTTAACTTTTCGTCCGATCGTCGTAAAAATAAGAGAAAATTTCGATTAGCACGAGCTCGTTTTCGCTGCTCGTTTTCGATCCTTGTTCGCGTTATACGTACAGTGGTTCGTGATACGATCACGATAGCGAGATAAGATGTCGTTAAAGCGCTAATGAAATTTCTGAATCTTTCGTACGCAATCGTATTGCACGAGTGTCGGAATTATTTCGCCAGCCACGTGCGGCAAGTTATCGCTAGACGACGGGACTGTTTCACCAAAGAAGCTGCTTAATGTTTCTTAAGACACGTAATTACGAGGAGATGCAAGAGTTTGCAAGATGTTGTTTGAAGTGCACGGTAAACACAGCATGCGTTTCACGAGGTAACGAGGTAACATAGTTGCGTCTTATGTACAAAACGTCCGTAAAAAATATTACCGGTTCTAGATGCCTTCGATCGCTCCGCGAGATATTTGTGTAATGATAATATTTACCAGCGAGCAGGTTTTGCTAATGGAATCTTACTGATGTAGGATTAACGATTTCCCATCTATTCATTTTAATTGGCCGTTTTGTTCTGCGTTTTATGCCTTTCTTTGTCTTAACTTGGAATAATAACAGGCGCCTTGTCGTATACAAAATTAAAACTGATAAAAGCGATGCATTTAGATGAGTCCCCGGGGAGTCGCGAGTATCGCTGGATCGCGAGGCTTTCTAATACGCTTAGAGCCGCATTGAATATCATTTGACCCCGTGACGCAATTCTAACAGCGTCTAACACGACTTAGGACAAAAAGTAAGAACCGTCGAAGGGGTTTATCCGTGGAAGCGTAGACCGAGCTATGCGGCGTCTCTCGAGGCGGTAACGGCAGAGTTAACGGTACACCATTCCAGCCCAATATTTATTCTTTTCGCTGGTAAACGCGACATTTGGTACCTTCACTGTGAGATTCGACAGGTGTCCAACAATCTATTCGTTCTTCAGCGTGTAATTTCAAGACAGTACTTAAATCAAAGAAGATTTTCGATACGCGATCCTTCTAGCAGAATAATTTACTGACTAATAATACATATCGGTAAATTGATAAGTTACTGGTTACAAGTTATAAATTTCGGTTTTATGATTTTACAATTTTACAAGATATCTGACCGTATACTTTTTTAAAGGGATAATCGAGTGATTTGTAGTTTGTAAGATTTCATTGAGATTTGTTACTCCTATACGAGGAAATTATTACGTGACTTGTAAAGTTTCACTAATAACATTAGTCAAAAAGACTGTTATCCGATCTCTTGTCTATACGACTACTGGCAACGCGAAAATGTTTAGTAATTGCAAGTTTTCAATTGTGCGGGAGACGTAATAGGATTTTAATTTTCTTTCTTTTCTTCTCGACAAAGTTGAATAAACGAAAGGAAAGTTTCCACGAGAGGATCGTTTTGCCGTGTCGTGGAAAGTCGAAATTGGCTGCAGCGATCTTGGAATTTTACGTGATTCAAGGTCCTCTCTGACGAGAGTTGGCATTTCTCCTGTGACGAATATTACCAGGAACTTTTAGTTGTTCGTTTAGGAGAGGAAATCTCGAATGACAAACCAATCGACTTTCTGTTCCACCGTGCACAACGCGATTTCGTGACACTTTCACAACTAAGGTGCTTGGGCGAAAGTCGAATGACGAAACTCTGTGCCGGATACGTTCCTTTGTGTCGATGCTTATCCACATTAACGATCACATCGGACGATTCATGTAAATTCTTGTCGTTGCGTAAACGAGACGTCAACGACGAAATATAAAATAAATCACGCCAGATCTGTAGGAGGTTCGCTTAATTATACAACGGACTCGGGTCGATAACTGGTGGACCTTGACGATCAACCGCACCTAGTCTCCAAAAAATGTGACATTTGCATAAGTCGATGAACTGTCGTAATCCGAATTTGTTACTGGCTTTTAAACATTTCGATTTCCATTTATTGTTCCTTTCGAATTTTACGAATGGTTGACGGTTCGTGTCATAATGTCGTGTACCTACAAGATTACATTGGTAAATTGCGAAAACATAAATCTTTATGGATGCTTCGTGCAGACGCGTTAAGACTGGAACGTGAAAATCTCGAAGTAACAGGTATATACGTGTCAGGACGCAAATGCACGTCATGCTTGCAGCTTTCTCCTCTGTCGCTTCTGAAACGCGTCTGTGACGTGTGCTTCGTTTTATAGGCGAGGCTACGATACAAATCGAGATTTCATTAACTTCTTTCTTTCTCTCCAATTAGGGCCGAGCTTTATTAATGTGACGCATTCAACGGAAAAGAACCGATGGCTCTCGATGCGTGCAAAAAGTTAATTATCCGAAACGTTACTTTTAAATATTTATAAGCAGCTTTGATCTTGGCTGGGTCGTCGAACTTCTGGTTTTCCTTTTTCCACGATGTACTATTGACTCTAGTTGCAACGTCACGATGCATTCGCAAGATTCTCATAATAAATCGTTGATACACTTGGTCGTACCAGATACAAACTTACCGGGAACCGGATGTATACCTGAGTACACATTCGCGTCGTAGGAAAAGAAAATCGTCAGTTGTTATCGATTTTCGCTGTATCCACGAAAAATCCATCGTACAGTTTCTGTGACAGTCTTGCTCGGATAGTCTTCGATCGTATCGTTCGATGATTTCGATGAAAAATCGCCAGTGTATCGTATGTTTATTTTTTTCCGATCTTGCCGCTGGAACGTCATGAAATTTTCGACAGAGGTCAAGATACCGGTTTAAAACTCGACCGCACGTGGCCGCTTGAAAAGCCCATCAAACAGGTTCGTGCGTTAATTCATCGAATATTTGCATCGTCTTATGTCTAAGGCCAATTGTCGAGGTAAAGATGTACGCGCGCGTATCATAATGCTAGACTTCCCGCAAAAATCTTATCTCTTACGATCTTCAAGCATGAGCGAAACATACGATTTGCCTGGTAGCTATTTCCTCGCCGAGGGAAACCAGAAATTATCTTGTTAATTGGAATTCCAAATTATTTCTAGTTGATGGTAAATCATTGCTCGCGGGAATTTGTACGATAATTACAGACAGAGATGTAAAATCTTAATTAATCATTGCGGTGCCTGTTCGCGCTATAAATTCATACTTAGCCTGCTAGTAGGAACGATATACATCTAAATACGTACCTAATAATATTTGGATGGACAAGATCACTAGGACCTTCGACCCCACGTGCCCTACCATCCTGATTCCTTTGGCGTGTTTGCGGTGGAAATGTGCCGCGATTGCTTGTCCTGATCAAGGTCAGGTTTAATGTCAAGGACACTTTGAAGGACCTCTTCAAGAGTGCTCGTGGCTGGACCAGTCTTTATCGTCGCGAAACGTGCCACGGTACCAACCGATCGCCGCCATTTTGGTTTCCAAGCCTATGCCGAGTAAAAACGTCGGGCATCGTGGAAACTTTAATGCCCCCGTCTCACCATTCTTTCCTTTCCTCGTCTTATCCTTCCCCCGATGACTTTTTTCTTCTCTTTTATTCGGTCTCGCACTCTCGCGCACGCCGGTTGACCTACTTGGCCGCCGATAGGTCCGGTGTACGCGTCAGCTTTTCGGCCAACGTAGTATGTCTCCGGACCGTCACCTTATTTTCACTACTTTTTGCACGTCGACGACGTCTTCTATCCAGATTTCTCGTTACTTTCCGCTTATATCGCGCTAGTATTTCACCATGACTCGCGATGCGGGCTGATGTCGCACCAAGATATACCGGCGTGTCCTTATTAGACAGAAAGTTTCACTTGAAATTGGATTTTAGAAACGCTCAACGACCTCGAAATCGGGATACCAGTTTTACGCGACTTTAAACGGCATACGATTATTTTTTATATTTTTCATAATGAACATTTTTTTCTTCCATACCGTGTCGTACCTTTCCTTTGCTGCTTTTTTTTTTCTTACATGATTCTTACTTAGTCTCCGTCGATCACTTCACCTAGTATCACGAGAACCGCCACTGATCTCTCATACACAATCGACGTTCGGTCACACAAATCCGTTTGAACAGACTCTATGCACAGAATTTACACTTGCTGACAGTACTATCTGACTTTCTAATCACTGGACTACTAATTTCTAACGTATCTTTTATCAAAGATCCGGGCGACGATTTGTTTTACCGGTCGAGCAATTCGTTCGGTCGACCCTCGTTAAAAGAAAGTGGAACCCGGAGCCGATCGAACGAAAACCCTCAAGGTTTGATCGTGTTTCGTTCGAGTTTCGTTCGAGTTTCATTCGAGGTTCGCCTCACGGTCGTTCACACGGGACTGGCTTACCGTGAGGACGGTCATACACGGTTTCTCCCACTTTAACTATGCCATGCTACACCATGGTGCACTATACTACACTCTTCTAGAGTGTATACGTCACGTCTTCGTTTCTCGTTTCCACCATGCTGGGCTCTACCGTCCGTCCACTCGACTCCTGTTCTCCCCTCTCTTCGTCAAAATTTCTCTCTCCATCCTGTTCCTTCTTTCTTCCATCTGACTCGTCTTCTTCAACTCGTTCCTTCTTCTTTCTCTTTCTTTTCCATTTTGATGGGCCCGCTTTACCTCGACCTACCTTTCGATCCTTTCGGGACACCGCTCTTCCCGAACTTCATCCCGACTCGCGACCTCGCGCGTCTTTAACATTCGCTCTTTCCTCTTTCTCTCTTTCGTCCGCTACCTTCTTCCTCGTCTGCAGCTTCTTCAGCGAAGCGAATCTACCTGTGCGACTTTCACGTCCTCGAAGCCAGACACAGAGTGCCCGTTTCCACCTGCGTCGCGTTTTCTTCTTTTCTTTCTTTTTTTCTCCTTTAATTGTCGTTTATTCGTAACGTTAATTTACTTATTTCCTTTAATGCCAAAAGGGTACCGCCGAAAGGGAAGAAGAATCTTCGTAAATCGACAAGTACAGAAAAAGTAACTACGTTGCGAACACTGTTCTTCGAATTCCTTGGACGAACACGAATTCGTGTACTTATTGCAATGAAATTAAGAAATTAATAAGAAACGCAGTTCGGCTTTACGTGAGAAGTTGAGAAATCTTTGCCGCCTCAGAAGGGAAACGTAGCTTTTTCGGCGAAGAAAATCCTACGAAAACATCAGCTAGTTTCCCTGGATGCGGGTAATTGTGCAAGTTGCTGAAAGAATATACACGTGCAGGTAACGGGATGTTGTAACCAGAATGCGAAAAATTAATCGACCACCGGTGACATTTATCTTATTTTACCAGACGCTTCTTTTCCATTCATTTTCCGGGATAACAAACTGGCCCGTGTTAACGTGACTGGGAAACAAATGTTTTGTCTAGTAATAAGATAAATGATTGTCAGATAGAAAGAACGTCGAGGCAGGTCAAGTCCTTTTTGCGAGATTTTAAGAGTCTGTTAACAACTTGAAAGAATATCGAGAAGCGGAGAAAGAAACACATTCCATGTGAGATTATGGCAACAATCGAGATACCCTTGTAGAAAGATCTTGCGAGTCGTCTTAGATATTCTTTTTGCCATGTTCTTCTCTCGCTAATAAACTGCTGGTATTTACGCAAAATGATATTTTATGAAGAATTTTAAAAAGAAGTAATTTATAAAGAAAAAAACAGAATGATACCACAGCAGAGATTCGTTTCGCCAGAAAATCTTATCAAAAAGATGAGTAGCGGTAATATACGTAACACCGAAAGGGTTAAAAAGATCGAAAGACATAACAGGAAATATTGTACGTGATTATCGTAATGCAACAAGAGAGGTGCGAATTCATGAGAGTTCAACACACGCACGAAGCTCATGGTGTGCCTTTGGAACGTCTCGATTATACTTCCAGACTCCCCGTAATGTTCTCGCGATGCTGTACAGCTGCGACCCTTCATTTTCTTCCTCTTCTTCTTCGTCTTTCTTCTTTCTCGGTATGGTAAAACCAGACTGGAATGCGCAGGGCTGCCCCCTCGATCAGTCGAGCAACATTGATCAGGCGACGTGTTGCAGCCGCCTCTGAAATTGCACCGTAATGTTCAATTTCATTCGCCAGTGCCACGTTTCACGCTACCATCGCGAGAAAAACTTGCCGCGTATCGAATCTGAGCAAATTTGTATCAAAATAACGAAGCCGGCACTCGTTGCGTTTCAACATGCTACACCATGGTCAGATACGGTGACTCGGCTGTGTGCCCAAAAGTTTCTCCCGGTTTCCTTTTTTCCGTCCCAAATAAAAGCTTTTTAAGGCTTCGTTTAAAATTCTTGGACAGCGTTCGCTCGAATATAATCCGTTTACCCATTGACCTCACGTAATACCGGCGCACCTTTTCCTATCCACGAATTTTTCAGAAGCTCGGTGGGCTCGTCTGCATTGTAACACAACGCGTACGTAGAATTAAAATTGCACTTTTGTATAACGGCTAGCCTGCTGGGCAAGTATCCATGAAATTACTCGGTCAGTAACTCATCCTCATCCGGGATAGAATAATAGAATGAAAATGGTTTCGTTATTCCTATCGGTTCAGAGAACTAGGTATAGTTTCAATTGCTGTGTTAGTTTACTTTTTCCGGCATTTCAATGTTTAACTACACGCTCGAAATCGCTTTTATCCGTTCGAATGTGCACCCTGATTTTTCTGCCATAATTTTGCGAAATGATGCTTTGAAACGCCACGTAAGGCAACAGACGCAAGGTGGACATAGTTTTGTATGCACTTGATTGGAAGTAGTCTTTTAAGGTCTTCTTGTTCCTATCGTTTCCAGCTTTACCGATTCAAAACGGAATAAGGATATACATAATTCTGTAAATAATTGAAATTACGACTAACATTACGTATTTCGATAAAAACTTAGCGTGGTATCGTTTTTCAAGGATTAATCTTTCCTCGGAAAATTACCGTAAGAACGAATTGACATACAGTTAACATTGGAACCATGATTCGTTCAGTGGATTATGATAGAATAGGATAAGCAACATAGACTACCGAGAACCGTGCGCTTCCTTCGATTTCCAAGTAATCTTGTACCTACATATTTCGTATTTGCCTCTTTAACGGTAATAAGATTTGATCTGCCGTGAAAAAGGTAGTTTTCTCGACAGCCTGTTACGGGAAAGTCAGATTCCTTCAGTCGATAATCAGACAACGAGTACCTTGCAGTCGGTAGGTGAAAATTCCAAAGGTGTTTTCAAATGTATTTCTATCTTCGTCAGTTATAAAAGAACTTAGTCACAATACCCATACCTTCTCTACATCTCCATACATTCGCCTTTAAAAAGACCAGTCACTTCCCATTTTAAACATCCCATCGACGTTCAATTCGTTCAGGACGAAGATTCCAAAAAAGCTAGGAATTAGAAGAAAATTCGATCGTTGCAAGATATCGCTCCGTTCCAAGATGGAAAGGAACGATAGAAGCGTGGAAATATGCGGTGGCATTGGAGAGTAATCGGACAGCAGCTCAAGGACTGTTAATATACTCGTTTTATCCGTGTTTTCCTAGGGAACACGCGGGCCAGGATACGACCGCGTTCAATTCTCTATTTTCATTCCAAGCTGGGCCGAACAATGGGGGATCTAAATTGGGCAAAAACCAGTCTGCCGTCTAGTTGGGCGAGGGTAAAGGCGTTATGGCACAGCCGGTAACAACCGCATCGGCAGCCAGGGGTCCCACAATAAGACCCCGTCGAGGTAGCAGCCAATGCCCAAAATCACTCGTCGCTGGCCCAACGGTTCCTTTTCCGTGGCCCACGAATAGCTGTAGCACTGGGTGAAAGTGGTAATTAACGACGCGCGTCAGTGGTATGTCCCACTCCTCCTCTATCGTCCCCGGGACTCTGTCACGAATGGTTCATCGTACTCTTGACCGGTTATGACACCGCTCGCCTTTTTATTTATTCACCGTCTTTCTTTATCGCGCAACTTTTCGAGCTTAGGGTAAAGCAGGGCTATTCGAGTTACCTACGCTTCCACATCTTCAGATTCTTCAACTTCGCACGGCATAATCACACTCGTACATTTAGAAAGACGCTACGGTAGGACCTCGATTTTCCGAACACCTCCGCCATTACTAAATTCTTCTTCTTTTTTTTTTTTTTTTTTCTTTCTTTTACATTGCCGCGACGAAAGGAAATTCCAAGGGTTTGTTAGGGTCGTACGGTTATATTTTTTGTATTCAAAGAAATCGAAGCGCCCATAACGTTGCGACAAGCTGTCGCTTGGACCTTAATGATCGGCACGCAGGCGATCGCGTCCGTCCTAATCATCCTAATCGTATCCTAGGTGTGAATTCCATGTACGCTCTAATTAGTTCTTCATACTTTCCATACTTTCCATTTTTCCCAGTAAAACTAGCAGGTGTTCGCAAGCAAAGGGGATGGCGCGATAGGGAGCCAGCGAAGTTTCGTCTTCTATTTTCGAACGTATCGACATGCTAATTTGTAACTGAATGACTCGTAAAATTTCACTACTATTAGTTGAATCGTACAAGAGAGTCCAGATATGCCGGTACCTTCCAACGAACCATTGTCTACCAGGAACTTGGCAATAATCCTGTTTCAATGTGCTAAACGATTTGTCCAACCGTTTTATTGCGCGGATTGCCGAGGTAGTTATGACAGGTCATCTAAAAGGTCGGGATTATTTTTAGCGATTCGACCGGCATGAATCGAGAATGGACGACAGGGTCGATACGCGCGATGTTGCAGCGCGGATGATAAGAAACCGAACTGCACATTTCCGTGCCATTTCGAAGCTTCCTCGTAGCTGTACAATCGGCTCACTGTGCTCTCTTTCTGTTTGCTTCGGAAATATGTACTGTGCGCCGGTTTTTAACAGGGATTTACCAGGTGTGCGTGGTTTCCAAGTGGCTGCAGTGGAATTCCAGGATCGATAGGAGGAAAGACGATTAATCTTCCGTGCATTCGGTAGATTGATAAACGCGTTTCTTTTTTTTTTTATTTATTGTCTCTTGCTGTTAGTGCAATGTCGCTACTGTACGTTTAAATTAACAGTGTATTATACAGTTAAAAGGAGTAGGCTAATGGCTACACCAAAGCTACACCTTTTGGTATACGCAAGGTACAAGCAAGTATTTAACTAAATACGTTCAAACTCTATCTCCTTTCCAAAATAATCTTCCGTTGATCGTCTAGTCCTGTGTCTGAAATTAGCCAAGTTGGCGAACATTTTACAAATTTTCAAACTTGATTTTCTCAAACGGGAAGCCTCCAACGTTTTTCCTCTATTTTCAGCTATAGAGACATTACGGCCTTACTTGTGTCAGTTTTTCCAGAATGTCCACAGAGTATACGTTTGCCTCGAATGACCGCCCGTAAAACGAGACAATAGTTACTTTGTCGGTTGACATTGAATTCTGGCTATATAGCATATAACGGAACCCGATTCCCTTCCATTTCTAACGTTCCACTTTATTTCGTGAAACATACTGTTTAATAAAATGCCTTCTCTAATTTCAGTGCCCGCATTAACTGCCGTATCATAAATTCTATTATTCCTCCATCGAACTATCTCTATTACTATCATTCAACGATTTAACGGGAAACGTTGTCGGAAAATTGATTTTTGCCCAGTTTTCCAATTAGTCACGCGTTTGCCAACATACGTGGAATCCAATTAGAAACGGTCATTAGGATGATGAACGGACATTGATTCATCGCACGGTAGAGTGCACTTCGTATACATACTACAAGTAATGTAAAATTCAGCTCTGTAATAGAAAAGCATTAAAACGGTCAAAGCGAGATTTCAAGTCAGAGAATGCAAGATTACAAAAATAACGTTCGGTCCTTCTGTTTGTCAACATATTACGAGTTTAATAAATAATTGTTTTTGTAAGCTCGCAATGGTCACCTATTGGAAGGCGACCGGTTTGCAAATAGAGTACGTTATTACCTTTCAGCTCGAAATACTCGTGAGTTGGCGCAAACCGCTTGAATCACCACTGACGCACATGAAAATGCTCATAATCGTCATACAGTACACCGCATTTAGTCACACGCAGATGCGCGAAATGATTTTTTTTCTCTCCCTCCCTGTGTGTTACACGACCAGTGACGTCTCGTTTAATCTCGACGCCGAATATGTATCTCTTAATTAGAAAAACGTCGCGCCGATTACGCTCGAAGCATAGAACGTCCAAATGGACCGTGTTATTTACATCCGTCGAAGGATGCACGGAAATTTACAGAAATCGAAGACCAAAACTGACGAAGGGATCGCGGTGGAATACGAATAAAATACAGGCGCAAAAACAACGGACACGCTACCATTTCAACCGGATTCCCTAATCCGGCCAAACGGAATACATAATAAAATACGCTCCTAAAAGTCTCGCTAGGTCGAGCAATGTGCCTCTTTTAAAATTCCTGACATGTATACTACCGGTCATAAGTATTAGGACACCTACTTACATTTATTGGGAAGGCTCCAACAAAATTTAATTCGTTTGGTATTTTATCTGGTTGTGTAATAGGTAGATCGAGGATTTTTATGCATTTCTGAGAAATTTGTAGACGCAGATACACACAGAATGCACGTAATATCCAAAGACCTATAAAATATCCAAATGTACTTGATATATTTGGATCTGATTAATTAGTACGCAAATGGCACGATAAATACCACGGTGTGCAAATATCATCTTCGGATTTTTTTTTTTCACACTTTACCTTTCTTTACTCGTTGCAGTCGCAATGAAATTTCAAAACGTTCCGTATAACACGCAACAATATATACGTAAGGAATCTCTACGAGCGTTCGAATATTTTCCTCGGTTACCGTATTTATATTATTCGTAGCATTGGTATAGTCGCGTAGAGTTGATGTACTCTGGAAATTCGAGCGCTGAAGGGAAGGGGCGTTTAGGAAACCAATGGCCATGGACGCCTGCTGCTTGCCCTACGAAGGGCACCGACGATAATGGTCCGTCCCTGAGTTGGAGAGTCTACCGGCCCATTCCATTCCGGAGTCGTCGTCTCTCGCGTACATCGGCCGCCGCAGGAAGCATTCCATTCATGTTTCGGGACGCGCAACGGACGCTGATCGGAAGACAAGAGAGAGGCAGAGTCGGATAACCGGGACTGCTCGCGAGGGTTAACGCTGCTTGGCGCCACCGTCAGGAACAACGACCTGCCGATATGTTGTCGTGTTGACAATCGGCGCGTTAACGTGAGAAACCAAGACCACGTGGAGCAATCTCGTTATTTCCAGAGGTGGACTTGACCGTGTCTCGACGCAAAGGAACATTGTCGCCGGAGAAACGTTCGATCTTGGTGCGTTCTCTTTGATTAAATAGCGTGCGTGCATGTTGGCAAGTGACAGTGACTCGAATAGAAAGTTTATTCGACACGCGGACGATGTCGATCTCTCGCCTAATTTCCTGCACTTCTTCAAATTTCGTGAAATTTACGCTGCATGCAACGATCGTGATTTCGTAAGTCCTCGTGGGTTCGTCCCTCTGTTGTTCCCCGTTTGCTTCCCGTCTCCTTCCTTCCTCAGCCTCGCTTGCTCTTGCTACGGCTACCTCTCGTTTTCCCTTCTTCTCTTTCCCCGCTGTCCTCCGACGAAACTGCAGGACAAGGGAAGTGCGCTCGAAACAAACGATAGACAGGATTTGTACGATCTCGTAGAGACGCTCGAACAGCGAAATATTCCAGCAGGCTGGTTGCATCTACTCGAAGGTTCTTCTCGAGCGTCACTAACGAGTGGCAAGCTCGCAATACCCTGTTACAAACTCGTCGATTGAAGGCCTGTCGTGAAACAATAATTTTCCACGAAACAAATTCACGTTAAACATCGAGTAACGTGTAGCGTTACGTGTTTCTGACGCATCTCCGCGTAGATCGGTATTACAGAGAATAACGAGCATGAATCACGACGTATGTCCTGCGTGAAACAGAGGCGTTACGCGTGAGGTGTAACACGCTTCCAGGAAGGCTTCTAGTAATTCGTAAGTCGTCATAGGGGTGATATAAAGTCGAAGGAAGAGGCGGTCGTTTCATCAATGGGTAAATTGGTGAGCTTGTCGGCGCGCGTCGGGCATCCTGGTAGCCGACGCGTAGCGACGCGACGCTACGCGTCGTAGCAACGTTTCTCTCTCTATTTCGTAGAGCCTCCCTCTCCGCGTGCATACGGATAAGCCGATCGTGGCGGCAGGAGCGTTGGAAGGGCCAGAGCGGCAGCTGTCGGTAGCGGTCGATGGGAACGGGGCTCGATCGAGGTCCGCTCGAGAGAGTTGAGCCTACTTCCTCGAGGGCTCGGCAACGACTAACTCTGTCTGCTGGCCGTATGCGTGTCCGTCGGTCGTCAGTACTTTTCAGGTCGGTCCACAGTGCAGTCGTCGGCTTACCATCGAGTTTCGACTAGCACGGCCGCTCGACTGCACGACGATTCGTCGAGTCGCCGTTGGGTTACGCTCGCGAGTGGTCGGCCGTGTTCTCCTCCTCGTGCAACCGGAGTATCTCTCGTGCATCCTGCATCGTTTCTATCGTACCGCTGTAGTGTGCAAAGCGAAGCTCGTCTGTGTGCTCTCGCATCTCGTAGGACACGAGACGCTGAGAGAGAGGAACGTAGAGGGAGAACACAAAACAGCATTCGTTAATGCCCGCTTCCGGCACGTGGAACCGCACCGCACTCTGTTTTTCTTCACAGCGCATCGCTGCCGTCGCTCCGAGCTTCTCTCGTGGGAGGTCAGCACCTAGCCGGTGGGTAAGTGAAGAATCCACGCTCTCACTGGAACCGATAGTACACCTTTCTGAATAGATCTTCGTCAGGATACACATAACCTTTACGAATAGCGAATTCGACTACGCATTCGTGCGCTTTACGGTGACGATTTCACGGTGAACACACGGACGCGACACTTGTTGCACGTCGTTTCTTCTGTGTTTCGTGATTGCAATAAATTTCATATGCCAGTTGCAAGGAAGTGTTTCAGACGTTCTAGATACGTCGTGAGACATCGTTTTCCATTGGGGGTGACAAACGTCGGTTAGATGGGTCGTTTTTACGCGTCGATTAATAACGATGCTGTTTCTTGATTTCCTCGAGGTTTTTCATCGTGAGAACGTTCGTTACGTTACGGTAGCATATCTGTGAAACGTGAGAACGTGGAATGTCGCGACACGTGAAGATAAGACAAGAGTCAACCACTTACTGGCGGGGGTGGTTCCCCCGCAGTTCTCTTGTTTACGAACCACGGTGTATAGGTAACCACGTGCTTGTGCATTGCAAGCTTTTTCGATTCGAATAAAAACTATCCAATTTCGCGAGACTCTCCCGGATAGAGTAGCTTTGGAATGTGAATCATTCCCATGTCAGGAATCGCGGGAAATTTTAACCTATAATTCGTAACCCTTCGCTACGAAGGTGCTCTATACGTACACAGGCTGAAATATCGAGCGACCATTCGTTTTCGTAAATCATAAAGTGATTTTTCTTTTCATTCGTAAATATCTATCGCAAACAATTATAAAAAGTATTTTGATAATTCTATATTTCTTCTGTCATTCTATATTATCCTATTTGTTATAGTAACTACATTCCTTTTAATTATTTTTCTACCAGTAAGAGCTACTTGTGCGATAAAATTGTCTATATCTGTAAATGCTGTATCGATACGATTATCGCGGAAAAATTCGAAAGCATATCAGAAAACACGCTCTATCTGGAGCACTTAATTTCTGTATGCCACAATTTTCGGTCGTTCGTCGTTTTTCTGTGAATTTTTTCGAATACCATCATCCGTGAAATGTTACGCTACACACGCCGTGACCAGTCGATTAGTCATCGTAAAAACATAAATCAATAAGTGTGCTCGGCTCGAACGAGCGATTCCATACGTTAAGTAATCGACCGTTATTTTTTCATGAATAATCTAGGATCTGAACGACTCATTCGTCTCATCGAATCGTAAATTCCAGATCGATAGTAGCGCTGTGTGATTCTCGTACTTGACGCACAAGTTTCCAAGCGTTCAGTCTATTGGTTGGTACGGTTTAGAAATGGTAGTGAATGGGAGGGCTGACTATAAGTGTTCGACGCGTGAAAGACCCGACCAGATAGTAGTGTCAACCCCATGAATAATCTGAAATCTACTGGCGCCTTCGTGTTTACTTTATTCGTCTATGCGCCGTTTCCTGTCTCACCAAAAGTCCACACGGTATCTCTGCCTAACACACACACACACACACACACACACACACACACACACACACACACACACACACACATCTTCTTCTTGACCTGTATCTAATTTTCCATTCATCGATCGTCCAAGGAATCGCAGGTATTTTTCGATTAATCATGTCTATGGAAGCCTATTCACCGTAGTATGTAAATTGTTTAGAATACGCTTAATAGTGAAGGAAATGAGACAATGATAATGGTCGATTGATAAAATGCGGTCTCATTTACAACAGTTCGTTCATTCATATAATCGACTCGCGATTTAACACTCGTTTAAAAGTTTCAAATTCTTCCGAATTACGCACAAGTATGTATGTATGTATCTTTATCGCCTCGTAACGCACAGTATACATAGTACGTATAGTGTAACACGTGTAACATAGTAGCATAGTGGAAGATACGAAACAGAACACGTTGAGCAATCCGATGTGCCAACTTCGACGTTGTAGCGTCATTCTGATTTACCAACAAAGCGAATCACGTGTCGCGTGTAATAGCCCACGTAACAGCTCGAGTACTCTTCTTCACCTTTTCAGGAGATAATAGAAAGTTTGATACGCGTACATATTTACTATTCTACATTCCTTCTATTTCATTCTACCGTATCGTTGCTTATCTTCTATCGAGCCGGATGAAGCTTTCGTATGTTATCGCTTCCTTCACTGGCCACCACCACGCTCTAGTTTTTCTTTTTGTAGTTCCCAGAAAAGTTGATCGCGTTTGCATTCCTCTGCTTGTTCTTGGTTCCCAACGAAACACGAGGCAGACGTTTCTCAAGAGACTCGCCCATCGCTTCTTTTTTTTTTTTTTTCTTTTCTTTTTTTCGTTCCCCTTTTTTTTTCTTCTCCTCGTGGAAAACATTTTCTTGTTCCCTAGTCAAGTGATGCATTGGAAACACGTGACTGGGGTCCGCTTAGGTGGTCTCGAGATAGTGTTACATGGAAACTGTTACGAAATTTGAAATTCGTCGCTGCTCTTCTACTTACCTACGCACAGTTTTATCTTTTAGCCTCGTATTTTTGTCCTGATATAGGTAATCAACAACGAAATTAACGACTGAGAAAGTTTGCCTTTGTAAAGGAAACTTCGTGATCGTTTCACATGATGTAACGTTTGTCCCTCTGTGCCGTTCAGTTTTTTTACCCGGTCTTATCACAAAAGGAAGTTGATAAAAAGAATTTGATCAAGGCGGCGAATGAAGTTGGCCACGAAACTCCCTCCACAAAGATGTCATTTCGTCTGTATTTATAGCGTTGACAACTTTTCGAAGCATCGTCTGTGGAAAAAAGGGTAATGCGCTATCTTTACATAAATTTACTCTTCGTTCACAAGAAGCTTTGATATGATAAAATATATACCTTTTTCTACTGAAGATTATTTCGAGCGAGACGGTCGCTTACACGATAAATATTATAAATGTAGAAACGATATCTAACGCTGTATACTTTGTTACACACACTCACACTTGTCTAGATCTATGTAAATATTACGAAACCATAAATACGTACTAGTATGTTGCCTTTCCATGGTCCTTAGGTTTTACCGTAGAATTTTCTGACTTCATTAGACACGCTACAACGAAACCTAGCTCTTACGTATCTTTCCACGCGGCCCGATATTATCTTCCACGCCTTCTTCATTCAACTTCGTTATTAATCCATATGACGTTTAGTTACCCTGTATATGCTATGTGTAAGGCTATACACTGCGTCTCCCAACTATACAACCTGTTACACTTTTATGCCATTCTAAAATTTTCAATTCTTATGTAAGTACAAGATGCGGCGAAACGGAATCAGATTGTAAATGTCCAAAATTGTACTGTTACATTTCGTTTTGTTACATTTTCAGTTCAATTTTTATCGGATGAAATATTTTGTTACGTCGGTTCTATAGTTATGAAACTATGGTTTAAAATGTTATTTTCAAAATTTGACGCTGATAATAATTGATAATTTCACGGAAGTATAAACGAATGACCTTCGAAGAGAAATTTTCCCCGGTAATATAGCCAGGTAACAATTTTCTTCAGGGCCGGCGGTCACTGCGTATTACCGCCGAAGGAAACAAAGGATAAGAACCCCGGCTGTATAACCCCGGCCCTTTTTACATTTACAAGATGTTCGAAAGCCGACGATGAGGCCAAGGTTATTATACGAACGCAGGTGTCGATGCAGATGTCGCATAACAGACGGTGCAGCACGACCACGCGTACGGTACATGGAAATTTTAATGAAACTCCAAGAATCAGCGATATCCATCGCCCAGTTTGTCACAAGTGTCTTTTCCCAAGCATGTCGGTACATTGCATTCGTTTGTTATTTTAGACTGCACGTACTTTGACGTAGACATCTTAATGTAGTCTTCGAAGCCAATATTTGCGTATTGATAATTGTCGGAATTGGATTGAAATCGATGAATCGTTCGTGTCGTGGTTAAACAGGTGTAACGCCGATTCAAAAGATCCTTTCCTAAACACCTGTCGATGTTTTTTTTCTTCAGATATCTGTCTGTAGTCGATGTAGCGAAAACCATTGCATTGGCTTCCTCCTTGTTTCAGGTAGAAGTCAAAATGTTGTGATGGCTGGAACATCTCGACGTCCGAGCTCAGAGCTCGGACCTGATCTGTCGTCTCCAACGCCACCGAAGAAGTCCAAGTTCTCCGAGACTTCGATCGAGGGAACGTCCGAGAAGGAGCATGACTTGAGCACGGAAGAATTGGAGAGCGTGGAGAAATTAACTAGTACGAGCTCCTTGCCCGAGAACACGATCGAATTGATACCAGGCAGCGAGTCGGAGACGAATCCTTTCGAGATCAGCGAGGAATCTTTGGACAGCACCAAGCAACTGATCCAAACTAACTTGGAGGGGCCGGCGAACGTGACGGCTGGCTCCTCGAAGGAAGGACAGTTTGGTAGCTTTGAAACGATCATACAAATGAAGTACAGTGGTCAGGAAGAACTATCTGGTAGCTCTAGCAAGAGGTCAGAGTCGGATAGCGATGTACAAATTCAGACTTCCTTACTCGGCGAGGATGCATCGTACCAGGAATTGTCTTTGATCGGCAATGGAGCTTACGGTACCGTTTACAAGGCCAAAGACTTGAATACAGGACAAGTCGTGGCTCTAAAGAAAGTTAGGGTGCCGCTGACAGCAGATGGACTACCTACGTCTACGCTAAGAGAAATAGCCACCTTGAAACAGCTTGAAAGATTCGAGCATCCTCACATTGTAAGTCGTACAGACCGCGTGCTTAAGTGCCATTATATTAGTATTTGTATTCACATTGTCTGTTATGCGTGTAGGTGAGACTGTTGGACGTTTGTCAAGGGAATTATCTACACTTGCCTTCCGCCGATGGGAGGTCGGAGAGGCTAGATCGAGGCTTGACTTTGTGGTTGGTGTTCGAACACGTAGAAAGGGATCTAGCGTCTTACATGTCCTCCTGTCAACAGTCGGGTATCCCGTCTCATCTGGTGAAACAAATGTCACAGGAGATATTGAGAGGAGTCGAATTTTTACACAGTCACAGGATCATTCACAGGGATTTGAAACCACAAAATCTATTGGTATCCCGAGAAGGGAGAATAAAGATCGCAGATTTTGGACTAGCGAAAACCTACGACTTTGAAATGAGATTGACTTCTGTGGTAGGTTGACACATTGTACAAACGGCAAACATTGTTGAAACGATATAGCGAGGTAAAAGAAAGCATTAAGTAGGGTGACTGAGTAATCTAACCGCAGCTAAATCAGTCTTTTTTATTATAAATTAATTTTTTTTCAAGCAGATAAATCTGTTTCCGAAAGTGTGTCAGATTATTCGTTTCAGTCCCTGAAATTTCTAAATTTTTACTACAACCTCAATTTTATTACCTCGTTGTACTGCTTCCCTTTATATCTATGATTGTATATCCTAGTTACTAAACCATTAAAATTATTGATAATTATAGGTCGTGACGCAGTGGTATCGTGCCCCGGAAGTGCTCCTGGGCTGCTCTTATGCCACCCCTGTTGACATTTGGTCTGTGGGATGCATATTAGCAGAATTGAGTAGACTCGAACCTCTCTTCCCAGGTACAAGCGAAGGCGATCAACTTGATAGGATTTTCCAGTAAGTTAATGAAGATATCCGCCGTTTTTTGTTTGGTATAAGAAAATAGTTTCAATTTAAATATATTCTAATTGTTCTACAGAATAATTGGAACTCCGTCGCAAGAAGAATGGCCAGAAAATGTGTCCCTTAGTTGGACAGCTTTCCCCTATAGGCGACCAAAATCTCTTGCGGCAATAATACCTGATCTCAATGAACACGGATTAGATTTAATTAAAGGTATGCTTATGTTTGATCCTCATAGACGATTAACCGCAGCTCAGGCTCTCAGACATCGGTATTTCGCTGAAGACGACTCGTGATGATTATTATTTCTGAGTATTTTTTTGTTTTCGACATCTCTAGTAATGTTTGGAACATAGACTGACGTTACGGTATCCAAAAATACGTAAGCGTATTATTTTTTTAAGGACATCGTAGCATTTCGTTTTTAAGCTGATAGTATAGTTTATTACGAATATAGTACAATAGGGATTTTCGTAACTATATACGGTTTATAAATATTCCTTTCTCATTTAGAAATTACAATTGCTAAATACGTTTACTACACTTTATGAAGCGTATTATCATCATATTTAAATCATACGACCATTAGGTAACTTCGAGAAATCATCATAATTTAATTATACACAGTCGTTAAATAATGCAAGAAAGAATAGTTTTTCTGATTTATTTAAACGACCGTATAATTTTCATCGTTTATGTATCTAACGGTAACATTGTTGATATATTATTTATTTAGGTAATATCTAAGAAGTATTTCTAATATTACTATTAGTTTCGTAATACCTATGAATCCAATTATATCGCGCATCATTTACTTTATAAGTAAAGTAGGAGATTCTTTCTTAGAAAGAAAAATAAGATTTACATATGTACGCGCACCAAAAATTATTTTGTATAATAATTAACTAGGTGTGCCTTCCAAAGTCGTTGGAACTTATGCCTTAATTTTCTGTAATTAAACTTAACTATAAGTGCGTACTGTTAAGTAGCGTTATTCTTGTAAGACTGGGGCCTATTGACCCGTTAGATTTGTCGGAAAGACATAGGATCTCCCGTAAAAAAAACCAGAAAGTACACTGCCATATATATGTAAAGCAAATAACGAATAGGATTTAATAATGTATTTTATCTTTAGTATGTGTATAAATCTTAATATTAGGCGAGTGATATTTATATATATATATATATACACACACTTAATTATTCAGTTTGTAAAAATATGTAAAAGACGTTTAAAAAGACTGTACAATAGAATAAAGATTTTATAGTTTTATATATCGAAACTATTCTTAAACTGAAATTGTATTAAAAAAGGAATAGTAATCGATTGATAACCTAATAATAGAATCTGTAAAAATATATGAAATATCTTTACCTAAATTTTCTTAATTGTGTTTATAAATATATGAATTTAGATAAATATCCACAGTCTAATCGTATGATTCAAATTTACCGCCACTTGTAACTTCTGACATGGTGTCTTGGACATTGCCCTTTTTTTATCGTAAACTATTCTCGATTATTTTACTGATATACATCAGTGAATTATTTCGGTATTAACTCGGAACAATAACGTGTTAAGTCTATAAAGGTATTTTAAATACTTTCGAAATGAGACTGCTTTTAAATCTCGCTATAACTTCGTCCAAACGTCTATCATACTTCAATGCTAATCTATCACATCACACTCCATGCTGGAGAAAAATGGCGACCGAAGTGGAAAAAGCCCAAACTGCAGCTCCTTCAGAAGATACTATTTTCGGGAAGATACTGCGTAAAGAAATACCTTGTAATTTCATTTACGAGGATGATCAGGTAAATCGAATTAAATGATTGGAAAAATATTGCTCTGAAATATTAAATATTTATGTCATGAAAATTTAAGGTTATTTATTGGTTTGTTATATCTCCATAACAGTTAATAATAGCTCTATGTATAATTAAGGTACATAATTTATTTTGTATTATATCATAACCATAACATTAACGAATTAATTTCAATTTTCTATTTGTGAACTTACTGTATATAGATGCTTTCCTGAACTTTATTTCGGTATTTTTTAATTCTTTTTGCGAAGTGATACTATAAACGTTTAGGATTTTCGAAGCATACTCTTACATAATTTACTTTGTCGTTAGGATTCTGCTAATGAAACAAATTTTTTAATGTGTTAGTGCGTTGCATTTCATGACATTAACGGCCAAGCACCGGTGCATTTCCTGGTGATTCCACGAAAACCAATTCCGCAACTTTCAACGGCCGAAGACGGAGACGAAGCTTTGCTGGGTCATTTAATGATAGTTGCTCGTAAGGTAGCGAAGCAACAAGGTCTCAATGACGGTTTTCGTTTAGTCATCAACGATGGCAAGCATGGTGCACAATCGGTCTATCATTTGCATTTACATGTCCTTGGTGGTCGTCAAATGAAGTGGCCGCCTGGTTAAGGAATTTCGTTTTTTTTTTGACATAACGTTATATCTAATCATAATTTGCAATTATAAAAAGTATTTGTTGTCAATAATAAAGCATTGGGGAAAATAATCTTTGACGTAACATTCTTCATCTTCTTGATGAATAAATAATATTATGCCTTTGTCAGACTCAGTTGTCTCAGTTTAAAATAAAATGATCAGGTAACTTCTTAATGGTTAAAGGTCAAAATTTAACATTTTTATTTTTAAATAATTTTCAAATACAAAAATTATTTTTTCTCATACACTTCATAGACAAATTGTATATCGTTTTCTTCTTGAACGCCCTGAGGAATGTTTGGATCTCTGAATTAATAAAAATGGAAACAAATATGAAATAATTGCAAACAAAAATAACTTAATGTATGGTAAAATAAAATTATCAGGGATAGTAGAGAACTTAATAAAAACACTTACTGTATCAAAACAAAATTATTAGGAATAGTTGGGAAAAAGGTATCACAGTCAAAATGTTTTTTTATTCTTGTCAAATATAATCGGTAAAAGTTTGGAGATTCCATTGCAGCCTGAAATTATAATCAAATCTCTTCTATGAGACTATTTGTATTAGACTGCGGATGTTTATGCAAATCCATATTTTTAAGAATGCAATTAAAGGAATAGAACCTAAGCAAAGATTTATATAAATGTCGCACCTTGTATACAGAACTTCCACCTATTACCCATATACCCTCGATTCGATCTTTCAATGTAGGTTTTTTAATAACTTCGAGAGCATGTGGAATACTTTTGCATACTATCGCATCGTCTCCATAATCTCTACATAGTTAATTATTCTCTTTAAATTTAAAAAATTAATTTAATTTCAAATCGTTAATAACAGTGAATCGCTCTTACAAAGATTGTGATGTAAGGACTATGTTTATTCGATTTTGTAGTGGTCTGTACTTATTTGGAATACATTCCCACGTCCTTCGTCCCATTAAAACAACATTCTTTTTATCTGGGTCTTTCGTATTCGTTGTCATAGACGTAAAGAATGCCATTTCACTTCTATAAGACAAGGAATAGATTGTAATGTGCTACATTATTTATATTTATGATGTAATTTTAATTATTTCTTACTTAAGTTTCCATGGTAAAGTTCCTTTTACACCAATACCCATCCCCTCACATGCTGCCGCAATTAAATTTAAGTTCATCTTCACAATTTAAATTTAGAAACTTAACAACTCAAATTTTTGTAGTACTTGTTTTGCCAAGTAGTAAATGTGTCAACATAAATTATTACTTTTTTCTAACTATTTAAGAGACACAACAGGTATTTTCAGATATAATTATTTAGAAACCGTTGAGATAAAGAATTGAAAAGATAGAGGACAGCACAATCTTCCTAACAAAGAGAGCTTAAATATGTATTTGAAAAGTAAGAAATGTAGAGGAGAAAATCGGTGTATTTTATTTACGGTGTAAGTTATTTATTCTGTTTTTTTGGCATTTGAACAGTTAATAGGATCAGTCAAAAATTTGCGGGTGTAAATTACTTGTTTATTGCCCCCTAGTGGAAACCTTAGGATTCCATTAGGTTGTGACAATTCGCCGGTAGATGGCAATCTACGTATTAAAAATTAGTAGTTTGTTACCATATTTTTTGATAGATGGCAGTGTAATCTATCTTAATTATTGAATGGCATGCATGCGACATTTCAGTTTGAGACGTGATAACCAAACTTTGTTCCTGAATAAGAATATTCAGTTCTAATACGCTAAATTTGCAATATTAATTGGATTATTTGTCAACTTACACAGTATTATAAGGTAAAAGATTATTACCATTGTGTACTTTTATTTGATTTAGGTTATTGTTCTAATTTATGCATTTGATTATTTCACACGTTGTTCATATTAGTTTCGGTATAGTCTTAAGTTTTGTGCGTAATAAGTCTCTTGTTGCATCATACATTTTGGTCATATTAAATTGCGTGTTTGAATCATTTAATATTTTCGATAAGCTTCGTAACATTATCGATTCTGACATGATAGAAACTTCATAGGTTATGTTTTGCAAGAACGTTTTTTTTTTTTTTTTTTTGTAATTTGATGATGCTCGATATTCATTATCTCATTCCAAACCAATGTTTTTTCCCCTTTTATATTTTTATTTATATTATCACGCCAAGATAAGCAGATTGCAATTTCATTGTTTACTTTAAGAATATTATATCTAATTGAGAATTCATTTTTAGAATGTCTGGTCGTGAAGGTGGTAAGAAAAAGCCCCTGAAGGCACCGAAGAAGGAATCAAAAGTATTGGATGAAGAAGACGTAGCATTCAAGCAAAAACAAAAGGAGCAGCAGAAAGCGCTTGCTGAAGCTGCAAAGAAAGCAAGTCAAAGGGGTCCTCTTGTCACTGGTGGTATAAAGAAATCTGGCAAGAAGTGATGCAGTTAAGACTGAGAATAAATACAATTATCTTACACACCCTGTTCTTATCAAGGCATGATTTTGATATTATCAACTAGTATACCATCAGGAACATGTTCCAGATTTCCAACTCTGAGAAATGGTTAAACATTTGTAAATAAAACATTTATGGATTAAATCATAGCAATATACACATTTCATAGGTATTTGCATTTTTACTATGTTTTTGATATCACAATGAAACTCAGTTAAAACAATTTCATATACTTCTAAGTTTGTAACAGATCTATATAAGCGTTAAGTACCGATAGTCATGAAATAATAAAAATTCTTTTTGAAAAATCTTTTTAAATATCTTTCTTTAAAGAAGAAAGATATTTACAATTCCGCTATCGATTGGTTTATTGTCATCCGTCAAATTTTATACATTTTAATTGCTTAATCCCAGATTTGACCTAAATCCAATTCAATTGTCAAATAATAAACCGTTAAGTCAATTAACCTTGAGTTAAAATGCTCCCTTCAGAGATTTCAAACCCGCATAAATAATACAGTCACGTGTATTAAATTGATACTATCGTGCAATGTCAATAAATTACGGTGTTACAGAAAACACCATTAATCTGTTACAAACAGTACATGCTAGTTATCTTTCTGGCCTCTTATTTCGTAAATGAGATACAAACATATGTCCATTGAAGAAACGTGAATTACAGCTGATTGCCATATGATCGACAGTGTCGACAACTTTTGCGAAAAAAATTTCTCGACCATATTTTCTCTGCTTTCTTTCTTCCTCGTACTATCAGCTTTCGAACAAAATAATCATTTCAAACGAATCTAACAACTTCATTTTCGATACTTTATTTAATTAGGAAGAATCCCCTGTACCCAAATACCTAAGTAAACCTTCAAAAAAAGCCGAGAAAGTGTAAAATACATATGTCGATATCCTGTCTCCCAATTCTTCATTGCCATATTCTAAAACCTAAGCATTGTATCTTAGCAAAGCTTAAAACAAATTCTATAGTACGAATGAGGTTCCATAAGTCCCGTAGCATTTAATACCAGGCGGTATTCAGGAAAATACCATTGTATATAGGAGAGTTTGGATATAAAAGGCTTTGCGGCGTTTCAGGTAGGCATCGAAGTGACATTGCAAGAGCTTGCGATAGTTACTTTGTCGGAGGTACGTTGGTGAACGTGGTGGATGGCGAAGAGCTGTCACTGGCTGGGTCAGTTGGCAACAGACCTTCGAGGTGGTCGTAAGTGCTTGCGTTGGTCGAGTCTCGCATCCGTCAAACCTCTTTCGTCGAGTCTGCACGCAAAGGACGATCGAAAGGGTTCTCGCGTGTACCGTGACAGACGAGCCAGGGCAGCGAGGGACGAATTCACGAGTGCGTCGGTAGTTCGGGAAAACCATGGAGCTCGTCAGGATCATTTGACCCACGGGAACGACTCCAGGCTCGGTGGATCGTGCTACCTCGCGTGATATTACAAATCGGTGAGTACATACGACCAATCTATGGCTCTCTTTCTCTTTCTCTTTCTCTAGAGTGACAGTTCGTTTCTGGCGTTCAAATAGACAGAGATAGGAAATGTGTGTTTTCTTCTTCTCGTTCTACTATGTACGTCACGTAAACGCTCTCTGTCATGGACGGTGTGATGCATGTGTTGCGTATGTCTACAAAGGGACACCATGTTATTCACCTGCATCACGTACCATATTGCGAACCTTGGGCTTTTTCTCTACCTTCTCCACCCCCCAGAGGGTTGCGTTGTAACTACCAGCAAGATGATCGAGCGCGATTTCCTGGCTTGACATGTGTAAGTAACGAGGTACTCGCATAAACGGCCCATTGTAGGTGTATTGTATCGCTTATTAAGAGCAAGAGAGAGCACGGTTAATGCGTATATCAAGTCTTCGCCACGCGTATATACCTTGTCTATTGGGCTTTCTCGTGTTGAGAGATCACGAGCTTTCTTTCTGATCGAACGTCGTTAGGCTATCTAATTTACTTTGACCGATAAGCTATGTAAATGTTAGACGCGTATACTTTGTTCTTTTTACAAGATTACGAGCTTTCTTTCTGATTGAACACCGTTAAGCTACTTAATTTATTTTCACTCATTAATACATTACAGATTCTTATGTAATATCATACTTTTGTGAATATAAACGATAAAATAGAATTTAAAGAACGATTCGTGTCATTCACTAAATGTAACGAGTATTCTATTTTGAATGTTTCATATAGTTTTCTACAGCATGTATATCCGTGTACACTTGCACTTTTAAATTTCCTATAAACATATAAAAATCCGCAATCTACTGATAAGTTAGGTAGATGTTAGACACGTATACTTTGACCATTGGGATTTTTCGCGTTAAAAGATTACGAGTTTTCTTTCTGATTGAACATCGTTATTATATGTAATTTACTTCGACTGATAAGTTGGATAGATGTAATACGCAGGGATACATTAGGAAATTTACGCGAATGATCGAAAGATACTACACGGTAATTTTCCATTTAGAAATTTAGGAACTTTGGGAAACTATTAATTCAGGCTGATGTAAAGTTGAAGCGTCGTGGTGTCATCGTAGCCTTGAATCTTTTTTTCTTTCTAACGTCACGCTTTTCATCATTGTTTAGAAATGAGAATCTTATTTACCCGTTAATAGTTTAGTAATCACGCGGACGATAGATATCGATGTACGAATGCTGAACTTTTTCTATCGAATGTATGAAATGAGCAAGAATCGAGCCTTTGAAAAAATTGATCGATTTCACCTTTTATTAATTTCGTGTAATGGCTTACTCTCGTAAATTTTATTATTACAAATAATCGTAAAATAAAGATTAATTTGAAGCTTCGGGGTAAATTTATAAAAGAACAGTATCTGTAACATCAACGCTTCTCTATACTTCTCAAGTTATAGCATTATAGCATCAACGTAGCTTTCGAACGACTGAATTATTTTACATGTTGAAATCACTCGAATATAACGAATACTCGTTCGAGTGTTCACACTCAACACTTGCAAATTACACAACGCTCGTTACGAAAAACCATCTTTCAAATTCTCCGATCGAGAAGTGGAAAACATTGTTCGATCGATTCGTGACACGTTGCGAAATAATCGCTGCGACAAGCTAGTGACGCATTCGGATGCACATGTGGAAAACTAGAGGGTGAGCGGCGTGCCTCTACTTTAATATAACCCGATATAAATCATGAACGTGGACGAGATTAACTTTGACCTTCTGTTCCTTTTCCATCGGAGGGAGATCAGTGCCTCGAATCTTCCGTATTCTTTATTAATTTCGATCATGAGTTGCGTCAATCAATTTATCGTTGCATCTGAACGCACGTGAATACCGGTCATTTAATAGATCCGACACGAGTCTTTGATACGTAAGATGGTTAGTACGAACGTTTTCTTTGAATCTTACGTTGATTTTCATCCAGTTTTCGTAATTTCCACTGGCTGTACTACGCGTCACGATGGTTCATTGCGTCAGATTTTTAATACGGTAATAAGCATGTGTGGGTCTAGTCTGGCGTATGCGTGTAATAAGGCAATTACGAAAGAAAATATACCTACGTAGTGATATTTCTTACAGTCAGATTGGAAATAATTCAGTTTTGATAATTACTCGGCTGGAAAGTTTCGATGTTGACGATTTGAAAATGCAGGCTTAAAAAAGTTCGAAAATGTAAATAATACGAGAATTTGAAAATTTGGAAGTGTATAAGCCGAGAAAAGAGGACGATTTGTCGTTGGAAATTTGTATGTTCGAAGAGTCGAGGAATTTGGAAATTTGAATATTCATATTGAGGATTTGGACATTTGGACCATGGAGAATTTGTAAATGCGAATATTCAAAAGTTTGAGATTTGGAAATTTCTACGCTGAAGAATTCTGAAAATTCGGCCATTAGAGATCTCGAAAATCAATTGTTCGAGAACGTAAATATTCAGCAATTCCAAAACTTGTATCTGTATTTATAGGATTAAAGTCACTCGAATTCGGAAGATACAATTAAGATTGCGATAGCGTGCCATTTAATCGTTCTCAGCCCGCTGATAAGCCGCAGCTTTTGCTTCTGATATAGTCGTTTAAAAGGAAGCGTAGTTACGTTCGATAAAGCAATGATGTAACGCACGCGTTTTTTCGTGTGCAGATACGTGTGTTTCGTCTCGGTTGCCTGCGTTCCAGGTGCATCAGTTTCTCGTTGCTAGTTTTGGCCTCGTCATCACGTTTGCGTACTCGCTGCAAATAATCTTGTGTAACTCTTTAACGATTCGCACCTACGCGAACCACTAAGTCGTAACAGTTTTGCAGAGCTTTTTGCCATCGGAAGATTACCGAAGAATAGTATTTTTGTGTCGCAGAAATGCGAATGGATTCAACGAGCTTCCGCGTCAATTGACGCCAATCAGCCGCATTATTTTAAAGATTGCACGTAGGCATCACTTACGTCAGTTATTATTGATTTGATTTACTCCAGAAAAAGTTGCATCGTAAACAGTTTAACGGTCGTGGAATTATAAAAAGTCTGTTAACGATCAGTTTCTTTTACTTAATAACGACCGTTTTCTTTCACTTAATAACGATCATTTCCAGTTTTTCCTTCCATTATCCGAACGTACGAGTTCGCGTCAAGTATTTCGTAATCACGTTTCACAAGGTTCGAACGAAGCCGAGAATCTATAAATATTCGAGTTTACGATCGTTCGTTGACAACAATAATTTGTGACACGAATCATTTCCATGCGCATAGTACGGTATCAAAATTGATATCAAACGAAGGTCGAAACTTTGTTACACGTTCACAGTCGAGCGCGGTTTATATACACGCGAACTCTTATAAGTTTCCATAGTTAATTATGAACAGAAGTTAGAATGAATCGGAAGCCACGTATAGCACGGTGAGTTTCGCTCGGGATTAATTCAGATTCTGCGAAACATAGCACCAACATACGCGAAGTTCACGAAGGTAATTAAACGCTTGCACAAAAAAACTTTTATGCGTGTATGGTATGTATTAATCTAAAACATTTCAAACTTTCGCCAACACTGAAACGAGACACGATCGTCATGATTATATTGATCAAATTTGGAGTCAATCCGAAGATGTAGAAAAAATTAATACACAGCGTGAGTATCGGGTATTTATTGACGTAATGGATAATGGACTATTTAAATACCTTCGCTAAATATTTACGTTAAATATCTAACGTAGGTTTTATGTTACAAACATTATCAATAAAACGATAGTAACCGATATTAATCGAATTTCCAGACGTATCTAATATCTTCGTCGAACGCGCGTACAAGCGCTCGAATACTCTTGCGAATTTCTATAAAATCTCAACGCTGTTCTCTTCCCTTACGCGTTGCGTTCCATCGATCACGTAACACCAAATATTTTTTCCTTCTAACAGGCACTTGTAATATTGTTCGGTAGAATTAATAAATTGCTTCGACGTGTATTTAAAGGTATTACGTAAAGACTATAACGCGTGACTGTGCCCAAAGGCTCGGTCGAAATTATCAGCGATCTCTTTCAATCTCGTTTAAATCCATCGCGCTCGCAAGTGCAACTAACTGGCCGACGTGGTCGTTTGCCAGTCTGTACGCAGTGCGGTAACAGTGAAAACCCGGAAATCCTTGCTCACGCCTTTTAAATCTTACTTTAGAGAACGACTCAACCACTTAGCCAGTGCTAATTCGGGCGTTCGCTAGAATCGCTTCGGTTAAAAGGGTTAACGATAAACGTGCCAATATTCTCACTGCGTCGTAATTCGCGGTGTCGATATAAGTACTGATCCTAACGCATCCTCTATTCAATGCGGCGATAAATCGCCGGGCTACGACCGATGAAATTATACGATCTCGACCTCCTTCTTTCTCGCCCTCTTATCAAACGTGCACGTTCACGCCAGCAATGAGATTCGCATTAGCTTCGTGAATTGAAAATCCTTCCTCTCCGTCTTTCTGTCTCTCTGTCTCTCTCTCTCTCTCTCTCTCTCTCTCTCTCTCTGTCCCTCTGCTCTTTTCTTCTCTTTTGTTCAGAATATTTTTGCAAGTAGCTTGCAGATACGAATAAGTCGTTGAAATGTATATGCAGCTCTAACAGCTAGATAAGCCGAGAGCCGGCGGCGTAAACGAGCTGACCCACATTATCGAAGAACCGTTCGTACGAGCAGGATGTGTACGTGTTCAGTGAGCGTTCGTATGCACCGGAACACTCGTGCGTTCTGTGACGACAGAATGCATCAATCGAGAAAGTCATCGCTTTCAGGCCCTTTCCGTTTTGCGTACCGTCCAACTTGTACCGTGATTTACGCGTCGATAAGTTTTCAGCATTTAACCCTACGCGAATATCTACGTCTCGACCTCGCTTCTTTTTTTCCCCGACAAGTAAACAGACTTTTTTTACCTTTTATAGCCTGTCGGAGCTGGAAATAAAAAGACGCGATCGGATTTAGAACGGTTCGAAGAACGCGCCGAGGTAAACACACGGTGTTGGGAATTCGCAATTGTGTCGAAAATTGAATAGGAAAATTAAATAGAAAAATGATGGAACGTAAATAGGAAACGATTCTTCTTTTAAGTTGGACAATTTGCGTTTGCTTTCATCCATAATTATTCCACTGATTATCGGTGGCAATGAGAATTTCGGTTACAGCCGATTATCACGTTTTCGTCATGCAAGTGGTGACTCGTATTTCTCACTTTTTATCACTCTACGTATACCGAATTCGTAAAAACTTGTTTCTCGAAGACTAGCGCGTGCGAGAATTGAAGCGAACACGTCAAGGCCTATTCTACGTGCACGTTTCTTCGTATCCAATGAAATAATTGCAGTATCGCAGTGTCTATCATATTTTTGCGATCCTACAACTAGCACGATGGTGACTCATCGGGCTAATCGCAGCAAAGTCGTGAAGTTTTCTCGCGTGGCTCCACTTTCACGCGTGCAAGTAGCACAACCTCGCTCTATCGTGCATCTTTGTGCTCTTTACCATCGCGCCTACCATTACCTCGGCGTACTCTCATCCCTCGATGATCAATTTCCTATTTAGAAACGAATTAGTAAAATGTATAAAAGATTGGAGCAACGTTCGACGCGCACGGATGAATTCTGTTACGCACGCGTTTCAGCAGTTTATTACATCGTATGGAGAAATACGACTATGTGGGAGCACACGCGACAGACTTCGTTATTTATATCAATCAAATTTCACGTAATCTTAGTTTCTGGTTACCCGACCTCTTATTTGAACAATCATCGAGCGCTATGAAAGTAACGATAACGTTTCACGACGCTGGTGTTATTTAAATTTAGCCCAGCTTACAAATACTCTATTTCAGAGTACTATATTTCAAAATATATCACTTTCAAATATTTTTCTTTATATCGAAGTTTGTTGAAATTTTGCAATCCGGATCGTTGACTATTTTATCCGCCACGAAGCATTCAAAATTTAATTTAAAACGTCCATCCTTATTTCTTTCGTTCAGCTAACTTTATGCACATTCTCATCTGACTGATCAAATTCTCAACTTTTGTTAGCATTAGCGTCGATACATTGCGTCGGTTCTTCCATTTCTTCGACTCTGCTACATATTTGACGCGTTTTATTTTACCAGGACGCTGCGTTACCCTTTTCTCGTAAACGATAGCTTGCGAGAAGAAATATCGCTCGTCTGTATCGGGCCTAGAAGATCTGCGAAACTACACACATCGAATATACTCGTATTTCGTTTACTCGTCTCTATATCCGCTATAATATAACTACATATATATCTATATAGTTTCGTAACTAATCGCTTCGCGCTGCACTGTTGTCGTTGACAAGACATAATACCGCGGTGCCTTATGTAAGCTCGATACATGCGAGATAGAAGATAGCGGTGCACGTGTTATCTGAGAGACGAGACCGTTTACCGCAGCCTTGTTCGGGGACGATGCAGCCTGTGTAACTGCATTGCACCTTGGCCACGTCGCGATATCGCGCCTCTCTCGTAGGAGTTCTGCTAGTCAAGGTTGATACGAAGTTCCCATCTAGTTGGACGGAAATCTGCAGTTTCCAGGAAAACGTGGCTTGGCTTGCTGCTGCAGATTTCGCTTGTGAAACGGACCTGTTCTACCTCGTAATTGTTTCGTCACTCTTTAAGCCTGTCTTCCAGCGTTTCGGTGCGGTGATAGTGCTCGAAATAACGAATGGAATCGACGTTATCGATCGAACGAATTTCCACTATTTCGTTTCACGAACTACGCTTTTAATCGGTGGGATACGTACACGAAGAAGGGCCAAGCAGCGGAATAATATTTATAAGTTGTGCGAAGGCGACATTGTTGAAAGATAATACGCCAACGTTCGTAAGTATTTGAACACGTGGCGCGACTCGATCAAAAGATTTGCAGGTTGTATGTTGGAAATCGTAAGAAAAGAGAACGTCTGTCTACGACTATCATCAAGTGCTCTACTAAATTTAAACCGAAAGAATGTATTTGCGTCGCTTTCATTCCGCGTTTATTTATAATGGATGGCAGAGAGGAAAGAAAATTTGCACCAGCTCGTAGAAGTTTCGATCGCTGGAAAATCGCGATATCGCGCGCAACTACCTTTCGTAGCCACGATGTTGGAGAACAGGGTTCAATACCGTAAGTTTACCGAAAACAAATCGCCGATGAAATGTTGCGTAAACGCAAGATCGGCCTCTAACGAATTAAAGAATCTTTAGAAATTTTTTTTATAGGAAATAGGAAGTAAATGAGCGTTGCATGAATCACAGATATTACGGTTATCCTTCGCCACACCAATCACCGTTTCGATAACCATCGGTTTCGCTTGCTTTCACCGCGATTCAATTCGACCTGCTGTTGCGATAATTATCGTTAAATCGCAGATTCGTGAAAGTCGTGATAAATTGTTCGCCGTAATTGCAACGCGGTATAGAGGAGTAGTAGTCGATTCGATTTGATCTTTCGAAATTCCCTCGAACTGTTTTTCGTGCGAGCGCGACTATTTGAGAAACAAGCGCGGGCAGACGCGCTTCGAAGAAAGAGAGAGAGAGAGAGAGAGAGAGAGAGAGAGAGAGCGGCGATAAATTTATTTCGAGAATCGGGAGAACGTTTTGTCGAGGATCGTACAAGAACCCTGGGTCGTCACCTTGAATTTTCTTGCGCGCCCGTCCAAAACAGCGCGGTTCATCGTCCTCCGTTTAGGATTCAACGCCCCCGCGTTGTTTTGACATAATTCGCCCGCCACGTGTTTTGTCGTCCCATAAATGATCGTGGCAACAAAGACCGACCTCGGATCGTTATTCGAAGCCGTTGAAAGTCGCACGTGTTTCTTTGTCGAGGCACGAGGAACACTCGCGTATTATTGGGTCATTGGCGTGTAAGAGAAAAAGAGAAGAAATTGGTAGGAATCGTTAACGTTCGAAGAAGCGACGTACGTGCCAAAAGTACGAGGGAAAGATACGAGCTCGTTTAAGGACCGCGAGGATACATCGTTGCGCCAAAAATATTCGCTTCTTCTTAGTCTTATTTCTGCATTAGATCTTGCATTTTCCATCTTCGTTGTTCTCCGGTTTTCATTAGCTGGTTCCACTCGTTCCTCGAATCTAAACATACACGGTCGTTCGTAAACATTGTCCATTTACAGAGACCGAGGTATATCTCAGAAATGAGCAGAAAATGATAAGGAACTCGAACAATGTTTATTATTGATTGAAATTATTACTCGAACGTACTACTAAATTTTTTTTTATATTTCTTCGCGTTTCATTTCAAACTTTCATTCCGACTTTGTCGAAACTTATTTACTATTCGATAAAGATGTCATGATAAAAAATAGGATACGGATATACATTATGCGATAAATCTATGATGCTACTAAAACCAGTTACCTTTGAACTTTTTTTCTACACTTTACTGCGAGCTTTTCGAACAATCCAATAATTGGATATTATCCAATCCGTCTTGTCAAAAATAACCACGTGTCTGAATACTTGCGTGCGATGATGTATTCTATAAATTCTTGCGAAGGATAATTCCGTAATTCTGGAGATTTATGGAGTTCGTCGTACGTGGAACATAGGTCGTACGTATATATAACGTTGATACGCTAATTAGAAATTGAACGGAGTGGTCGAAACACGGAGTCGTTAATGATCTCCGTGCATGTGCCTGCGATTGCACGTGCAACCGCGGAATTGCAGTGGTGTTGGTTGCATAATATGCAGGTAACCTAGATCTGCACCCACTGCTTTCCACCCACCGGCCTCATTACCCCTTTGAGATTCTCTCTTCTCTTCGCTTGTCCCCCAGCCACTCTAGGAAACCTTTGTCTCGCGACAACACGCTCTTTGCACCGTTTTCGGGCATCTCAGTCTCCAAGGGTTCGCCGGACGCGGATACATTTTTACGTAATTGCGCTGTCAGAGTTATCGTCCTTTCTTCGAGTTCGTCTGGTTAACGTCGATCTCTCCACCAATCAACCATCGTCCGATTAATTGGATCGTCGAGAAACGATGACTTTTTAATTATCAGAGTTTGCTTCCCTCTGCGGTCTGCTTTATAGGGCGCGATTCCTTGCTAGGAGGAAACGAGCACGACGAGTGCAGGCTCGTGTAGGGTGCAGCATTTAGTACCTACTCGCGTAACTCGAACGCGAGAAGGAGGTGAAGTGGTCGTACGCTATAAAAAAAATCCTCGTCGAGCCCTTTCCAACCCTCCAGCGAATTGACGTCATGCCCTTCCCTCGTCGAGACATTCATCAATGTAGAAGGCGGCGCACTGTGTGACACGTTGCGGCACGACATGTCGTGCAAAACACAGCAGGCCTGCCGTTTATTCGCGGCGTAAGCTGGCTCTAAACGACGCGGCTATTCGCCAGTCTAGTCGCTGCCAGGCTCCATGGGACTTTCCTATGATAACGAGAAACTTCCTCCCGTTCGTGTTTCGCTACGTCGAAGCCGTTTCGCGAATTTACCTTGCGTATTGCGATATCATTTGTGTGATCCGTTGAGAAGATATCAAAGTGCAGTGACGACCGAGAAAAATCGACTATCGTACTCGAGAGGTTATCTCGGATGAAAGAGAAACTTTAACAGTGTCCATTAGCTCGACTTCTTTCCAGTATATCTTTCATTAGCAGATTGCAGATTTTTATGCAAATCGATGCTTTTACGAGCGCAATTAATGAAATGGAATTCGAGCAAACACTCGTTCCATCCATCGAATTTAAATCATTTTAATATCGTTACTCTGATATTGTAATTTTCTTCTTGTCAGCTAAGACGCGATATAATTTATTTTTAACAACGCTGTATCTATAAAAAGATAGGAGCTCGACAAGTAGAAGTATCATTATTTTTAAGAGAAGACAAACTGAATTAACTCTTGCCCGATGAACAAGTGACGCATGATGTTACCGTAGCGTCACCGGTTGTTGTCACGCTGTAAATCGATTTATATAGCCGTCAAGCCATTTAAATTCGCACTGACTGGCGATACTCGAGTGATAAGTGCAGGAGGATGGCTGCGCGCACGCCTGTGCCAAAAGCAGAGCGGATGTAGCGAAAAGAATCCAAAACGAAACCGCTGTATCTCGTTCGGGGCCGTCTCGGATTTCGATATTGCAGTCTACGCTTACAGCGTTGATTATCATCGTGAAACTGGATAGTCACGGACTCCGTGTGTATTAGAGATACGAAACAGGTACGAGCCTCTTTCTGTCCTTCCGTAGAGATCTCGAAGCGTAGCGAAGATCGCCGATCTCCGTTTTCGGTTTGCTCGCGATTCAATAGAAACGGTGAACGCTGTTTCCCGAGTCGAAGCGCATCCAGCTGTTCTGCATTCGCGTGGCCGTGTTATCGCGATAAAGCGCGCCGCTACGAATACCTTGCGCTTTTTTTTACTCCGATTCTAGCCGAGGATACCGATGGAAACGCGAAAACGAGAGGCACAGCAACGGAGAACCTGTTTCACCGCGAATAGAGAGTCGGACATTGAGGAGAAACAGGTATCGACTTTGTATCGTGAAAATCGTATCGTTGTATGAGTTTACGAGACTAGCCATTTATTGATTTTTTTTTAAAGCACTACCAGCTCATTTTCTACGTGATTGAAGTTTCGTATGATCGACTAATTCTAATCTTGTTAATTATCGTCGTGAAATTCGATTGGAAAGCGGCCTATGAAAGGCAACTGGCAATCAGCGGTATCACGAAGAATCGGATACTTCGCTATATCCGTTCGCACAGTGAATTATTTGGAATTTCCTTTATGGAAACTGCGTGATATTATATAGCGCGCGATTCTACTTTCTCCCGACAATCCGACTTACGAAATTACACAAACGGAATAAAACGCTCACTTCGGTAACTTTACTTAACGTTACCAACAGTTTTCGGCCGAGTATCTTACCAAGCATTACATCTCAAGGCAGAGCATTAAAAGTTCGTTATTTATTTTCCAAATCGTTTCTCATCTCTGCGAAATGCATACTTGTACCAAGTATCTCGTAATCTCGATATATATTCTGTTAGAAAAATGCGAATATAATTATATTCGCAAGATCGTCGAGTCTCATAGCGGTGCTAATGAAATTCCAAAATGTTTCGTATAACATACAGTACATTTACGAGAGATTGCTCTAGGATGCCAGTGTTGGGATACTTTCGCGAGCTTGTATATATTAAGATGCCTGGAAAGTTCGTAGGTTAATTTTGAAAGCTGTCGTCGGTGTTTGAGAATGTCTCCTCGTCACAACACGGGATAGATTCGTCCGCAAACCGTACATCCCTTGTTACTTCGGCCAGTCGACCCAGTTTCGTCGCTGTACTCCGCAAAAGTGGAACGCGGTAGGTCAATCGCGAGAGAACGAGAGACAGAGAACTCTCGATTTTCGTAAAAACTGCCGCCTGGGAAGCGTCGTGGAACGTCGCGTCGTAGTGCTCCTTAAATCTGATTTGTCTCGTCTCTTGCCTTCTTTACCTCCCTCCCTCCCTGCCTTTCTCTCTGTCGTTCCGGTAAAAGTGAGGTTATTTTTTTCGCGGAAGTGCACGATAGAAAGACGGAATGGAGGAAACGAGAACAACGGGGTGGAGTGTGAGGCAGAAGCTCGAGAACGTGCCTTTTCGCCGATCCTCCTTCTGCATGGTCTTTCGTAGTGAACGCTACGAAACAGCGCGCAAGCCTACCGGAAGCGCGAGTTTATTTTTGGCTGGTGTTGGAAACGTTCTTTTGGCAGCACGATCACGGATAGAATCAAAAGGTACGCGACTCGTGATGTATTTCTAGCGATCGGCGTTACCATCTAATTCGACCAGCTTGCCATTGGATTCGCTAGACCGCTTCGCCTGATGGGCTTGGCCCTGCTTTCGAGTTAGAAAAACAGGAAGTCGGCAAACAGGAACGGGATAGGCTGACCGAATCGCGAAACGCTATCTCTACGCGTACCAATGAATGACATTGTCAGTCTCGTCGAGATTTATTTTATCGCAGGATACTACTACTTTCTTAGTTCCTCGTTCTTTGTTTGTTTATGTAACGTCCACGTACGATTCGCACGTTCTTACGGCCTCGTTTATAAATGTTAGGATACATACGGGTTTTATGCAGAATGTGGTAATTAGACCGCGAATATTTATGCGCTTTCGTAATTCTGTGACTATAATTCAGAAGAATGAATTTTAAATAGACACTTGTTTGGTCTATATTTTGTAACGAGTGCTTTAATCTAGATATTCTATATATATTTTGAGTTACTTAAAAATGATTAAACTCTCGAGGATTTTAATAATTTTCTAACAACGCTTAAGACTCGCCTCATTTTCTGCAAGCGTGTGCCCTAATTATCACGAAAGGGGGTGCACTTACGAATATATTAGTGTCACTTTTGGTAAATAGTTCTAGCAGAAGTTTTGGAGCTTTCCGGTGAATCAATGGATCTAGTGTTTCATTCGCGAGCCGTTTGGAGTCTCGTTTCTTTCTGTTCTGAAAGCGTTTTAAAGTCGTGAAACGACACCACAGGCAGGGTGCGGTTTCATGAGTTAGCAACAGCCGGTTGTGCCACGGTGTCGCACGGTATCGTACCACGCACTGACACGTGTGCACCGTTGCACTCGTGCAAGCACATTATGCAATCGCGTGCGTTGGTTTTACGCGCAATTCGTAAGCTCCGCCGATGGCCGCGCGTGAACGCCACACGGAAGTCACGGTGAAGCTCGCCAGTGTCTGGGCCAGACGATGGAGCGTATGAAGATCGATGTCCACGTGATCAAGATATCGCGTGTTTCCAATTACTTTGCATTTTCTTTCACGACAATTTAGAACCGTTTCGTATTTTTCTCGCAATACTGTTTGTTGGAATAATGCCTGTTTCTCTATCTAAGTGGAACAGGTACAACACCGTCGTTCATAAATATTTGATCACATCCATTATTGCAAATTCAGATAAAAGTCTTTGATTTATCTTTGACGCCTGGTCTTACCTATGACAATCATAGTTTAAGTTTTTAAGAGTTCATTCGTATTTCGATTCTTAAAAACATCATCTTTATTTCTTGTCGTGATACGTTCTTATGATTTCGGAAGGTACAATGATTTTTTTATAATAATATGTTACCATCGATTTACATGTGAATTTCACTCGAAAATTCTGAGGAAAGTTCTCTTCGTTAACTTAAACCCTGCGTTAAGACGAGCTCGACAAACAGTTTGACTCGTTTCCAACAAGAGGATCTATATCAATTCGTTGTCACTGGGTGAAAGGATTCTTCTGCGCGATTTGCAAATCGACCAGAGAACGCGTTACACTTGGATTTACGCAGTTTCACGCGGCTCACAGGTACGCAAAACGTGCCTCACACCGCCGCCGCGCTGTCATTGACAGAGAGTTAATCTAATCTCACAATCGCATCTTTATATGACACAAGCTACTAATGAGCGGCTCAGAGAGAATCGTAATTAACTCGGGCAACGTTCTGCGCAATAATCGATTGCACAAGCGATGAAGACAGACTCTGTAAAGTAGATCGCAAGTTCAAGGTAGTTTCTCGTGAAATTTAAGGTCCTCCTCGACGTCACGTCACATCCTTAGCAACTGTTGCAGCTGCAACATTTTTCTCAGCCTGCATTGAATTATTCGAGAGCCGCCGAAAATAGGTGGCCCACTTGCACCGTCCGAAATCCGAAGTTGTTCCCATTCGACTGCCTCGAAACTCTGTCGTCTATTCGGATACGAATGGGGTTTCGGTAAGGAAAGGTGCCGTGTGTTTTACTGACGGCCTCTGCCTGTTAATAGCCCGTAAGTACCTGTTTAAACCGTCTAGGTAATTCGTGGCAGCTGGTTCGAGTGAAAGGACACGAACGAGAAAGGACTGCTGTGCCTAATACGATCGTAGGCCATGGTTATCGTAATTTGGTTGAGTACAACGCAGAACCAGGGTATCTGGTTTGTTACTTTTGCCAACTCGTCTGATTCAACCGGTTTTCCAACGTATTGCGTTCACGTTAAATACCGTCTTCCTTGGTTAACGTTTCTTACCTAGCATCTTTTCATTTTTCAAGGTACAATAGCTTGCACATATATATTTCAACACTTTTTCGTGAGACATTTTGAAATGTCATTGACACTATAACCACTAGACACTATCATGATTATATTGACAAAGCTGAAGACCAATTTAAAAGTGTACATAGGAGTTACAAGATATTTATCGCAAGCGTATATTTCGTCATCGGCGTAACGGTGTCAGTTATTCGTTGTATTACTACACCACACTATACGTTTAAGTGTAAACGTAGAATTTAAGATTTCAGAATGATTTATACTACATAATATACGCATAAAAGGTTTCAAGTTCTTTCGCGATATTTTCAAATGAAAGCAAGGAAGGAAGAAAAGAGTTATAAATTTTCAGTTTTCTCAAAGGTTTCGAAACAGTAGGTAAGACGATTTACCGAAGGAAGACAGAGAATATATTTATGATGCTTACTTTCGTAAATGACGTTGCAAGTTCAATTTTCATGCACTCGCAGAATCGATATAACTGGATGGAGCACCTGGCCAGAGTGAAAGGACACGAACAGAAACGTCACGAACGCGCCGCAATATCGCGACGATTAGCGTTGGCTCGGTACCAACTGGAATGCCAGGCTTATAAAGCGACTTTTGGTAACTATTCCTAGCAACTGTGGTAGTAGTAGCATCGCGTTCGATGTAACCTCGCGCGACAAATTCAAGGGCGGCTTCGCTCTACAAAGCGTTCCACGAACACTTCTCTCTATGTTTTATCGACTTTAACCTACCGTTAGAAAAAGCTAAGCTCCTGGCTACGTTGACTAGCTAGGTGAAAGTGGTATTTATTCTAGAGATAGTGGACGCAGTCAGATATCGATAAGATAAAAGTTACCTTCGATTCTGTGACCTCGTAAACTTCGCTACGAGGCCTTCGCCAAGTAATATCGCAGAAACTATCTGATCGATAATAGGGATAACTACAGAAACTGATCGAACCGCTATTTTCTTAAGTTGTACTCGATAAGCTTGGTAGCATTACCGTTTAAATAGTTCGTGCTTCAAAATGAGACGATAGAGAATTCGTCCGAGGATTCCCATTGGACTTTGTCTTTTCTATATCTAGTCGTTCCTCGCTCGAACGACGTAATATCGGGGATACTGTTTGATCGATAACAAGGATAATTGAAGGAACTGATCGAACCGCTATTTTTTTCAACTTCGACTCGAGGAGGTTGGCACCGTTACTCTATGCTCCAAAACCAGACGACAAAGGATTCGTCGAAGGGTTCTTTCGCAGTTTTCCATTCTTATAGTTAATGCGGATATGATTTCTTATTCGAACGAGACTACTCTAATCAAAGAGCTCGCCCCATTCGCGATGAAGTGGTTCAATGGAAAGATTGCTCGGCATTGTGCTTTCTTCCGAAAATAGTCTCATGGTCAAAGGGTTAGTCGACAGTCTTTGTTCCCTTGGTGGGAAGCAGTCGCAAATCGAGCCATATGGCACGAGAGACGGCAAGCCATTTTCGTACTAACCTGGAAATAGACTTTCGATACGTGACACGTGCGCTCGCCTGCACTCGCGCGGCGTCTGCTAGTCAGACACGCTAGTGCGCATGTACGGACAGTCGATCAGCTGTTCGACGCCATCTTTTGCTCCCAGCTGAGGGCTCGACGCTACGCTCAGCTGACCTCGTCGTTGATACGAGCCCCCAGTATTGGCAGGCTCGTACCTAGCTGGGGCCTTTATGGTGGCTATCTAGATTTCGATGTTACAGTTGAATTCTGACTATAATTACGTTTGTTGCTCCATATTCTTTCTTTTTTTCTGTTTTTCATTAAGTAAATGGAAAAAGATCGAAATATAAATTTAATTATTAATAATATCGAGAAAGAAGATTCTTATCTTCTCTTTTATCGGTGTTTTTTGCATTCTCTCTTTTCTCTGTCTTAACGAAATTGAAACTTGATTTAAAGTTTATTATCGATTAACATCCCTCTTACCGTTGAATCTATTTCTGCACCTTCTTCTTTTGTCATCGAAGTCTGGATTTAATCGAGAATCTTTGTTAAGTTACTATTAAGTAAAACTTTCCCTCTTCTTGCTATCGATCTCCTTTATATACGTTCTCTCCGTGAGATCATATACTAAAGAAGTCACGAGATAAAAACACCGTAAAATCACAAAGATATTCGCTTTTAAATGCCAGCCACAAACCGCGATCACTCGTACACACGCGTATAACAGGAATCCGATAGCTATAAATCACGAATCCGTAAAATCGTGTCGATGCCGACTCGTTTATTACGAACAGATAGACACCTGGTTTCGTTGTGTTTTATTCTCAAGAAGGAGAAAGAAAGATGTAATAACCGCGGATTACCAAAGAACGAATTTGTTTACGCAATCTTTTTGCAAGTGTTTTCCGCGAGTGCGGGCTCGCTTGAGAACGAATAAATTACATACATTTCACCGTTAACCGCAGCGGCTGATTTTCGACGAAACAAAAGCATACACGGTTGCAAAACGTCGTTCCACACGGTTGACAGTGGAAATGCTTGTCTTTGGGCCGACACTGGTGAACGAGAAAAGGCCTCGACCAGCCCAACCTGGGCAAGGAAAAAGGATACAGAACAGGCGATGTGTGAGCAGAGTTCGATAAGCAGTGGACGCGTGTATCTACTATTCGATCGATAAACATTAGCCTTGACATGATATCCAGAGGACCGCTCTTTCACCTCGCCTTTTTTACTTGAACCTAGTTCCTACCGTTGCCGTTTCTTCTTTCAGTTAGCACGGGACCTGCAACTCCGAGTATAGAGTGCGCGATCTCGTGCTCGTGACTTGGGCGATGGGATCTGAAACAGTTCGACTCACTTCGAATCTATATAAATAAAATGGTTGATAAAAGTATCGAATTATTTAGGGAATTCGTAGCGCGCTCGACGATCCACGTTTTAAAGAAGATTCGCTTGAAAATTCGAAGCTCATGGAATTTTGTCTAATTAGAAGCCAGATTACATATTTAGCTCGATCCTACGTTACCCCAATAAAACGTTGAACGTTGAGTTACAACCCTAGTTGTATATTAAAAGAAATTAACGTTAAGCCTCGAGTGCGCGCCAGTGATTATGAAAGCCGCCTAAGTCATATATTTTTCGTTTCGAGATATTTAAAGTTTCGCGTTTGACGCATCAACTGAATTCTGTTTAACGACGCAGTAACCAGTTCGATCCGACGATTCAATTTCTACTACGTTGCGAAAATGTTTTCGAATAATTGCAATGTAAATAAATGCAACGCAAAATAAGCGATAAATTTATTTTATTTTAGATTCTCGACTCAGACCACTTTCATAATCGCCTACACACGTACATTAACAAAGAGTAGAACGACGTTGAATTTTATCGATACGTTCGTTTCCATTCACCGGTTCTAACCTAGTCTGTCTTTTATCAAATCCTTTCGATTACGAGAAATTGAACGGTTCGGGGAACGGGGAGAGTTTGAAGGAATTCGAGTAAAATCCACCGGGATTTTTATGCATCTATGAGAAATTTATAGCCGAGAAAATACACAGAAATTTTCAACGACTCGAGATCGAAGATTCGACGCTTCTCAAGCCTTTCAAGAATTCTAAACTTCAAATTACATTCAAAATGATCGCTCGGTCTCCCCATAGTCGCTAAAAACTTCGAATTGCCTCGAAGTTGAGACGAGAACTCTCGCGACTCCGACTATTCGTGACTGTTCCGAGACACGTCGAATATTCTTCGCGATCCCTGTTCGCGAAATCTTAAACAAGCCACGCAGTTTCGTCAATAAACGTCGCGTGTAAACATCGCGAGATATCGTGTAAATGGTAACTGAAGGCAGCAAAATTCCTGCAGTAGAAGCTACTGTTTCTGTAGATTAAAAATTGAGGCTGGATCTGGAAAAGCAATGGAACAGTCGTCTGCGTATTTGATCGCAACTGGCTACATTATATAAACGGAAATCTAGTACGAACGGAAACTTGAAGTTTCTCTCGGTATCTACTCTCGCTGTTCCATTACGTCAGCTCGCTTCTACGATTTTTCATGATTTCCATTCTACCCGAAGGAAAGAGGGGTGACTGCGTTTGCGTCATCTCGTTGCCTGGAAAACGATTAACCGCTTGCGTCAACCAGACCTTTGCCCGTAATTGTTTTCTCTTCATTTAGCTGATCCTTTTACCGAGTGCTTCCTCCTAATCCTTTTTAAATTGTCGCTTCAAGACTCAAAAGAGGTAGAGAATCCGGGATTCAATCCGCCCATCGTAGCTGAACGTAGCTTTCGAGGAACACCAGGTATATTCTTGTCCGTTTTGAAACAAAGTTCTGAGACGTTTGACGAAGACGTCCTGATTCGAGTGGCGCGAGTCTCCGATGTCCACTGTGTGTCTCTGGAAATAGAAATAGAAGCGTGCTGTTAAGGTGGTGGATACTCGAATCGCTGGTGGACGTCTTAGTTTAGACACTGGTTTTTCCTTACCAGACTACTGTCTCTCGATGCCCTAGCAAATACACGTTCCTCCTGTAACTCGACCCGGTCTTTTGTAGTTTTCAACACCCAGTTCTTTAAAATTATATCTTCGCGTACTGCTTGAAACGCCCTGTACGTACATTTCTCTTTCTTAAGTTACATGAAGCGACGTTTAAACCGCGAAGTGACATCGATTTGAAGAAAATCACCAAGACGCACGTGCTTCCTCGTGTCTTCTTCTTTCTTTCTGTGATCTTCGTGTAGCTACTTCCGAATGTGGATCATCGTTGCAGGTATTCAAAGTGCGCAGTTTTCGCGTCAGTTTAGAGTCATCGGCGACGCGTACGGTTTGCTTTTCCAGCGTGGATTTCACTCACGGCTGTTTAATATACATGACTCCGTATGTGCAACAGCTGTACACGCGAGACCCTCTAACGCTTCTGGAAATAGAAAGTCATTCGCAAGGTGTACTAAGGCTAAACCACTGTGCCATTAGCCAAGCTGCAATGTGATTCTCAATTTGTCATTAGCTGACATTTCGCGGATGAAATTTTCACGTTGCACAACGAATTATCTTTCGTTGGGTTTGCTTAATTTTTTGCATCATCGACGAGCTACCTTTCAGGCTGAACAGACAAGAGAAGGATCCTCCTCGAACGAGTCTCACGGATTCACCCCTCGTGTGACGCAGGCTTTCGAGCAAGTGTTCCCGAGTGCATTGTACTTTGTTCTGCTGGTATCTGAACCTTTCCACTGTTTGCAATTGTGGCGAACGAAGGCCGGTCTTCTCTGTAATAATATCTCGCGGATGAAGATTGCGTTTTCTTTGCCTGTTATCGCTCTGCCGTCAATATTGGACTTCCTAGCACTTATTTATGGCTCGAAAGGGAATATAACTTATTGTCAGCGGCAATTACTGAAATGAAGATGCAGTTTTGACGCTGTACGCGACGAGATATTACTCGTTTTGTCGTAAGAGTTATTTATAGCTCGATAGAAAGAGTTGAGGTAATTACTAGAAACAAAAATGAAGTCCTCGGTACCTTAGTTCTGTTGCGATCCTTGAATCTTTATGTCTCCGTTTCTCCCTTGCCTTAGTGAACAAAAGAATCTTTAATTTCTTAAAAAATACCCTCAAATCGTACATTATAATATTTTCTTGAAATTTAGGAAATTTGAGAAAAAACGATAGAACGCAACAGGAACAAATTATGATCCACCATTAACGTCTGCACTTCTTAGGACTTATTTATGACCCAAAAGGAATTTCAACGTAGGGCTGTAGTTACTAGAGAAACAAAATTGTCGACACTTTGCTCAATAATTTATTATTAACGTTTGCAATTGCTTGCGCTGTGGAGTGATTCAGTTACGTGAACGACGATTTTCTCGCAGAGGCGGAATATAATATCTTAATGGACGAAACTCATTGTCAGTTGGCGGATATCTTTCGATCGTTTGCTATTAGATCCGCTCTCGAAACCCACACGATGCCCGCACGTACCGTGTGGGCCATAAAACGACTAACGAGGGTGTCATTAAACATCTGGTCGTAGTGCCGGGCGAAAAAGAAAATACTATTCATGAAGGTTCCCTTCCTGCAGAGAAATTTGGTATTGTGAAAAGATTCGGTGTCCCGTTAAGTCTACCGAAATCCTTGAAGATTATGATTTCTGAATAGTCATAAATCCTCTGATTGAAAGGAATATATTTCTAAAAGTTTGAAGTTTCAAGTTAAATCATGCCTATAGACGAACAATAATACGTAAATTTCTCAGCTGCCTATAAATCTCGTTTTCCAAGCGAGGACAATTTCTTATCTCGGACGATTATCTCCTTGATTTGTTGATCGTGTTGAAACAATCACGACTACCGTTATTGATTATTAGTATTTAGATAATTGATATCAGTTATATCGGATTAATCAGGCATTTAAAAAAGGAACATTTTTATACCCTACAAAAGGTTGTTTTGAAATGTAAGACAAATGGGGAATATAAAATATCCAAATCTCTATCTAAACGCCATCTTTTTAATTATGTATATTCATAAAAATACGACTTTGTATAAATATCCGCAGTCTATAGCCAAGCAAATAAAGGGATCTCGAGCTACGTGAATTAATCTGAACGAGGTCGTAAAAATAGATTACAAGTGTACGATTTGTTCGGGTCATTGATTGCTATTTAAGTTTAAAGTCTCATCGATGAAAGTAGCCATAACGTAAAAGCAAGATCAGTCGTGGATGTCGTTAGCCCGTAAATGCCATCAAAGGAAGGGAATCGGTGCTTTCGAGTGGCAGAATTCCGATTTTTGTCGTCCGCTTAATTACCTTCGTGTCACGTCCGCCGTTCCATGGCGGGCGAGGAAAAGGTATCGTTGTTTGTGCAGCGAAAGAAGCAAATTAGTATAATTAAGTTACACGGGCTGTACATGTCACGACCGAAAATGGAACGGAATTAAATTTACCGCGATATTCGATAAAGCGGAGCTCACGATACCCGCAAGAATGACCCTTTTCAACTTCGTTCGCTGCACGTACTTCGGAGAAGAGCTCGGCTGCGAGATTAAGAAGATTATGCTAAGAGCAGTATCTGTTTCTGCGAGTTCTATGTCTGAAGCCAGTTCCTTGGCTTTCAACGTTTGATATTACCATAATATCCTCCCTGGCGTCGAGCGAAATAAGAAGAAACATCGTAGTAGCTTCACGGTAAGCTCGAAGAAGACTATCGCTCACAGTTATTCGGCCACTTTTTAAAACCACGACTGTAATCTCTAATCAATAATACAAAATGTGTACACGTTATAATTTCCTTTCTTCATACAAAATTACCATTTATGTATTAACTTTCCTGGTAGACCAGTCTCAATCTTAATCTATATATGAACGATGAGAAATTGTTCTCTGGCACGGTCCAAATTGTAAAAAACATACCTCGATACAACTTTTACAATTTTTTATCCAACAAGCCGACAAGCTGCTTCGCTGGTACTATAAAAGTTAAATGAGAAACGCTCAACGTTATCGACGCATAAGATTCTTTACCGGTGCAGTGAAGAAGCCTAGTATCGATACCGATTGTGTGGGACGTTGAAATTGATTCGCTGCGATTGCAGCAACGTCGATAAGCAAGTGATAAATTTACATAAAAATGCTGAATTAATTTCTATACCAAGTATGATCAAGACAATGCTCGTTGCTCCAATAATGCGTCATACATATGTATCGACAGCAACAAAGAAACTTTATCTTTTACGGTGACTAGTAAGGACGACGCAGGATAGAAAAGTTGTATCATTGAGATAGTTACGAACGATGTTGTGGGTAGTAAAATTCGTGCAGAAATCGGTGCTCCAAGTTAATTGCCAGCTCGAAGGGATCGAAGGGACGGGCAGATGCGTTCGAAACGGCTCGTACCATTCGAGATTTTTGTAGTCCCTTTAAATTTGTTGTTGTGTCACGTCCGCAGCCACAGGCTTGTATCTCCCTGCTGCACGTGACGAAAGAAAACAAGGTGCAGTCTGGCCGGTGCAGCAGGTTCGAGGTTTCCTGAACGGTTAGTACGTCTTTTAGGGTCGGTGCTGTTCGCCTTCTCCGGCAGGCAATCAATGGAAACGCACGACTCCTTGTTGACAGTTCGCATTTCTCCATTATTCCCCATGAAAGGGGCTACATTTTCGCAACGGCCGAAACCGTCGGGGACTTTGCACGGTTTCATTGTGAGCAAAAAGAAAAGAAAATGAAAAAAGTTCCCATTGTCTTTCGAAGGCTACGAAAAAGGAGCGAATTCGTCGTTGGTCACCGTTGTTGTCGTCGTCGTCGTTACGCAACTGTGTCAAGCTGAAAGGTAGAATTAATTCCGTATGTTCCTTGGCTCTTCCTCTCTCGTTCTTCGAAAGTTGTTCGTGAAACCTCACGAGGAATATGTATACCGCGAGTGGCAAAAGCATTCGTACAGTTTGCGCGTAGAAATAAGAAAAGGAGAACAAGACTATATAAGAATATCGTAAGACGAGGAAAACTTAGTACACGTTTCTTTTGTTTAAATATGTAGGAAATGGTAGTATAGAAGATATTTGTCTTTCTACTTTCGCGTTTCGATCGCTTGAAAAATTTGTGTTTATCGCTATAGATCTCGTGACGAGCGAATCACGTTCTTCTGTAATGCGTGAACGAGACATTTCTATTACATTTACATACTTATCGTGACGATTCGTTTCTCGTAAACCGCGTGATTTCGAATTTTTAAAGACCGGATCGACTCCTTGCGTGTTGTATATCGTCGCGATAAACAACGGAGTATCGCTAAGGGAAAGAATCTGCTAAATTGGCTGCATTGCACAATAGTTCTCGCGAAGCAGGAATTTATCGTCGAGTAAAAAGAAGAAGCACGAACGCGGTCGAAGTAGCGCTCGTAATTTATACTATCGAATGGGAAAAGGCGATAACTGGTTTCGAGCTTTGCGTAATGACCGTGAAATCGTGTAGGGAATAAAAAGGAGCTCTGTAGAGACGTAGAATCGAGAACAAGCCCCATCAAAGGGGGTATCAGACTCGCGCAAAAATAATAGCAGAATTTAAGGAACGAGGTCAGTTCTCGTTATTCTCGTTGCACGATCAATCTTGAAGTTTATTTTTCCAAGCCTGTAACTCGCATAACGAACAATCGAAGTGCACGTGATAAATAGCGAGCCAAAATTTGCCACTGTTTTACCATCGACCTTGTCTGTTATTTATCACGCGATCGTGTTACTCTTCGGTTTATTAACCCTTGCGAAATCTTTCCCTGTTTTGTTGGTTAAAAAAGAAACTGATCTTTCGATTGTAGAAGTTTTCTCTTACCGAGTTTTCCAAAGAAAAACCGTTCAACAAGCGACTTGTAGAAATAAACTCACACGCGATTGCGTTTATAAAGGATTGCATTTTTTTAACGGGTCGCTAAAACAGATACGTACATTACATGTATAGCGATACGTTAATCTTAACGATAGCGATTGAACTTTTTTCTGAATCGAGAGTACAAACAGCGTTATACATCGGTGCCTGATAAATCTGAAAAGAAGAGTATATAAATAATTCGAGAGAACACTCGTACAAAAGATTTGCTTGCAGAGGCTTTCCGATTAATCGGAGACCGACTCCTCTCCATTTTCACATGCGTAATCAGCAGCTCTTTGTCTCCGTTTGGCTTTTTTCGATGCCGCCAAGGTTCTTTAACCTCCGTGCTGGTAATTCCTCCGAAATCAGAGGGGTGAGTGGGCCGTGTCTAGACGCAGCAACCGACGACCCTTTTCTCGAAGGACGAAGGGAGGACAGAAAGGTTCTGTCACGATGACAGCGATCCATTGGTGGATAAACAGCTGAGTTCTGTTTGAGAAATTATTCGTCCGACAAGAGGCTGGAGGATCGTCGAGTGCATAAATATTCTACTTCGGAGATGTTTCGTTTGCCCTTGGTTTAAGCATTTCTGGTTCTGCGTCGAACTGGATACATACGGTTTTCTATTTTACCCAACGATTCGCTCAGTTCGTTGTGTATCACGACCGATCCGCTTCTTCTCTCTATGCACCAATTCTGGATTTGATTTCTCGCTGATAAAAATAAAATTGTTGACGGCAAAAGACGTTCAGACGCGATCCGCGACGATTTCGCTGAACGTTCCTTTCCTTTGCGGTCAACAAACACCTCCGACTTCCTACGCCGTATCTTCCGCTGGCTGAATGCACGGTGGAAATAAGAAAATCATCGTTTCCAGTTCTCTCGAATCTACCTCGACGAGGAGAGTTCGACGACGCGTGACGTAGGAAGATTTATAGGATTGCTTCGCGAGGCGGTCCGCAATCGTTGCTCTTTTCAGTCTTTGCGACTGATTGTACGGTACATACGTGTTCGGATTCGCTTCGAGCGAGCCGAGAAAATACTCGCGACCGTAAAAGAAAATATCCTGTTTAGCGTTGCTCCCTGCTACCTCGATGATATTCCTGTTTCCGACTTGTGCGGCAACGAGTCTCCGAAATTAAACGCTCGCAAAGTCCGTTAGCCTTCAGAAATTTGTTTGTTCGAAGGAGAATCGAACTTTATCGTTCATCGTTTTATTAACCGTATTGTACTGTCCAAAATAATTGGAAGATCGTTTTACGTGTCACCTTGAGTTTCATGTTCGCAAACTTTTAACGGTTTCAACGGATTTTTACGCGTAAAGTTAAATATGGTTAGTATATTCCGTATGTCAAGATAAGGGGAAAACGTCGTATAAACATTTGTCATTGGAAGCATTGTTAAAGAATTAGAACGATATAACGATATACGAAATGTGACGTTGTAATGTGAATATGCGTTATTGCGGTGCAAAGTACGAATAGATCAGGAATATTTAAATCTAGTAGGAGTTGGAAGGTATCGTAATACATGCATCTACAACTTCAATTACAATTCCGTTTCGAAATGTTCAGCATTCCTGTCGATACAAGATCGGCAGCAGCGAAAAAATTGAATTTATTGCTCGTTGAAGTTGCAATCGTAAAAGTATTACGATAAATTCCAACTGCTACTAGATTTAAATATTCCTGATCTACTTATACTTTGTAGCGTAGCGATGCATGTTCGTAACCGCTCATTGCGTACATCGTTTTTTCGTTATAACTTTTTAACGATGCCCGCCACTGAAATCTTTTTTATATCTCGTCCTACGGATTCTTCCATTTTATTTTCAAACGCAAGAAATTTCTCAACCATAAAAGAATACGATTGGTTGGAAAATAAAGCAGACTGCGAATGGAAAGAGCCCGGCAGGGTTAAGAAAGTTCTCTCGGTTTGCTAGAGGTAGTGGAATGTTGTTTCCCAGAGCTTAGATGGAGTCGGATTTAGAGATGGTTTATTGGTCGGGATGTGCGTGTCCAGAGGCGCGGCCTTAGCGCATTGTGAGGCATGTTAACGAGCTAATTGGTAACGGACCGGTGGCAACAGAAGACGGCCTCGTCCTCATCAATGATTTCCTTCATCGAGCGTGTAAACACGAGCGATTAGGGAAGAAAAACGTGGCTTTACGTGCGCATTATGCATCCGGTTGGCCGGTGATAAGCTCGTATTGCTACGCCTTGCACTCGCGTTGCGAGATTCTCCAGCGGTTTTCGCAACGCCTTTGTCCTCGTTCGAAACGATTCGTCGATTCAGTTATCACGCTTTGCTCAAGTTACATTGTCTTTCTTCATTTCGAAACAGCTGACGCACGTCAAATCGAACCAATTTCGATATCGTTATTCATCCTCGATGATTATAATTTATCTATTCGCTTACTTTTTTCTTAATATTTCCCTAAAATCAATTACGATTCCGAACGCAATTCCAGCGACGATAACAACAACAGAGCGACCATATTGACCTTTTTACATACGAAATGGAGATGTAAATACATTAAAAACCTTGATTTTGAACGTACTACTGGGTAACGGATGCCTAGCTTTCCTGCGCTAAACCGACTTATCTTGCCGCTTTTCTTCGTCCTCCTTCTATTGCGTTTCTTTTCTTCGTATTGTTAGTTGCTCATTTATTATTTTCCTTTTTTTCTTTTTTCGCCTCTTTATACGACTGTCTATGCGATTATCTTCGCATGAAACAGGATATTCAAACCGCTTAATAAGTTAAATTAAATAAAGCAAGGACACTAAGAAATGTCATCGATAAAAATACAGTGCGAGGTCTCTGAAAAGGAAGTTTGCAGAGATAAAAAAACAAAACAGTGCGATACGATACGATTAAAGGAGTTAGAAGGAAGTAAGAGAGCGGTCGAAAGTAATTCGCTCGGTTTCTTTTCCTCGGTTCTAATTACTTGTTCGGGTAGTTTCGCAAAAATCCGAAAAGCTTCTTCCGGTTCGCGGTGCATAAATGAAAGTGAAACGCGAGCATACGGCTCGCCTTTGTGTCATTTGCTGCGTTTCAGTTGGTAGTTTGGGAACGGGGAATAAAACAGCGAGCTAGCCGGCGCATCTTGTGCATTTTTAATGCCCGCTGCCAGCTGCTAATTCCTCGGCTTTTCCTTCGCATTCATTTGCAGCACAAGCTGAACGCTTGTTGGATCGCGAGACATTTATTGCCCCTAAGGGATAAAAGAACGCTGATATTTTGTTAATGAAACGATAACGATGCACACGCTACTACTGATTTCGTCTATAAAAGCACGCTTTCTAATTCGACGCCGCTGATGAGAGCTCGAGCACACCAGCAATAAGGCGTAATGACGTCGCAGACGTAACAAATTTTACTGTCACGCATTACGATGGATTATCATAGCCGGGAACCTGTAATTTCGCATTTTATTTGCTCCCTGGCTAGCCGGATGTCGCTGATTGTAACCAATTATTTCGGCAACAACGTAGACTCAATTTATTTTCCACCATGTGCTCTCTACTTTGTCGCAGTTGAAGAGTATTTCTGCAACCTTTAACTTCTAGATGGTCGTAGAATTACGAAGAATTCGGAATGAACGATTTGGAGACGGATCGTTTCTCTGTCCCTGCGGTTTGCCGAATTTCTAATGTCGGAAAATCGGAATCTCCTCGTGAAATAATTTACCGAACTTAACGAGTCGACAAGTTCTAAGTTACAGTCTTCACGTCTACAGTTTTATAATTGTTCGACAAATAGGACAATCGGATAACCGATGATTTGTAAAATTTACTTATAAAATTTCAATCAAGACAACCGTCGTATTTGTTCAACTAATAAAAGATCGAACCCATACAAAGTGTGCACTGGTGTCATGAAAACGATTGTAAGAGCTCGTTTCGATCCGGATAAAAGGAAAATCTGCGCGTCAAAGGGAGAATTTGATATCCGCCAAATTAATACAAAAGATAATCGTCTTCGTTAATATAATTAGCAAGCAGCCCTGGGTGTCGTGTAATTCTGTTAATACGCTTACGCACGCGTTTCAACCATAAATTTCACGGTTCGTTGTCCCGTGCGTATAAAAGTTAATACGCACTTCGCATATAGTTCGCCTGGTCTCCGCCAGTGAATTCGATCGAGCACAAAGCACGATGTGCTTTGCAGTGTTCATTGAACCAAACTCGACTTTCTAAAAAAACGAACGCGTCTTTATCGGATCATAAAGCGTTGACAAATGAATGACGGTTTATCGACGACAAAATACATATCGAAATGAGATACATGCGATAAAGCAACAGTGGTGACGAACCAGTTCTTTCCGCTTATTTTACGTAGAAGTCGTGCACATTTTTACGTTCTTACCTTTTACGTTAAGATACCGGTCGAATAATCTTTGTTCTTTAATTTCTTTTTTCGATAAGTTCTATTGCTCGTTGCTTGTATTCGTACATCGTGCGTTTGAAAACGCGATAGCAGAGCTTTGCTACAAACTAAGCTACTCGAGTTCTGTCTATGTTAACTGTCATACGGATGGCGATAATTGATAATTGTTCAGTCACTAATAATCGCTGCTTGTTTGTTAGTTCACCGTCTTGCACAGTCCCTGGTTGTCGAGTAAGTAAATGGAGTTAGTAAATTTTCCCATTAGAATTCGCTCGCGTCCCTCGATCTTACCGAAAGAGTGAAAAATATTGAAAACTTTGGCCCCGGTTCGGTGATCAGAGAGCGTAAAATCTTCCACGACACGGCTGCAAATCTCGCGCAACTCTCCAAGTTCAGATTCGAGCTAAGAATTTTGCAACCTGCTTGCTATTGTATTTCCAAAAGGTTCGCTCTTGTGCGCTTCCTCCTCGACTTTCTCTCAATTTTTTTCCATTGCTTTCAGCCGAACGATCTATTCTTCGACGAATTGCCAGGATCGAACGATGTTTATTGGAAACGCGCGCAGGTCGAGGTAATTAAGAGCGGATCGTGTTGGTTATATTCGACGACGAGAAAGTACGAAGCGAGTCGCGAAAGTATCAGTTTGGCCGAATAATTCTCAGCAGCTTGTTTACTACGCGCTGGATAATACTGGCGCCAACAAGCCGGTGTTTTCTCAGCTGGACCAGCCAGTGCATTCACACCGTGCTGCACCAGAAGCGCATCGCCCTTTCCCTCAGCCTCCCGTGTCGCTAACTATAATACATGCTTCGTAGCTTGCACGACCTGAGCCTTTTATTCTGTAACGCCAATCCCTTCCTCGCTGCTTTGGCGAAGGTCTTCTTCGACGTTCGAACGGCTTGCCCTCGACCAATGACCAAGCCAAAACCCTTGGCCTCGGCCGCTTTGATCGCGCGATCAAAGTTTCGCTCAGGATCACTTTGGGTCTCGAGTCGAAATTGCAAGTTTTTCAAGCGTGTTTCTCAAAGCTGCAGACTAGGAGGAGGAGCTGAGTACTTTGAACGCTTTAAGGTACCCTGCAATAGTAATCTTTTGCCACTTTTTTCATTTTTTCACGTGTATCATCGACGATAGATCTGCTTCCGTTCTTTGGCCACTTTGGCTCCTGAACCGAAATTGCTAATCTTTCGCGCGCGCAGCGTGAAGCATCGAACCTTGGGAGAGGAAACGAGTACTTTGATCTTTTGTATCCTATCGAAGATCCTTTTTATCGTCCTTTTCATTTTCGTTGATGTGTATCATCGATGAGAGATTTTCTTTCGTTCCTTGATCATTCTGAATCTCTAATCGGGATTACAAATTTTTAATTTTAACGAAAAAGCAAGAATGCGTCTGAAAGATCCGAATGTAGGACAGAAACCTAATATCTCCTGAACTTTCGTGTTAGGTGACAGTACTTTTTTTTATTACTTTTTAGTATTTGATATGTATCATCGATGAAAGATCTTCTTCTGTTATTCGATCACTTTGGATCCTGCATCGAAATGGCTAATCTCCCACGCGTGTATCGTAAAGCGTCCGAGCTTGAAACAGGAAACGAGTACTTGGATCTTCCGTATCCAGTAATAAAACCTTTTTTATCGTCTTTTTTTATTTCTTTTGTCTTTATCGTCGGCGAAAGATTTTCTTTCGTCCTTTGATCACTCCGGGGGCTTGCAATCAAAATTGCAAGTTTTCCAAGAATGTATCTCGAAGCTGTTGTGAGCTTAGAGCAGCAACCTAATATCCTGAACTTTCGTGTCGGATAACAGTAATTTTTGATTACTTTTCTCAGTGTTTGATACGTATTACCGATGGAAGATCTCCTTTTGTTCTTTTGAAAGCAACTTGATGTATTACTCTTGGGAAGGTAGCGAATTTTCGCCGTCTGCTTTTCATCCCTGATCGATCCTCGGCTTTAGCTCAGCTTCATATTCGTTCCATCATTCTCCCGTTTAAGAAGCTGCGTCTGGCAGTGCCGATGAAAAACACCGTTCGGCAGGCATCTTCTGGTCAACTTACTCTCCAGGATTTAGAGCGACTAATTATACGAGTACGGTGCCGGGTACTAACAAGATTCCACTAACGTATTATCGGACGATACGATTAGAAGCGGTATAAAGCAACTTTTTGTAGCGACTAGATTATTCCAAGACTCTGACGCGACTCAAGCTTAAAAATACTCGATCGTTCCAAGCGATCGACATACGGTAAACAAGGATTAATCGTTGACTCGTAAAGGAAACGTTGTTTCATCGATATCGATTAGATCGCAAATCGGTTGGATCGTTTTTTTGTTTATAAAATAAAGCGTATCTCGATAGCGGAGGTTGCCTTTTAATCCTGATAGCGTTTCTCGAAGGATTTCGCCAAGGGTTACGAACTTTTTGCGCATGACACCCGAGTACGATCACCCTCGTGGAGCCCCACAAGCTCTCCCTTGTACACAGACCCTCGACACACGTGAAAGACGCCAAGTGTGAGAGCCAGTGCCGCGCAGTTCTTTATTCAAATTCTTCATCGTGCGAGCGCGAGTCGCGCCAGCTCCGACTTTGTGGCTCTCGGCAATTTTTCGCGTCGCCTAATCGCGAGTCGAGTCTCAGTGCACGGGCGTAATCGTTTCATTTGCTACTCAAACTACGTATGTCCGCGACAGATCCGCGTGATTACGGGAAATCGTCGTGAGGGTTGAAGTTACCGAGGTTCAAATTATCGTCGGAGAAATTTCCGTAGCGGCAGCGACGTTTTTGTTGCGATCTTATTGATTTTTCTACCGTGGTTTCGTCGTTTTGATTTTTCCATGTATATATAATGTGATCTTATCGATCGAATGATATTCGGCCGCTATCCGATTCGTTTGCTTTTCTTGCCAATCGCGTTACGTTCTGAGAATATGAAATGGACGTGTGTTCCACTCGATTGTTGAGTTTCTCTTTCGATGGATGTATAAGATTTTCTATATCTTAAGAATATTTTCTACCTTTCGTTATTTTCTACCTACGTTCTACGTTGAAGCTTAAAATGCTTCAGTTTCTTCGTATTTTGTACAATTGCAGAGTCCAAGCGAAAGGAATAGCGATACGATAGTTGAAAAGTAGGATTCAGCGGATTAGCAGGAATCTTCTAAAGTTGTCGTTCTGTTTTCCGAATAGAATGTACAGAGTGGCGAGTCTTTATGCCAACTTCAACTTCATTTGACTCGTAATTAATTACTCGAATGGTACAAAGTCCTGTGGAATTAAAGAAATATGTAATATTTTGTCTGCACGAATAGCAAGGAACAACTGCTCTAAATATAGTTTCATAGTGCGAAGCAGAACGTTCCTGGATGAGATATTTCTCTCCTCAAGCCGTAAGCTCGTTCTCAAGTATCTTTCACGAGATTTATCGAATTTCAGCGAAAAGTGAGTTACATTTTCCGAGAAATTTTCGTGTTTCCCATCGATGAACAGCGTACAGCGGAGAGTATTCTGTGTTCGTTCGCTCGAATGCTGAAACGCTCAGAGGAAAGTGGCGAGGAAGCCAATCCGGTTGGTCGCTTTCGCCGCATATGGCGGCGGGCAAAGTTATAAATAATGCCCATCGCCCTCCTGCGTATTCACCTTTACATAATGACCGGCAGAAGACGGACGACGAAATCTCGGATCGGATGTCGGGCAAAAAGAAACGAGAAAAACCGTACGAAAGCCTGACCATCGTATCTGTGCAGCCGATATCTCGATGCCCTACAAGCGCAATTTTCTATGCTTCTATGCGTTTACACGCCTTTTCGAACGCTCGAGCGATTAGTGGTTTTTCCTATAGGAAACTTGTTGATCTAGGAGAAGCAGATCGAAGGAAACATTTTATCGTTGCAGAACTCCGTAGAACAAAGTTTGATAGCTGCTTGGTATTTTAATTTTGTCGCGCTAAACGATTTTACATATTTACATATTTTACATATTTGGACAGTAAGGTTCACTGAAATTTTGATTCGGCTTATTTGAAATTGGTGAAAGTTTCTCGAGTCTACAGCTCTTTTAGGACGTCGTTGTTTGCTAGGTGAAAATATTTCGAAAAAACGACGATTAACAGATCAGCCAAATCAATAAGAGACAGTCAGAATGTCTCACACCGTTTGTCAGACGGTTGTTCGGTAGGTTAAACCATTCGCGACTGAGTCGCATCGTTGGAGAATTCCTTAGGTTTAAAGAAGATAAGGAAGAAGCGTTATTGATTTTGAAACGTTAAAAGTGCTCGGTTAAAACAGAAATGAGGTAGAGACATAAAAAATTGAAAGACCACAGTGGGATTAGACAATGGATCAATGGAGTACAGAAGAACGGAATGAACGTAAACTTTTGTATTCGTGATGATTTACAAAGAAACGGAAAGACAATGATGACTCGCGTCAGTTTTCGCTCTAAACGCGGCCAGTTTGGAGAGCAAAATTCGTGTCTCCGATAAGAACATCGCGAAAAAGCTACCTGAGCCTGGTTCGAAGCATGGTCCGTTGCGGTAGCGCGCTTAAGATTAACGATAGCGGAGGTCGTGCGCGAATCGTTCCAGTTTTCATTCCCTCGAGAGCAGCTCTCGAAAATGTCGACGATCCTATTGCACTGTGTTGGAAATTGCTTCCAGAGAAGGAGAATGCGCACAGGTTCGTGTTCGCGCTAGTTTCCTCTGAAAAACAAATTCCAATCGACGAATGCTTTTACGTTTTACCAATCGCGCATCCTTGTTGCTTCAATCGTTTAAACGCCTTCTTGAAATCTTTTTTCTCGATTTCTTATCAAAGAAACTCGATCGATGAAGAAATTTAATTTTTTTTTCTTTGTTTCTTGAAAATTGATATAAAATTGTTGGGCAGTACATGGAAATAATATCGAATAAATTTCGTTGTTAAATGAATGATGAATTTTCACTTTCGTTGCAGGTATGCACTGCCTAGGTGCGGTGACAGGAGGCATTCCCAGCCCAAATGGGGTTGGCGGTCGGGGTGGCATTCTTAGCGTGTTCCGAGCCCTTGGAGTCCTTGTGTGCGAAGGGAGGATTCAGGGCCCTCCACGTGGCTACAAAGAGGGCCCACATTGTGCAGCGCCTATGCAGTCGGTGCCTAATGACCACGTGTGCGAAGAAGATAATTACTTGGTAAGAAAATTGTTCTCGTAATCTTTTCCACGATATCTAAACCGCTTCTCCAGGAACGTACAGTGGCGAGCGTATAAATAAAGAAACAACTACTACTAGTTTTAATTGCATTTTGACGGATTCTGTTTTCATTCTTTATTACAGCGCAGGATTGAAAAATACGTATAAATACAGAATGACCGTCGAACGTTTACTTGGAGCAATAATTAGAAACCAGTTGTATTTCTACTTACTTTTATAGTAGAATATTTAAGACTACATTTCCTATAGCCTGAAACGTTATTTAAGATTTTTATCTCGAATAATAATTACAGACAGACGAGTTAAGTCGGGTTTGTAACATAAACGTGTATCCCCCATTTATGTGCTCGCCACTGTACCCTTTGTTTCGAAAACAGAATGACGTCGTTAAATCGTTTCCTCTTCTCTTGAAAACGTAGTAATTACAATTTCTATAGACAATGGTTTTCTCATTTGCCTTTCTTTTTTTCATATAATCTGTGCAGTGTGATCGGTATCTTGTGCTGGTTCGAGAGATCGCGGATCGTATTGCAATTGGTTCGTTCCTGTGCATCGAGGTGGTGTTGTGCAGCAACTGTCCATGCGGTTTGGCCAAATCTATTAGCAAGAACCCGATCTGCACCGTGCCGTCCTTATCAATCTCACCATGGCAACAAGCGTCGGAGATGCTGCTGGAGTATTGGTGTGTTTGCGTCGTTCCCAGCAAGTAAGTGTGCCAATCAGTTGCTCTAGACTACTTATTTCAACGATAATAGCATACGTAACTAATACCTCTTGACAAACAAATTTTCCCTCGATTCGTTAACCAAATCGATCGAACTCTTATAAGAGAAAAACAACTTGAAACGCAAATATAAATTATCATCTCTGTATAATTATATTTTCTACAAAGTATGTAGTTATCTTATTATATGAGATATTGTACCACGAAGATCAGTGGCGTTCAATGGTTGAAATAATTGGCTCAACTGAATGCAATTAAGTGTAATTCATTTAACTTGGTACTTTATACGATAGACATATTAACGATTTTATTAAAGACTTTTTTACTAAGACTTTTGAGCGTGGATGTATGTATGTATGACTCGGCGAGTGGTCAAGTGGATCATGCTCATAAATTTTCTATAAGTATCTTTTTTTGCCACTAACAAATCGAACGAATAATAATGTTCAGGAGCCCGGAGACGATGAATTTCTACGGATTATATCAGGCAGTTCGTTCACGACTTCACTTCAGCCAAGTCGCTGCGTGGTGGTCCAGGAGCAAGGGCGTCGATCCCAGTTACATCGTGACGAGGGTGGTGCCATATAACGAGGAAAATCTGAGGAAGTTCCGGGAATCTCCCGTGGAGCACACGTTCCCCTTAGCCGGCCAAGGAGATGGAAATTCTATAAAAGTAAACAAATCGATTCTTATCATTTATCAGCGTCGTTTCAAATCGTCCGCTTATACCATTAATCCAGGAACATTGTCATCAATTGGGAAACGAAAAGTCGAACTGTCTGTGACATCGATTAATCTATCCTTCTCACGTTCGACGTTCCTTTATTCTCACATTACACATTTCATGAAAATCATTGTCTCTTTTATATTCGCGTTGAAACATATTACGCGCGAAAGCTCGTTGGATGAAGATAGATGCGCTTAATCGATCCAAGGATTCCCTGGCAAGCGACAGCTCGCTGGGAACGCTCGAAATGATGCGTTTGACTCGCGATAAAGGCGAGGTCAATGTTCCTCGAACTGTCCATGTAATTCGCATGGTGGTTCTCTCGTCCACGTACTCGGAGTACCTTGCACGGTTCTATTCTGGTGGTTCGAGGACACTAACGAATGCCTACTTTTAACCAGCAGATGAGTCACCGGCTACCCAATCTCGTTCCGAGTACCGCGACTGCATTTAATGGAGCTGAAGAGGATTTCTCGTGTAAATTTTAGGTCACCGTGTGGGCACTGCCGAGGATGGAAGAGGTGCCGATTCTCACCTGTCCGTTGCACCCGATCAAAGAGAAAGACGAGGAGGGTGTAGCGAGGGCTTTGACACCGACCAAGGCTATCCCGGTTCCCAGCGCTGCGCAAAATCCCGAAGCCCTTGTCTTGCCTGGTAATGAGGGGAATTGGAATCGATCAGCCTGATATTTCGACGTTCGAGTATCACCTTCCGAGTGTCCGAGTTTATATACATTCGGACACACACTGAACTATTATCTTCTCATTTTTTTATATTAAGTTACTGTGGGTAAACCTCATATCGCTTCTCGATTCTTTTTTCTTAAATCCTTTGCCAGCATGGATACCTACATATGTACATATATCGCTGATATCTTGTCCCTAGTTACGAAAGGGTTAATTATATTATAAAGCATATGTTTCTTCTTCTTCTTTGCTTCTTTAAATCGTTACTAAATTAGCAAAATGTATATATATGTTCCTTTCTTTTTGCTTTTTCAAATGGTTAATAAACTGCGAAGCTGATACTCGAAATACGTCCACTACGATGCTCAAGCTCGAATGTGTCGCGAAACAAGTATGTTTTATTGGAACAGCTCTTGTGGACGACAGATTGCAAACGCCTTGCAACAAGCCCGGCAAACATCATTGTCCCTGCGATGAGGAGGACGTCCCGCCGCCATCACCAGCGATTCCACGACAGAATCGCGAGAGAAAGCGTCGTCGATCTCTTCCGTGCGGTCCAACAGACGCAAATTCCTGCGTTACGGTTCAGCCGATTCCTCTTCCCTCGGTACAGGAAGCTGTAACGCAAGAATCGAAGAAGGACAATGAGAGCTCGAGCTATCCGAAATGTTCCGCCGAGATCTCGATCAATCGCGGTATTAAATTTGTGCAAGGCCAGAACTGCAAATTCGAGGAGAACACCATCAAGAATAGGAAGAACCTAAACTCGGATAATCTGGAGCGGTGTTTTAAGACGCAGCTGAGCATCGACGGGCGAGATGAGAACACCGAGAAACGGTACAAACGAACGATCGACGATCCTGACGCAAAATCGTTGTCGAATTCTAAAGATAAACAGAGCAATTTAGAGAAGAAGCAGAAAGAACGAGAAACGAAGTCGGAGAAGAATGGGATATTTGAGAATCTGATACCGTTCAATTCGTCGCTGCCGTGGTCTTTTGTCGAGTCTTGGAATAATAGTAACGCAAATGGGAAGTGCGCTTTTCAGAGCTTGCGCGGAAACAAGGAAACTTATTTCAACGACTCTGAGAGAACCTGCAAAGCGCCAGTCAGCAGAGATTCGAGTGTCGTGATCAATCCCTTTAGGCAACCCAGTCCTTTCCACGAATCAAATCCAGGTCCCTCGACGAATAATCGCTTAAAGCAGGATTCCTTGAACTCCACTTGTATGGTGCATCAAAGCTGCGTCAAGTCGTCGTACAAGTTGTCGAATTCTGAAGCGGTGTCACCTGGACGAGAAGCTTTGGACACGGACTCGGACAGGGGCGCCAATAACAAAGGGAGATCCAGAAAGGATTTGAGTCAATTAATATCCAAGCTGACGTTTCCTGACGATAAAGACAGAACGAAAGAGGAAGGAGGCTTCTTGGATTGGTTCACAAAGGTTCCTGGACGAGTTCTCGGAGTCACGCCAAACATTAGCTACATAGAGAATAAGGTGAAAGCTGCGAATTTGAAGAGTCAGGAGCAGCACGGAAACGAAGTGAGATTTAAAAATTGTAATCTGGAGTTGAGCCAGCAAGAATTCGACGAAGTTCTGGCTGTTTTAAGAGCTAGAACACCGTCTGAACGTAAGAGGACAAGTGTCAGGACGGTAAAGAGACGAGAGAAGCCAGAGAAAGCAGTAGAAGATGGATTGGCTAAGCCGGTAACGAAGTGCAGGAATGTGGAGAGTAACGAATGCTCGACAAATAATTTGGTGAATCGTGCCAAGTCCTGCGAAGGTTGCAATCACAAGTTGTGTAGAAAAAACGACCAACAAGCTTTAGAGAAGACCAATTTCGCTGAGATCTATGGCAATAAGAACATTTACAATCCCCAGAAACGCGAGAAACTGGACGGCGATGAGTCGAACGAGAATCTACAGGCGATCAAATGCAATAATTCCGAGAAGAGGAGGAACGACACCGTGGACTGTCTGCAGAACGTGTCGAACAAAGCAGACATATTATTGGGAGCAATTTTGCGAACCAGCAAAGACCGAGGGAACCAGTCGGAGGTTCCTAGTGGGACCAAATCGAGGTCCGCGTTGGCAATGGCCACCGACGAAACGGAAAGCAATCGAAACAACGTGACCAACGAGAAGTACCAGGAACAGAAACTGCCATTGGAGGACGAGAAGTCTCTGCCAATGGCGTTCAACAAGAGATTTAATCGGTTCCGACAGCTTTTCAAGAAGGAGCACGAGAAGAAATTAACTTCGACAGAGGATAATCCGCAGGATGCGATCCAACAGATCGGTCAACGTTCGTTCATGTACAACAACGTCCAACCAAGCCTACACGATCCAAAGAACTTCAGGGATAGCAAAGCGAAGAGAAGGATAAATTTCTTGAACATTACCGAAGAAACGGAGAAGCGTGACGCGAGCCCCGATCCTTCAGAGCTTAGTACAAATGGCGCACATCAAAACTCACGTATCTATAGTACAAATTACAAGAAGGATAGCTACGACTACGACGAAGTCGAGACATCCAAATGGCAAAATAGACTGCATAGTACAAACGACGAAGATAGCATAACCGAGCACGAGGAGGAGGAGGAAGATGAAACTGCGTCGAAGCTTTGCAAAGATTCTGTTCCGAGTGTCGGGAAGAAGAATCGAAATTATAGTCTTGGTAAAGACAACGCCACTACGGAGGAGGACGAAACAGTGGACAAAGCGGTACCGACCGCCATCGAGCAAGAAAGATTCCGACGATCCTTGGAGAATGCAGCTTCGATGGTGTTCCATAGTAGAACCGGTTTACCATTGACATCCAGTCCAGCTCCATTGAGAAGAGGCAGCTGTTGTTTCGATTACGATAGTAGTTTGAATACCGTCTCCTCGAAAAGAAGGTACGAATCGAAGGAACAGATGAAAAGTACGATAAGTCGCATTTTAAATTCAATATCTTCCTCGTCAACCAACTCTATATACGGTACAAGAACATATGCGTGAAAAGATTCCTTATTTCAGTGCTCTGTTCGAGTTGAACACTCCACCAAGTCCAAGTGCAGTGTCTTTGGAAGAAACAGACAGAGAGACCGAGAATCTCGGGGAAGGAGAGGAGACACCGAAGAGACGTTCGACTTCCCGCAGTAGACCGCAGAGTCATGCTCTTCTAGGCAGCTTCGAGGAATCAGCTTTAAATGGTAGACTTGAACCTGTGTCCACTGTTCATGGTTTTACGGCGGAATTAGGTGCCAGCGGTTCGTTCTGTCCGAAACATCGAAAGCTTCCAGTCACTGTGTTCTTCTATACGCTCGGTGACAATGATAAAGTTTCTACTCCCTATCTCGTACGTATATCTGTATTCTTTACTGTATTTTTTCTGTTTCATTTCAGTTTTGTTATTTGTTCTATTTTTTTTTCTCTTTTATTTTTGTAATATTGGACTATTACGAATTGGCGATTTTTCATCATTTTCTGTGTTTTTTAGATTAAAAGGAATTTTGTTGTTGTTATTGTTTTGTTTGAATGATATATTTAGAAATGCAACGGGACATTGATGAAACAAACTCCTGTTATTTTTGCACAGGCACATATTAATTTGGGCAAAAAGGGCTACCAAGTACCAAGAAGCGGTACTATTCAAGTAACGCTTCTCAATCCTTTGGGTACAGTCGTTAAGATGTTCGTAGTACTATACGATCTTTCCGATATGCCACCACGATCTCATACTTTTTTACGTCAGAGAACACTGCGGGACAAAACACTTCGCTACCTCGTACATCTTAGGTGCGTACATCTCTGTTCCTGTTAGAGACGACGAATTTTGTTCGTTTTGTAAACTTTCAAATTTTAATTATCCATGATCGAGGGATGATCCATCTCCTCGTTACTTAAAGTTTCAAAGATTTCATGCCTAGTGTTCCTGAATTTCTTTATAAATAATAAATAAATAATATTTTAGAATAACAATGCAGACTGTTAATGTAAACTTCAATATACACATCTGGATCTTTTTGCACAATTTTATTAATATTAATTAAACTAATTGTTAACATTGATTAAATTAGTATTAACGAAACTTCATGTAAAATTGTAGAATATAAAAATAGTAAAGTTCAACAATTTTGAGATTTTAATATTCTATTCTATTTTACGCTTTTCTGTCGCTCTTTTCTATAACTAACTAAATCTTCACTGACTCTCTATCTATCAATATGCAACTAACACCCGCATGCATCCAGAGATTGTTCTACTGCCACGTTAAAGTCAAATATTTCATTTCAGATTTATGTCCGGTAAGTCTGGCCGGATTTATCTGCATACGGACATTCGTATGATCATTTGTCGCAAGTCCGACGTTGACACGGCGTCGGATTTTGGGTCAGAGCCACCAAAGGAACTACGAAGCTACATCCATGGTCCTACCAACCCGAAATTTTCGCCAAGGTGCTGAGCCACGTGGCTCTTTCCATGGGGTTGCTGTCAGTCACTCCGCTCGCCTAGTCCCCTTCACGCAGAGGTTTAGCAGAGATCAGCTTTTGTTTTTAGAATTCCAAACAGATCTTCTCGAAATGACGCCTGAGAAACTTTTCACATTACCGAAGAATGATCATGAAGGGATGTCGATAGAAAATCTTTGTGAAAATGGCGTTTTCGAGAGGAGGAAAGAAGGTTGTAAAAAAAAAAATGTCCAGATCGAGAAAGATTTTTGTAGCAAAGTAAGACCATCCTTCGCAAAAAGAAGGTATATATATTGGCGGTCCTTAGCAGGGCATTCATATTTTGAGATTATTTTCGCGAAGAAGATGAGAGGGCAACGTAAGAGTTTGGAGAAAAATGTTTGCAGGAAGTTTCAGAAGAAAAGATTGTCTTTCGTAAATGTAACGTTCCAGATTTGTAAGGAGAAAGGAATGCTAAGGGGCATATTGCGAGCCGCTTTAGTAAGAATTATTTTGCTTATTGTTTAGCTTCAATTTATTTTCTTTCTTCTCAAATTGTCGGTGATGTTATCTTCAACGCGGAAAAACAAGGCGTGTATTAATTTCAGCTTACAATGGTTTCTTTCGGTTTTAGTTTGTTTGCCGGATCGAAATTTTTAGTTGAATTATTGTTTTTCGTTGAATTGAATTCATACGCTATACGCGTCTTCGAATTTTCGGCGACGATTGTCGCTTTGAATTTTTGTCTTTCATATTTCTCGCGTTCGAACGCGTTCGTTCTAATCATATATTTTCAGACGGAAACGAATAAGGTTTCCAGTTATGCCGAGTTCGTCAATTTAATCATAAGGTAGACGATCTCCTTGGAAGGCCATCTCTCTGATTTATTGTTGTAAATATAAGTCATATGTAAAAGTCGAATAAGAATTTTTTAAACGGGATGATACGTCATGTTGTGTAACACTCTACGTTAAAAAAAAGAAACATGTAAAAAGAAAAAGAGATGGGAGAAGAAATAAGTGATACGAGCATAGAAAATATCAAGAATCAGGTCTCTCGTTGACAGTTAAAAGAATCCTCAAACTATTGTACAAAAGATAAACAGAGAACTATGTGATCTAGGAAATCGTTTAAAGCGTAATTTAAATAGATACCATTTATCGATTCGTTAATATTTTCAGAAGAAAATTGAGAGACGGTTGACATCGTCGTTTATTTTATTAAAAAAAGCAACAAGAGAAAGAAAAAGAAAGAGAAAAAGAGAGAGAGGGGGGGAGAGAAAGAGGGAAAGGAAAAGAAGAAAGACAAATTTAAGAACACACTTTCGTGTGAAATGATGTAGCTTGCGAATCAACGAGTGGCTGGATTATACGACTTTTCCTGCTCGAAGAAAAAGAATCATTATTTACACGTATAAACAGAACACAATCTTGTGTCCGTAGCACTGTGATGAATATTTTGATAGACTATAAAGAGTAATTATATTATAAAATATCTATTTGAGTAGTGAATATGTCCTAGATTAATTAATAATCATACTAATGTCGTATGAGGAATGTAATCGAGCGTAACTACTAACCGTAAAAAAAAAAAATTACACATACATTTCGCAGTTACAAGGCGCTCATTATTGTCTCCGTATTAAATGACGGTACGTTTCCCTTATTTTTCTACGCGCATGAGAAAACAGAAACCAACAAGAAAACAGAAAGATAATTTAGGACGACATCTATTCGCATTCGCACGAAGATCGCTTGAATTTCACCTGAAGGATCACTCACTGATTTTTCTTTCATCGCGAAACTTCTTTAATTTGTCGTTTAACTTATCGGCGCCTTCTGCGATTTCTTTCAGGTGAAAAACTATCTAGTTTTTTAGATCTACATACGACCAAATTTGCTATTTAAATAAGATGTCAATTCAGGTGAATTTCCAGGCATTTTTTATGCTCGTTCTTATTAAGAACAGAATTCGATTAACTTGACACGGTGGAGACACGTAGACGTAACAGGCGGATTTTGCGATTCTTTAAAAGAAATTTTTCTTTCTGAACGAGAAATATGTTACATACACTTACGTATGATAACGAGTACGTTTACGTTGATCCACGTCGATAATACTTCGCCTGAATCATATGAGAATATTATTTAAAATTCACTGGTTGATGAAGAATTAAGCTGTTTTAACGTTGCAAAAGTTTTTGTAGCACGTGTATTGTACGGCAAGGAAATATAGAGTGTGTAATCACTGCCATGCTGTAAATACATTATAGCATAGATGAATCGTTGAATAACAATATAAGGGAGTTTTAGCAATAGTTGTTTGCCTGATCAAGAGATCCCATTTTAACAGAAGCAGGAAGCAAAAGCGGGGTCCATTGTAAGCGAATTTTTTTCATTGAAATTCACAAGGAATAATAGATTCTTTCCAATTGATGTATTGTTGATGTCTCTTGTCAACTGGCTGTAAGCGAATATTTTTTCAACTGGATCTCGCTTGTGGGACGATTAGAAAAAACGAAGTGTACACGCTGCGAATTTTAATAGCATATTTTCCCAGATCATTGAAAAGTCGCTTGGTAGCATTAACAGGCAGATCTCAACGATACGTGTAATTAATTTTCATACGACGGAAATTGAATGAAAAATACGTGCAATTCATTAGTGTACCTTTCTTGAAAATTCTTGAAGATAGGAGGAGAATACGAATATTGTATTTTTGGAATCTGCAGTCGAGAGGTGACTTGTACACTAACTTGTAGGGCGCGCACTAAGAATTTTATTATTGTGATAAACTTTTGTCGAAATAATGGTTCTGGTAACTACTTCGAAGTTGAAACGCATTCTCTTGTTGCTGGAAAAGAGGGATGAGTTAAGTCGACGGTGCCAAACTTAACAACAAAAAGAAAATGAGGAAAAGATAGGCTTTTGAAAGCGCTCAACGACGCAAACGTTTCGAATCCAACAGCTTCGATCACTATTTTAACTTTTATTTCTCGGCTATAAAAGATTTATTTTATTCTTCATAATTACTTCCATTTCGTTTTATCAATTTTCTCCAATGTGTTTTAGTTTTGGTTTTCATTCGATTACATTTTAAAGCGTTTTCTATAATGAAAGTTATTTTTTATTGCCGGTATGTAATTTTAATTACCAAACGTCGACGTGGCTAGAACCTGATTTGTAAATTATCATCGATTGTTCGGTCTCTCGACGATTGAAAGAAAAAAAAAAAAAAAGAAAAAAAAAGAAGATGACCATCGTTCGATCAATGATAATTGCGAGCTTTATTTGTCAATGCTAACTGTAGAACATTTTGTTGAGTCATTTGTTCAGTCACCTGAACACATTGATGGACGCCAGACATGTACATAGGGTAGCGTTATTTTATAAATGAAAATTATTGTTATTATTAAGATATACTTTTTATTATTTTTAGCGAGCGAAGCGTGAGGTCAGAGAGAAACATTTGTCGAGAGCGAACTCACATTTATGGTACGCATGGCCAAACGTAATAAAACTACAGCAATGCATTACAACATTTGTTCTGTGTGTTTACTTGATAGACCAGTAAATTCCATCGAAGCCTTGTGTGCTGTATTGATGTCAAACCGAATTAGATTCTTCGAATTCATTCACACATAATCGTTTAATATTAAACTATGAAAAAAGATATTATCCATTTTTATCTTGTAATATATTTATTAACAATGTTTACAAGTGTTCACTCGCGTTACTCACGCGAATGTCCCTACAGTCTATAATTATAACTAGAAACTGTCTTCTAGACAAATATTAATCCGAGTGCTCTAGAAACTTAGAATTATATACACAGGGAAACACATACAGAGCATACTCGCAACTACACTGTGAAATCATTTGGTGAATCCAATTCCACAGAAAACACATTCGTAGAAATGACGTCGTTCCTTCGACGGGATATAATTCTCGCGTCACAGTGTAACGAGTTTAGGAATAGCTCGCAATTCTCTTTAAATTCGTTCCCTCTATAATAGTCACCTTCGTTTGAAGAAATAAAATGATAATAAATCGTAGAAAACGTGCAGCATATACGCAAATTATGCAGTCTCTTTACAGTAATCCTAAGAAGGGTAAAAACTAAAAAATTGTTTAGTATTCTAAGGTATGAAGGTTGTACCTGTTTCTTTGTGAAAATTAAATGTTATCGTACTCTACTCTTTACAAACATATACAGAAGTCTTTATTACGTAATTTCGAATGAAGTATACAGGGGCGGCGTATCGCTTCGCATTAGAAAACAGAAAGTTAACAAAGAATAGTCTACATGAACGCGACGATATTGCATCATCTTGAATCTTTTCGAGTTCCTTCTTGGCTGAATTTAAGACGTTCATGACGAAATGCATGTAAAATACCTTAGAATATAAACGAAACACGTACAAAACTCACGATGTTTGCGAGGAAAGGAATTTATTACGCGTACAAATCTTTGTTTTCGCTTAGTCTTATAAAAATTCCATTGAAAACTAGGACATCTGAAAGTGCTCCTTAAGAATTTCTTTGTTACTTGTTATACAGTATACAAAATACTTTCCTGAAGTTGAAGCTAGATATCAATATCATCGATCATTATCCTTTTCATCCAGTCGTCCCGACTCGCATGCCATTTTTATCTAATTCGCACGTCTAAGGAATCATTAAGTTATCGATCTCCCTCTTCGTTTCTTTACACAGTTTAAAATTCACAGACGCGGATAACATCGTACATTAAGAGGTTCGAAGTTCGCCTAGCTACATTTAACTAAAATTACGCATCAAATCACAGTTCACGTTTTGTGGCATCCCCTTATAAAAATTCCTCCTAACGAGTGGAAAATTCCCCCTCGCTTTCGTATCGATCGATCACGAAGTTCAGCCAAACGTACGTTTGCACATTTTCTCGCTCGAATAAAAGTAGCTATATACAATAAAATTAATTATACAATTAAAATGCTGGTTTAATAAAAGCATGAAACACGTGTGTGTGTATAGATATAAAAGAAAAAAAAATGATCTCGATGGGACGCCCAGGTAAATTCTACAATTTCAACTTTTCTTGCCTAAACCGTTTGTGAACCTGTAAAATCCTCGTTTACTAATTAAAATCACGTAATGCGATAACAGGACCGAGGAGAAAAATTAAAAATTAAAAAAGCGAACTTTCTCGGGTATCTGGGTGCCCCATATATTTCATCAT